>QEPC01000235.1:363887-380669 GCA_003113815.1 Sphenodon punctatus | reverse complement strand
GAGTGTGTGCTCTCTTGAGGGGTGCTGTGATGTTCCCGAGTGTGTGATGCTGAGTGTGTGCTCTCTTGAGGGGTGCTGTGATGTTTGAGTGTGCGATGCTGTGTGTGTGCTCTCTTGAGGGGTGCTGTGATGTTCCCGAGTGTGGCGGAATTAATGGGGCTGTTTCCCCGCTGCTCGAACTGTAGAGGGCCAGCAGGTTTGCCATCTCCGTCCTGGTTTTCAGCATGGGGACGCGAGGCCTCACTCAGCCTTCCAGCTGCAGTGTCGCCGTGCCGATGGGAGGCTCAAGCCAGCGTACGGCCTGCTCTAAGCAGCCCCTGTTGTATGAGGTTGTAGAGCAGGCGTAGTGGGTTCATTCTGTGTTTTCCTGTGTTTTGGGAGATGAGGCCGGGAGGAGCAGCCCCCCTCCCCAAGGCTGGCAGCCCAGAATCCACATCTTGCCCCGCTCCCACCCCCCACCTTCTGCTCCCTCATTCCTGTACCTTCCTGCCTCCCTGGTCACAGGTGCTTGTTCCCCCCAACCCAAGAGTAGGAGTGGGCTTGCAGCCCAGCCCATCTGACCTGGAGCATGGCCCAGAGCAACAAGCTCTCCATTCCCTGGGGCACAGTTTGTACTGGTTTCTGAGGGGCATTTCTCAGTGTTTCCATTAGCCTGGTCCCCGTGCTAATCCCCCCTTCCCACCCTCCTGTTGCCAGCTGCTTGTCACAGGCCTGTGAGCCATCCCTTACCAAGACAGATAGATATAGCATCTCTAAATTCTCCTGGTGACTCAACCCTGCCGGCCCCTGGACCCTTCTGTAGCTCTTTTCTTGGCTCCTGACAGCTTGACAGTGCCTGGCCAGTAACGTGGAACACAGTGTCCTTCCCAGAGACTGTCCCGTGCAGCAGTCTGGGTTGTCTCCTCCTGTGGGACAGCAGCAGTCCTTTGTGTACTGTGTTGGAATTGGGATCTCTCTGGCCCCACTCTGGGCTGACGGTGACTCAGTTTCCCCACTTACAGCCCCCGTAGGACCAGCTGTCTCCGGAACTGTTCCAGCCCGTAAGGGGTTAACTCTCTCTGTCACCTTTACCTTGGAGCTTCCCAAAGTGCAGAAATGAAACGCAAGAAATTCCCCCCCTTGTATAATTCCAATGTCAGGATCTGCACAAGCACATCCGCCTTAGTTAAAGAATTTTAATTTATGAATCAAGAATAAAATTCAGTGCAATATTGTGGCGAGTGCAATAAACAATAGATATAAAGATAATGCAGTTGTACCCGACTAGGTGAGTTCTAAGCTAATCTCACCCTACGCAGTTGTCTGCTTAAAGTTCAGTCTTAAAGGCTTCTCCTCGCAGCCGCTGATGTCGAGAGCTGGGCATTGCAGAGCTGGTCAGTTCCAAGACGATGGAAGGAATGAAACCCTTTCCTTTGTCTCTGATGGTCCTTAAATAGGTTTCTGATGGCTCTTCCCACCTTTCTCGGTGGTTCCAGAGTTTTCCTAGAGTTGATGCCTTGGGTCGTGTAGTCAGTGGGTTTGGCAGTGATGCCCCTTATTGAGGAGTTAATTGGTTTTGTGGATTCAGCCTGTCCTCCGAGGGGCTGTGTTCTTTGGGCTCAGTCGGTTTTTGAATTTCCCTTTAGTTACATACTCGCAGTGTGCTCTCATTTTATATCTCTTACATGGAAAGCTTCCGTTCCATGTTTCCTCCTGTTTACATTCTTCTCTTAACTTTGAGTGGTCTGACACCAAACGTGGCTACAAAATATGAACGTACGGGGCTCACATCAGAGACGTGTCTGTCTCACGTGTGTTGGGTATGTTGGTTTCCTACTCTTTATCACAGATACGTAGCCCCACAAATGACATCAACCTTTTCTTTTCCCCCCTGCTAAATTCTGTTGCAAACTTGGGTCTCATTTGCTGTTGCTCTGTCTCTCTCTTGTTGGCTCCTACTCCTTGGATGTTTCCCCTGCTCCGGGAGCTGAGTGCTGTGTGCAGCAGCTGGGCTGCGTCTGCTGTACTGTTCCCTGCACGAGACTGTGATTGTTCTCAGGATGAAGGCCAATGGGTTCAGATGATCCCGTGCCAGCCGCAGAGGAACAGCTGGTCTGTCGGTCGGGGCTCAGTACAGACAAACCTGGGCCACCAGGACAAAATGACCGAGTGCTCTGGTGTTTAAACCACTGCCTTACAGTGTCCGCACGACACCTCCTAGGAGCCCATCAGACGGCACCCTCCTCCCCCTGCCCTGCTTGCTTCCCCAAACTGCTGTATTTGGGGGTAGTGGGGGCCCCGATCATCCCGGCAAGGCAGGCAGTCGCTCCTCCATTGGAGGCTTGTCTGGCTCAGTGGTGCAACAGGCCAGAGCCACAGAGCCAGTGTTGGGCAAGTGGGCAGGAGATCTTGGCAGGGGCGTAGCTACCAGAGGCCCAAGCTGGGGCGGCACAAATCCTGTTGCGGTGCGGCTGGGCAGGAGCGGAGTGGAAGTGCCTGTGGCGCGTGTGGGACCGACCCAGCGGGGGAGCACAGGGCGGAGCGAGCACCGGCGGTGGCACAAGGCAGGCAGTGCAGTGCAGCGCAGCCTCCGGGGCTCAGGCACAGTAAGCGGAGGGGGAGAGAGGAAGGTGTCGGGAGTGTCTCTGGAGTCAGAGCAACGGACCCGCCAGACCAGTCCATTCTTGTACCTGGGACCAGTCCAGCCCTGCATCCCCGCAGGACCCTGGAGATGCCTGGCCTTCATACCCGTTTAGACCCAGATCGGAGAGCAGTGCCCCATGGCTCGCTGGGCTCCATTTGCCAGGTCAAGCTTTCCGTGGTGGTGATTCCCAAGGCCCCTTCAGCTGAAACACCATTTGAAGTCGCCTTGTCTTGTGTCAGAGCCAGTGCTGGCCTCTGCCCTACCCCAGACTCCGGCTGAGGCCTTGCACTTCATGGGCAGGCCTGAGAGGTGCTGCACTCCTCTTGTCAGGGGAAAGGCAAGAAGGAGGAGAGGGCCTTTGTTCCCTTGGGCTGGGACATCAGCAGCTGCAGCAGAGACCTTCCCCCTGTCCTCAATGCTTGTTTCCCCCATCTCTGCTTCTGGTGCCTCTCTGCACCTTCCTTTCCTGCTGTGCTGAGTTCGCTAGTGTCGTGCTCCATTCATTCATCCTAAGGGACTCGCTCACTGTTACTTGGCCAAGGCTGAGGCCTGTCTTCACACCCCCTGCTGCCACCATTGTCCTAGCTTCTCCTGTTACACTACCTCTTGCTCCATGGGCGGAGTGCTGCAGCTCTCTGCTTTGCTCCACTCGGGATGGGGTGTGGTTCCTGGGGAGGGGGCAGTGAGCATGCTGGGGGGCAGAGCAGAGAACTGGGGAAGGGAGCGCCTGCTTCAGGGAGCTCAGGTGGGTGGATGCCAGGTTGCCTTGGAGGGGAGGGAAGACGGTAGAGGTCATGTTGCAGGCCTGTTCCCACCTCCTCTCTCTCAGCGCCATCCTGTTATCCCTCCCCCCAGGACAGACCCCCAGAGAGAGAGCTGTCCATCTAACCAGTGACAGGGTCTTGGGGCTCCAGTAAGGCAGCCAGTCCCTTGCATGTTTTACACACGCAAATGGATCGTGTGGCTTTCTGTATTCTTACATGTAGCTCCCGAGCACCCGCCATTGCGATGTGCCCGCAGAATTCAGCATCCTCCTGACTCCTTCACACGCCAGTTCATAGATGCACGCTCCCTGCACCTCCCCTTAGCAATGCCATCCGCCAAGGACTGGTGTGCACGCCGGGCCAAGCAGCCGCCCCGTAGCCATGTGTGTTCGCTGCCACACGGCCCCTCAGCTTGCAACCGCTTTCTGTTCTGCTTTCAGCTGACCCTGACCATCGTGCGGCAGACAGGAGGGCTGGGCATCAGCATCGCGGGGGGCAAGGGCTCCACCCCCTACAAGGGGGATGATGAGGTAAGGACTCCAGGCGGCTCGGCTGCCCTGCCCAGGCTGCGGAGCCGATTGTGCGGGAGCGAGGGCCAGGAAGCTGCTGCCTTGCCTCCCTCACCCCAGCAGTTTGGCTGGGATTGCCTGGTTAATGCTCCCTCTTCTTTCCAGGGCATCTTCATTTCCCGTGTGTCGGAGGAGGGCCCTGCAGCGCGTGCAGGGGTGCGCGTGGGGGATAAGCTCCTGGAGGTGAGAGCACCTGGCAGAGCCTCGCTGTTCAGTGCTGGCCTGAGGAGACCATTCTCACCTTGCTCGCTCGTGCCTGCTGCGGGACGAGGCCTTGTGCTAGTCGCGCTGCGCCAGCTCTGGCGTGGCGGCCAACTCTGCATGGACCACGGCTTGGAGATGCTGACCAGGCCGCTGTCTGAGGCTCTGCCCCGTCTCAGTGACGCCCGGGTGGCCTGGCGGGGCTGTGTGTCATGTAGCTGTAAAAGCATTGCGTTGTCCAGCCGGAATCCCCTGAGCTTGAGGGGCAGCCAGTAGCTCTGTGCTGAGAGACTGGAGGGAGAATGGGGCAGTGAATGAGTGGGGGGCTGGCGTGGGGGGGGGCATTTGGATCAGGGTTCAGGGGTTGTTAGAAGGGGGGCAGAGCTGGCTTGCTAGGGGTTCAGAGGGCAGGACAACAGGCTAGTTCACTTCCTCCAATGCCATCAGCCCTATAAACGGTGGTACTAGCGTGTGGGGCTGCATTGTGCTGCCACACGGTAGCGGTACGGGGGGCTACGTTGTGGGTATTTTTGTATGTGATGTCATCCCGCTTTACTCCACTTGGACCCAGTGTAACACACGGGCCGCCATCCCGTTCGTTCCGGGCCGTCAGATGTTGGCGTGGGATAAATCCTGGCCATGGTGGCAGCTAGCGTTGGCTGGGATCCGGCCGCCCACCTTGGTGTAAAGTGGGTTATCACCTTTTAAAGCTCGTTTTACTGGACCCAGCCCAGTGTCCACTGGTTCCCGGTGCCATAGTGGCTGTTGCTGGCCACCACGGCTGCTTGTCAGGGGCAGGGGCCGGGTCTGGGCCTGGCCACGATGGTGGTCCATCTCCAGACCAGGTAAGTCTGTCACGGCGCCCGATTGCCGTCACTTACGAGCTTCCCCCCATGTGGTGTAGAGGGCTGCATTGTGCTGCTCCATGGCAGTGGGGGAGCATGGGGCACGGGAGGAGATGAACGCTTCCGGGACAGGTCCGTAGGGAACGGCCAAGAGCACGAGAGCGAGGGGACAGTCCATGAAATTAAATGGTAGCAGAGTTAAAAATAAGAGAGTATTTTTTCACTCGGTGCACAATTAACTTGTGGAACTTACTGCCAGAAAGTGGTCACGGCCGGTGGTTTAGCTAGTTTTAAGAAGGGATTGGATAAGCTCCATGAAACTCACAGGTGGCACAGTAAAAACAGACAAAAGAAAGTATTTTTTCACTCAGCGTACAAGTAGGTTGTGGAATTTACTGCCAGGGGAGGTGGCCAAGGCCAGCAGTAGAGCTAAGTTTAAAAGAGTTTTGGACAAGTTTCTGGAAGATAGGTTCATTAGCAGCTATTAGCCAGACAGGATTGGGGAACAAAACCCTTTCCTGTCGGGAGCCTGGGGATGCCCCACAGGGAATGGATCCCCCACGGTGACCTGTTGGGGGCTTCTCCCAGGCCCCTGTGACTGGCCACTGTCGGAGACAGGATGCTGGGCTTGATGGACCGCTGGTCTGACCCAGTACGGCACTTCCTATGTTCTTATGATCTTGGTGGCCCGTTAATGCCTCTTGTTGCCTCTCCCCGTCCCCAGGTGAACGGCGTGGTGCTGCATTGCGCTGAACACCACGTGGCGGTGGAGGCGCTCCGGGGCTCGGGCAGCACGGTCTCCATGACGGTGCTGCGGGAGCGCATGGTGGAGCCCGAGAATGCCATCACGGTGACGCCACTGCGGCCCGAGGACGACTACAGCCCCCGGGAGCGGCGAGGTGGCCTGCGCTTCCCAGAGGGGGCACCTCCCAGCCAGAGACTCTCCACCTGCCTCATGCGCAATGAGAAGGGGCTAGGATTCAGCATTGCCGGCGGCAAGGGCTCCACGCCGTACCGGGCTGGAGACACGGTGAGTGGACCTGGGGCTGGGGGCAACTCCTGAGCAGTGGGTGGATTAGTGCGGGGGCTCCCCTGTGTTTTTGGGGAGGAGGATGGTATGTTTATAACCCGTCCTTTCCCAGAAGTGGCTCAGGGCTTCTTAGTCATTGAAAAAAAAAGGTTAATGATAATACATATAAAATCCCAGCCATTCCGGTCCCATCCAGGGGAGTATCGCCCTGATCTTCCCACCCAAGCCACTTCCCCGTCTCCCTCCCAAACTTCCCCTCCCCTGACCCAGCCCATCAGGACTGGAAGGGATCTGGTGTTGGTGAAGAGAGCGGGCAGGCTTGAGGTAGGGGTGTGTCTGTGCACAGGGCAGAACGGGCAGGTTTCGGGGGAGGGGGGGCGCTGGGCAGAGCGGGCAGGTTTTGGGGGGGCGCTGGGCAGAGCGGGCAGGTTTCGGGAGGGCTGGGCAGCGCTGGGAACTCTGTTGGGAGTTAACAAGGGGCTGGCAGAGGCTGCTGCTGACATTTGATCCTGGGTTGGTGGCGTATTCTGGGCTCCTTGCTGAGTCAGGATGTGCATTCTGAGGGGCACAGGCTAGGGGAAGCCAGTTAGAAACGACTGCACTTGCAGGGCAGAGCGGAAACTAGCTCCGGTGGGTGGGTTGTGTCTCAGTGGGGGAAGCCGTTCAGAGTTGGGGGGCCTTGGCGAGGAGAGGTTTCCAGCTCTGAAGAGGATTAGGGTGAGGGAGGGAGACTGGAAGTCCCGGGGGGGGGGCTGTCTTTGGGAGCCCAAGTGGAAGCTCTGGAGAGGGCGGACATTTGGGGGCTGGAGTCTTGGAGTAGGAGGGGTTCACCACTCTGGCATGGAGCTCTGCCTGGGGTTCACGGTGAAGAGCCTGCACCAATAGGGCACTGACAGGCCCCTCCGACTCATCCCAACTCTCTTGCAGGGGATCTTTATCTCCCGGATCGCGGAAGGCGGCGCAGCCCATCGGGACGGGACTCTGTGTGTGGGCGACCGGGTGATCTCGGTGAGTCTTGGGGGGCACTAGAGGGTCCTAGGCCAGGAGAGGAGTTGGGTGGGGAAAGCTCGTGTCCTCTGCCCCTCGCTGCTGGGCCTGGCTGTCTCTGAACAGAGCTTGTGGCCCACGGGGAGGGAGAGGTCCCTGCTGGGTCTGGAGGCTGGGGCTTCCTTCGGGCATGGAGTCACTGCACCGGGATGTCAGGGGTCACAGGGGGCTCGGGGGGTTCCTGATTGGGCAGCAAGCAGGTAATTGGCCTGCAGGAGTTATTTATTTCTCATGTTTTTATGCCGCCCCCTCCTGCTCATGTATCTCGGGGCAGCTAAAAACATCTTAAAATAATAAACTAACCCTTCTGGGAAGGTGGGGCAGAGGGCTGGGGTCTCTGGTTCATGCCCCCCTCACTATGCTGTGCAGGCTGAGGGGGCTGCTGAGCTGTAGCTGGGACATGGAGCCTCTTCTCTGCTCTGGCGGAAGGGAGCTCAGACTAGATGGTCTCTGGGGTGTCCTGATCCTAACGCCTGTCACTTTGATTTGAAGCTTTGTCCCCAGTTCCTGCTGCTGCTCCCACCACTGCCTCTAACCCCCCACCCTCTGGCTAATCCACCCCCTTGCCTTTTCTCTCCCCGCACCCCTCTGCCCCCTGCTCGCATGCTTCCTGAGGTACTGGGCGCTCCTGCCCGCCGGCGCTGGTGGAGGGTCTCTGTCCTGTGGCTGTGGTGAGAGCATGCGTTACCACGGCCACTGAGGCGGGTAAGCGCGGAGACGGCCTTGTCAGTGCTGGCTTCTGTCTGTCTGTCCCCCGGGCTGTGGCTGTGCAGGTTCCTCCTCTCTCATGCAGATGGCATCTCCCTCCCCACCCCCTCCTCAAATGGTGCCACCTGGGCCTGCTAGACTGAATGGGCCCTTTGGAGCCTCGGCCCTGCTGGGGCCAGCCCTCTCCGGGGCGCCGGCCGGGCCGGCCCTCTCAGCAGAGGTATCTCTGGCTAATCCCTCACTTCCCACTATTACCCATGGGGAAGGAGAGCAGTTCTGTGCTGTTCTGGGAAATGGGGCCCAACTTGCTTGAACGGTGTGAGGCCCTCTGTATTTACTGCTTTTGGCCTCCAGAGTAACCGAGTCAGAGCCCAGCCTTGTAGGAACCTGCACCTCTGAACACAAACCCTGGCTGTTCTGCAGGGCAGGCAGGTGGCTGCCAGGGTTTGCTGCGAGCAAGCGGGCGAGGAGCAATGGGAAGGTGTGTGCACCATGGTGGGTGGGGGCACAATGGGGGTGGGGGGGGATACATTTTAAAAATAAATAAATGAATAGCGCATGGATCATGCAGAGCTGCTGCTGTGGGGCGGTGGGCATGCCGGAGGCAGGCCGAGGCACTATGGTGGGGGCCGTGCAGGCTGGGGCAGGCAGATGCCAGTCGTTCATTGCAGGTGTGCACGGGCCTGGCAGCAGCGAGAGGAGTGTGGTGTGGGAGAGCCAGGCAGGCGGGGACCGGGGGAGCCAGGTAGGCGGGGGCCCTGTGAGCAGGGGTCGGGGGAGCCAGGTAGGCGGGGGCCCTGTGAGCAGGGGTCGGGGGAGCCAGGTAGGCGGGGGCCCCGTGAGCAGGGGTCGGGGGAGCCAGGTAGGCGGGGGCCCCGTGAGCAGGGGTCGGGGGAGCCAGGTAGGCGGGGGCCCCGTGAGCAGGGGTCGGGGGAGCCAGGTAGGCGGGGGCCCCGTGAGCAGGGGTCGGGGGAGCCAGGTAGGCGGGGGCCCCGTGAGCAGGGGTCGGGGGAGCCAGGTAGGCGGGGGCCCCGTGAGCAGGGGTCGGGGGAGCCAGGCAGGCGGGGGCCCCGTGAGCAGGGGTCGGGGGAGCCAGGCAGGCGGGGGCCCCGTGAGCCGGGGGAGGAGGGATAGGTTGTGCAGGCTCATGCACTGCAGGTGGAATGGGCGTGCTACAGGTATAGCAGGGTGAGATTGAGCACGTCTGTGTCAAGGATCGGGAGGATGCAAGGCAGATAACGAGCAGCAGGGGACACTAGACAGCGTGCTTGGAGACACCAGGAGAGACCGAGAACTCGGACTCCTGTAGAGAGAGACCTAGGGTAACCAACGCTGGGTCCAAACTAGCCCTCAGGGTGTTACAGCTGGTGCGTTCCCCTAAGAGACAGCCAGTAGCTCATCGTCGGGCTTAGAACTCAGACACGGTTTCCAAACCCTGAACAAGTCAGAGAAAAGGGAGAGAACGAGAAACCAAAGGTAGAACCAGGTAGAGAGCTGGAGCCAGGAAACCAAGTGGGAACAGAGTGTCACAGAATCTATTAGGGAAGCAAGGTGTCTGATCTAGGAAAGAACCCAAAACGCAAGGACACAAACCAAGAGCCACAAGTCTGAAAGAGAATTATGAAGTATAATCTGGAGGAGGTCGAGGTAAGGAAGAAGTGGGACCAAGCTACTGAGGAGGATGAAGAGCTAGAAGGAGGATGAAGAGCTAGGACACTGGAACAATAAGAAGCAGAGGAGCTAAGGAACTATGAAAAGGGCCCCACGTACAATATCAGAAGCCTTAAGAAGCTGAAAGCTCGATAAAGAGAAGACCGGGTACTAGATGAAGAACAATGTGGGACAAGATATAGACACTGAATAACAGATGGAGCCTAAATAAAGAACCAAGGAAGGAGGAACAAAGCATGAAACAAGATACTATGAAGGGGTAAGAGATTATAAGGGGAAACAAGCACAAACTAGATACTCTAAGTATTCCTACAAGGAAGTAAAGGGAATCCAGTTTCTTAACAAGGAGCATAAGGTAACCAGGAATCACACTGTAAGACTAAAGGGAAACGGGTGAGCTACCAGAGAAGGGACAACAAGGGAAACATTAATGTAAGCTCTCTCAGCACAGCATGGTAAGATCCACAGAGCAAGGAAACTAACTAAGGGGAAAGGCTAGAGGGGTACAGGAGGGAGCAAGGGGACAGGGAGGAGGGAGGGAGGCACACCCCAGCAGCTAACTCGCTCAGCACACACCGCGATAGAAAGCAAGGCTACTTCTACTGCAAAGTCAGGGACAACAAAGAGCATACAAGGGAGAAGCAACCCAGAGCAGGTAAGAAACTACAAGAAGGATTCCATGAGACTAGAGGAAGGAACAGGAGACTAAAGGGAAGATACACAAGCGAGGGATCCAAACACAAGGGAGAAGAGACCAGAACTACTCTAGGGTGGCGAAGAGAACAGTGTGAGAGAAAAGAGACAAGAAGGAGACTAGGAAACCAAGTGGACCAACAAACAGAAGAGACAGACAGACAGACAGCCGGCGGGATCACCCAAAGAAGCCGATGTCCCACACCTGCAATTGCTCCCATCCTGCCTTTTATCTTTTATTTAGGTTGGGGCTCTTCAGTCTGGAGAAGAGACGACTGAGAGGAGACAGGATAGAGGTCTATAAAATCATGAGTGGGGTGGAACTAATAAACAAGGAGCAGCTATTTACCCTCTCGGCTAGTACTAGAACTAGGGGACACTCCATGAAACTCATGGGGGGGGCAAGTTTAAAACAAAAGAAACTTTTTTCACTCAGCGTATAATTGGGTTGTGGAATCTCCTGCCAGAGGCTGTGGTAAGGGCCAGTACTAGAGCTGAGTTTAACAGAGGTCTGGACAAGTTTCTGGAAGATAGGTCCATTAGCAGCTATTAGCCAGACAGGATCAGGGAACATGATAGGAGCTGGGGGGAAACAACAGGGAATGGATCCCCCATTGTGACCTGTTGGGTGCTTCTCCCAAGCCACTGTGATTGGCCCCTGTCGGAGACAGGATGCTGGGCTAGCTGGATCATTGGTCTGATTTAGTCTGGCACTTCTTATGTTCTTATCTTACTAAGGGCCAATCAGGGTCCAAGGGGGAGGTGTCACCAAGACAAGGGGATGGGCATAGAAGGAATATCTTTAGCAAGACCTGGTCACAATGTGACGCTGGGCAAACCTCCCCACACATCAAGGTCAAGGTCATGGGTTCAAGCCCAGGCCATGACAATCAGTGTATGTAGGGGCAGCCCAGCAGTGCTGGCTCAGGCCGTCCCCTTCCCCAAGGGCTGGTATTTGCATGAGAGAGAAGCACGGCCCAGCTTCCCCCCTCCTCTCCCCCCATCCCAGTGCTCAAAGCCACTACTTCCCCTCTGCTGAGGCAGCTTGGAGCAGTGGGGTGGAGGCCCAGCTTAATTCTTTCCAGCCCCCTCACTGTGATCAGCTACTAACTCCGCTTCAGGTTTCCTGAGCACTTGCTCTTTGTGAAAGTCCCCGAGGAGCACCTGCTGCCAAGTGTGCTCTGGAGCCCGGGCTTGGCTGGGGGCTCCGTGCCAGCGCTAGAGGCCTACATGGAAGTGCCCCCTCCTTCTAAAGGGTGACAAGGGGCTGCTGCCTTGGGAGAAGGCACCCCTTGTGGACATGGGGAGTGTGCACATTTTGGGAGCTCCCCCTCCCTCATGCTGCTCAGCTTAGGGCTTTGAAGTTCTCCTCTTCCTCCTCCCCTTCCTCTTGGCTCAGGCACCTCCCTCCCTGGCTCTGCTGCCCTCTTGCTCCGTGCTCTGATTCAGTGGTTAGGGCTGGGCCAGGGCTTGAGGCCCTAGACTGAGCTGCATACGGATGGGCTGTGTCCCCAGAGCCTGGCCCCCAGCATCAACTGGTGCTTCTGAAGTGAGGGGCGACCCCTTTGCTGGGAGGTCAGAGAGGGGAGAAGAGGATGTTGTGCCTCATCCGCAACAGGCCTGGGATTCTCTCTTCCCCCAGGACAGAGAGTGGTGGGAAGAGGAGTTTGCAACCCCTGCCTTGGCAGAGCTTGGGAAGAGTCTGGGGGGCTGGTGTGGGCCTGGCATCCAGGAGGCTGCTCCAGATTGGGGGGATGGGGGAAGGACACTGAACCGGGTCCCAGGTGCTGGGCATTTAGCTGGGCAGCAAGGGCCAGGGAGCGGGACAGGTCCTGGTTGCTGCGTGGAGCTCTGCGCAGCAAGGGCCAGGCAGCGGGACAGGTCCTGGTTGCTGCGTGGAACTCTGCGCAGCAAGGGCCAGGCAGCGGGACAGGTCCTGGTTGCTGCGTGGAGCTCTGCGCAGCAAGGGCCAGGCAGCGGGACAGGTCCTGTTTGCTGCGTGGAGCTCTGCGCAGCAAGGGCCAGGCAGCAGGACAGGTCCTGTTTGCTGCATAGAGCTCTGGGCAGCAAGGACCGGGCAGCGGGACAGGTCCTGTTTGCTGCGTGGAGCTCTGGGCAGCAAGGGCCAGGCAGCAGGATAGGTCCTGTTTGCTGCATAGAGCTCTGGGCAGCAAGGGTCAGGCAGCAGGGTAGGTCCTGTTTGCTGCATAGAGCTCTAGGCAGCAAGGGCCGGGCAGCAGGACAGGTCCTGTTTGCTGCATACAGCTCTGGGCAGCAAGGACTGGGCAGCGGGATAGGTCCTGTTTGCTGCATACAGCTCTGGGGAGCAAGGACTGGGCAGCGGGATAGGTCCTGTTTGCTGCATACAGCTCTGGGCAGCAAGGACTGGGCAGCGGGATAGGTCCTGTTTGCTGCATACAGCTCTGGGCAGCAAGGACCGGGTAGCAGGACAGGTCCTGTTTGCTGCGTGGAACTCTTCCGGGACCCGCATACTGTGCTGACACTGGGTTTGGGGTGTTCTAGATCAATGGGGTAGACATGACAGAAGCCAGACATGATCAGGCAGTAGCGCTGCTTACCGCCTCCTCCCCCACCATCGCGCTGCTGGTAGAGAGAGAGGCTGCCGAGCCGCCCACCGAGGGAGACTCGCCCCTAGGGGGACAGCGCCCACGCGCGTACTCCCCTCCACCGCCAACCCCCAGCCATGGGGAGAGTCCACTGGAGGAGACCCCCCTGCCGCACAGGAACCAGCTGGTTCAGCCTCTGGAGGACCGGTATCCTATTGAGGTGAGCGGGGGTGTTGGGTGTAGGGAAACATCTGGGACACGGACACACACCCCTGGGTGGATCACTCCCCTCCCCGTAATCTCTGTCCCCCCCTCGCTCCCTGCAGGAGATCTGTCTGGTGAAAGCCGGGGGGGCTCTAGGCCTCAGCATTGTAGGAGGTAGCGACCACTCCAGCCACCCCTTTGGAATCCAGGAGCCGGGAGTCTTTATCTCCAAGGTAGGGACCGGGGGGGCTGGGCAGGGAAGGCTGAGCTTGAGGGCAGATCCATGGCTTCACTTCAGCAAGCGGGGGCGAGAGGGGGGTTGGGGGGAGCCTCAGTGATTCTGAAATAGGAGCGCTGAGGGGGTTGTACTGGCGGCTGTGCCTACCGGGGGGTTGTTCCACGAGCACCCAGCGGCAGGTCAGAATTGGCATGCGCGGAGGGGCGGGTCTCATGGAGGTGCTGGGATGGCATCCGATGGCAGGAGAGGTCTGTGCCCATGGGGGCTTGGGGTGGCACGTAGGGGGCAGCAGCAGCAGCAGGAGGGGTCTGTGCCCATGGGGTCGTGGTAACGGTCTGGGTCAAGGCGAGGCTGCTTCTCCCTGCTGCTCCGCCCGGCTCTCTGCTGCGTCCCTTGCAGCTTTGACACCAACCCTTTTGCAGGTGATTCCGCGGGGGCTAGCGTCGCGCAGTGGGCTGCGTGTGGGTGACAGGATTCTGGAGGTGAACGCCATTGATCTGCGCCATGCCACGCACCAGGAGGCTGTGAATGCCTTGCTTTCAAACACGCAGGAGCTGCGCATGTTGGTGAGACGGGACCCTGCGCCCCCTGGCATGCAGGTGGGTTCTGCTAGACACGCGCACCCCCACCCACCCCCACCGTGCACTGTTTGGGGAGCCCTCTCCAGCCCCAGTTCTCATGGGAACGGACCGCTACACAGAGCAACGGGGACCCCCAAACCTTGCTTTGCAGCCAGAAGCAGAATGTAGTGGGAAAGTCAGCAGGTTCTGCTGCAATGAGAGGTGGGATTTTATCCTGGAAAGCGATGATCCAGGCAGAGCCCAACCGCTCGCAGTAAAGCTCAGCTGAATGAAGGAAGCGCCCACCACAAGCCAGGTGTGTTACCGCTGCGGGATCTGCCATCAGGGATCCCTACCCAGCATTGCAAACTAGAGGCTGGGAAATTGGAGCCAGTGCAGTCAGGACATGCGGCCCAGGTCGTTGTCTGGGTGATTTCTTACCTGACACTCCCATAGGCCGAAATGGAAGTGTCAGGTAAAAAACAGCTGAAGGTGATGACCCTAGCTCAGGTGAGACAAGGGCAGAGCAACTGCCAACCAAGCCAGCAGCAGGACAAGAGCGAAAGGTTGGGACGGATCCCAAACCGAATATCAGCCAGTAATGCAGTGCGGCTGCGAAAAGGGCTAATGCAGTTCTTGGTTGTATTAACATTGTCTCCAAGTCAGCAGAGGTGATAATCCCGCTCTCTTTGGTACTGAAGTGTTGTATCCGGTTTTGAGGACACTGACCCATTGGAGTGGGTGTTTGCGGCTGCTGGGGATTGGGGCCTGGGGTATGTGGGAGCTGGGGACACAACTGGGAAGCTCAGGGACAGGCTTGGGCAGGCAGGCAGCAGGACAACCGGACAGGGTCCAAGGGCAGAGCAAATCTGGTCCAAACCCAGTCCATGCAGAGCTGGTCCGTGGCAAATGGAGACGACAGGAGGAAGAAACAGACCGATGATCTACGCAGCTTCCTGGGACTGCTCTCCTGTTCCTTACGAAGGAGGCAGCTGACCAGGAGGCTGGGGGCATGCTCTGGCCTTGCTAGAGTCCACCAGTGGTGTTGAGGAGCCAACCCCCCACCTCTTGGGCCCCAAAGGGACCCATCATTACCGCAGGTTCAGAGGAGGATGACAAAGAGAATAGAGTCTGGAAAGCAAATCTGATGAGAAAAGGTTGAAGGAGCAGGGTCTGTTTAGCCTAGCGAAGGGAAGGCTAAGGGGACACATGATATCTAAAGAGTTGCCACCACGAAGGTGGCAAGGGACTGTTCTGCCTGGCAACAGAGGACAGGGTTAGAAATAATGGGCTCAAATAAATAAATATATTACAGGAAGGGAGAGTTCTGTTAGACATCAGGAAAAACTTCCTAACAGTCCAGAGTTGTTCGACAGTGGAACAAGCTGCCTCAGGAGGTTGTAGGCTCCATTGCTGGAGGTTTTCAAACCGCGACAGGACAGCATCTGTTGGGGATGTTGTAGCTTCTTCTTCATTATTATTATTATTTATTATTAGCAAACATTTATATAGTGCAAGCAATGTGCGTGGCGCTTTACAAAGTAATTGAATAGACACGGTCCCTGCCCTAGGGCTTACAGTCTGAGAGACGGGGGGTGGGGGGGAGACGAAGGAAGGGGAACAGAGGGAGAGACAAGGACATAAGTACGGCCATACTGGGCTGGACCAATGGTCCATGAAGCCCAGCATCCTGTCTCCGACAGTGGGATACACAACCAGCTTTGACCACTTCCTCTGGCAGTAAATTCCACAAGTTTATTTATTTATGTTCCGCCTCTCCTGCCTATGCAGCTCGAGGTGGCTTACAAATTCCACAAGTTAATTGTGCACTGAGTATTCTGCTGCCAGTTAGTTTCATGGAGTGCCCCCTAGTTCTAGTGCTGTTAAAGAGGATAAATAACCGCTCCCTATTGACTCGTTCTGCACTGCTCCTCTGTCGTCGCTTCTCCAAGCTGAAGAGCCCCAACCTACCCAGCCTCTCTTCGTACGGGAGCCCTTCCAGACCCCGAATCATTTCTGTTGCTCTTCTCTGCACCTTTTCTAGTTCTACTATGGTTTTTTTTGTGATGGGGTGACCAGGACTGCCCTCCAGGTGCAGCTGTACAGTAGAGCTATGTAGAGACGACATGATACTTTCAGTTTTATTCTCTCTTTCCAAATGATTCTTAACATTCTGTTTGCTTTTTTGACGGCTACCGCTGCACACTACACTGAGGATTTTAGCGTATTGTCCACAATGACTCCAAGGTCCTTTTCCTGAGTGGTTACTCCTAATTGAGAACCCAGCACTGTGTACTTAGAGTTTGGGTTATTCTTCTCTACGTGCATCACTTTGCACTTTTCCACATTAAATCTCATCTGCCATTTCGATGCCCAGTCTTGCAAGATCCCCCTGCAATTCTTCAGTCTGCTTGGGTTTTACCTACCTTTTATAACTGTCTCATCTGCAAATTTGATCCCCTCAATCTTTACTCCATTCTCCAGATCATCAAGTCCAACTTCTCCAGAACATCTAGTCCAACCCCCTGACCTTGTCCAGGTCATCTGCATCCGAGCAGGGGGTTGGACTAGGTGATGCCTGAGGGTACCTTCCAGCTCTGTGATTGTATGGGTGGGGGGCACAGCCCTGGGGTAGTTGTGGCTGTTGTGATGGAGAACTTGGAGGCCCTGCCCATCATCCAGATGGGGTTGCCAGGAACGCACAACATAGTAACGAGGAACTTTGTGCCACCAGGAGATCTGCATTGAAAAGACCCCTGGCGAGAAGTTGGGCATCAGCATCCGGGGTGGTGCCAAGGGCCATGCCGGGAATCCCTTTGACCCCACTGATGAAGGCATCTTCATCTCCAAGGTACAGCCCTGCCAGCACACGGGTCTAGACCACACTCACCCCCCCCACCCCCACCCGTCTCCAGCTGCGGCAACTTCATCTCTGGTGGGAATCCAGTTGGGAAGGCCCCCTAGGTGCGTGTGATCCCCAGGGGGGCTGTGGGGGATCCAGTCGGGAATGCCCCCTAGGTGCCGGTGATCCCCAGGGGGGCTGTGGGGGATCTAGTCAGGAA
>QEPC01000235.1:328557-353393 GCA_003113815.1 Sphenodon punctatus | reverse complement strand
CCCCCCCCCCCCCCCGCTCACAGCTTTAGTCTGTGAATCCTAATAAATGGGCATCTCCCCCCTCCCCCCCCCATGTTGTGGCCGTGGGCATTATTTATTTATTTATTTATTAAATGTATATGCCGCTCCTTCCTGCTATAAGCATCTCGGGGCAGCTAACAACACTAATAACCCCGAAGTTAAAATAACCCAGTACCCAACTCCTCCCTAGCCCAACCCACCCATCCCATCTCCCTCAGTGAAAGTCCGGCGGAACAGCCAGGTCTTACACTGTCTACGGAAAGAGGGGAGGTCGGCGGCCAGGCAGAGCTCCATGGGAGGGAGTTCCACAGCCGCGGCACAGCCACAGAGAACGCCCTCCTCATAGTAGACACTTGGGAAACCCGGGGGACCTCAAGGAGGGTGAGGCAGTCCTGCAGGTAGGTGGGACCAGAGCATTTAGAGCGTTAAAGGTCAGCACCTTGAATTGGGCCCAGAAGACTATCAGCAGCCAGTGCAGAGAGCGAAGCACTGGAGTAATGTCCTCGTGTTGGCCCGTCCCCTTCAGGAGACGGGCCGACGCATTCTGCACTAGCTGCATTCTCCAGACCAGCACCAAGGGTAGCCCCACGTAGAGTGCGTTACAGTAGTCCAGTCTCGAGGTAATAAAAGCATGGATGATTGTGGCCAGGTCCAAGTCCCAGACATACAACCTAAGCTGACGCACCAGATGTAACTGGCAAAATGTCCCCTTTGCCACAGCCGCCACCTGGACATCCAGGCGGATCCAGGAGCACCCTCAGACTCCGGACCTGAGAAACCAGGGGAGGGTGGACCCCATCAATGACTGGGCCATCGCTCCCCCGCTTCCCCACAACCATCACCTCCATCTTGTTAGGCTTTAACTTCAAGCGGCTCATCCTCATCCAATCCCCCAGAGCCGGCAGACACCGGGTAAGCACCAAGACTGCCGAACCTGGATTAGATGAAAACGAGAGAGAGAGCTGGGTGTCATCAGCATATTGTGACGCCTTACACCAAACTCCCTGGCAACCTCTCCAAAAGGTTGCATGTGCACATCGAACAGGATAGGGGATAAGATGGAACCCTGCGGGACTCCACACGTGAAGCCCCGGGGGGGAAGATGAATAATCCCCCAGCACCACACGCTGCGTAGTCCCAGCCAGGAAAGAGCGGAAGCATTCAAGAACAGTCCTGCTGATCCCTGCCCAGTCCCGCAGCCAAGTCACCAACAACTCATGATCAACGGTATCAAATGCAGCCGTGAGATCTAACAGAATCAACAGCGTCGAATGACCCTGGTCCAACTCTTGGGATACATTGTCGACCAAGGCCACAAGCACAGTCTCCGTGCCATAACCCAAACGGAAGCCGGACTGCGAGGGATCAGGAAAGTTGACCCGGTCCAGATGCTCCTGAAGCTGTCGAGCCACCACCCGTTCAATAACCTTCCCTAGAAAGGGAAGGTTAGAGTCCGGCCGATAGCTGGCCAGAACGTCAACATCCAATGATGGCTGCTTGAGCAGGGGCCGCATCACAGCTTCCTTGAGACAAACGGGCACCCTGCCCTCCCCAAGGGAGGCGTTGACTATCCTGACCAGCAACGGCCCTGATGTCTCCCGGCTGGCCTTAACCAGCCGTGACGGGCATGGATCTAATTCACAATAAGTGACTCGAACAGTCCCAAGGGCGACTGACCAGCCCCTCACCACCCAGAAGAGCTCAGCTTGCCGGGACTTAGCAGATGCAATGAGGGCAGCAAAGAAAAGCTGCTTTGCTGTCCGCACTGCCATGGCATAGGCACGTAACCAGCATCTGTCAATATCAGTCAACTTCAGTACGAGAGTAATGCCACCATTGCTCTAACCACCGCCCTTCTTGCTTCATCTGCCGCAGCTCCTCCGTATCCCACGAGGACCTGTGTTTTCTGCGATTTGGGAGTGGATACCTGGGAGCCACACGGTCGATGGCCTCCATCAACACAGAATTCCACGAGGTCATCGAGTGAGCGGCCATCGAGGTCAGAGAGAACATCCCCTAGAGCACTCCGGAACCTTTATGGTTCCATAAACCTTCGGGGGCGAACCAACCTAACTAGTTCCGCACCCTCCCGGGGGCCAACATGCACCAGGATACTGGGCTAGAGGAGATAAAGATGCGTCCATGACAAGAGCACTGTTGACACCTCCCCCACTAATGGATTCCCTGCCTCAAGGTCGGTGCAAAATATCATGTCCAGGGTATGTCCTCCAATATGTGTGGGGCCCCCCACTCTCTGAGACAGGCCCATGGTGGCCACGAACTCATGCTCTGCCCCTCCAAGACTGGCGTCGGCATGGATATTGAAGTCCCCCCAGGACTATTGCCCTGGGGGACTGCATGACCACCTCCAACATCAGTGCGGGCAGGGAAGCTGCTGTACAGGTGGGTGCCCGGTATATCAGCAGTATCCCCACTCTGTCTCCGGCCAAATCCAGCACCAGATGGAGACCCTCTATACCCATGATAAGTCGCACAGGAAATCTACTCACAGAAAAAGCATCCTTAAAAATCATGGCTACACCGCCCCCCCTTCCTGTCCCTCCAGCCGTGGCTGATGCTGTACGGAGTACCCAGCCGGAACAAGGTCAGCCAATATAGGCCCCGACTCCATGTCCAGCCAGGTCTCCGTAATACACGCGAAGTCAGTCGCCTCATCCAGGATCACCTCCCAGACCGTAGTTGACTTGTTGGCCACCGACCTTACATTTATCAGCATCAAACCGAGGCCAGGGGCCCTCTGATTTCCGATCACCTCGCCGCCTGCCCAGGGGCCGTTGAGCAGGACAGGTACAAAACATCTGTCCTGTCTCACAGATCTAACTCTCCTCCCAGAAGGACCATAATTCCCCATGCCCAACACGACCCCTATGGCTGCAGCCCACCTCACACCAAGGGGAGCATATTCTCCCCCCCACCCCCCATTGTGTAGCCATGGGCGTGCGGGCATCCTCCCCCCAGCCCCTCCCATCGCTACTGCTCACTGTGGTGCTATTCTCCCCCCAGCTTATCCTGCTCCTCCTACACTCTCTTCTGGCCACATGTGAACACAGTAAAAGGGAGGGGGGGGACTTCTACTTTGATAGCAAAGAGCACAGCAATAATGCATGCACACACACACACACACCCGCCCACTCGTGCACTTACTCTGGAAGTCACTCCAGAGGAGGCAACGACTTGGAAAGAGTGTGTGTCAGGAACATGCTGCAAAACCGGATGAGTCGGGAGAACACCGATTCAGTTTGGGCGTGGGCTGGGGGCGAGAATGGAGAGAGGGGCAGGGAGTGATCGCTGCTTGGTGAAGATGTTGAAATGTTAATAGGTGCAGAGAGAAGGCGGAATTGCTCAACTTCTATTTTGCCTCCGTCTTCTCCCACAAGGCAAACAATGTCCAACTCAGCAAAAGTAGCACTAACGATGGAGGGAAGGAATTGCAGCTCAGGATAGGTAAAGAGATGGTAAGAGAACACCTGGCTACTTTAAACAAGTTCAAGTCCTCAGGGCCCGATGAATTGCTGAAGGAACTTGTAGATGTAATCTCAGAACCTCTGTCTACCATCTTTGAGAACTCTTGGAGAACGGGTGAGCTGCCGGAAGACTGGAGATGGGCAAATGTTGAAGATAAAGGGAACTATCTTCAAAAAGTGGGGAAAGGAGAATCCGGGGAACTACAGACCGGTTAGCCTGACATCAATACCTGGAAAGATTCTGGAGCAGATTATAAAGCTGTCAGTCTGTCAGCATTTAGAAAACAATGCTGTGATGACTAGGAGCCAGCATGGGTTTGTCAAGAACAACTCATATCAGACTAATCTTGTCCTTTGTTGATCAAGTTACTAGTTTAGTAGATCATGGAAATGCCATGGCTGTAGTATAGCTTGATTTCAGTGAAGCATTTGACAGAGTCCCCCTTGAGATCCTTCTTGACAAGCTGGTTAAATATGGGCCAGATGATCCTACCATTAAGTGGATTTACAGCTGGTTGAAGAGCCATCCCCAAAGAGCGCTCATCCATGGCTCCCCATCAGTCTGGAGGGAGGTATCGAGTGGGGGCCTCAGGGCTGGGCCCTGGGCCTGGTACTGTTCAACATCTTTATTAATGATTTGGATGAAGGAGGAGAGAGGGGATGCTTATCAGGTTTGCAAATAACACAAAACTGGAAGGGATCGCTAACCCCTTAGAAGAGAGAAACAAGATTCAAAATGATCTTGACAGGATGGAAAGCTGAGCTGAAACTAACAAAATGAAATTCAACAGAGAGAAATGAAAGTTCTGCAGTTAGGTAAGAAAAATCAAAGCCAGAAGTATAGGCTGGGGTTTCCCTGGCTCGGCAGCAGGACACGGGAGAAGGATCTGGGGGTTGTAGTTGATCACAAGCTGAACACGAGTCACAGCAGTTTGATGCAGCGGCTAGAAAGGCTAATGCAGTTTTAGGCTGCGTTAACAGAAGCATCGTGTCCAGGTCACGAGAAGTCCTAGTTTCACTCTATTCTGCGCTGGTCAGACCTACCTGGGGTCCTGTGTCCAGTTCTAGGCACCTCATTTTAAGAAGGATATCGATAAATCACAACAGATTGAGAGGAGAGCGACAGAGAGGGTCCGGGGTCTGGAAACCAAGTCCTATGAGGAAAGGTTAAAGGAGCCGGGTGTGTTTGGCCTAGAGAAGAGAAGACTGAGGGGAGGCATGAAAGCTGTTTTCAGAGATCTGACGGGCCGTCGCAGAGAAGATGGAGCAGACTTGTTCTCTGTTGCTCCTGAGGGCAGGATTAGAACCAATGGACTCAAATTACAGGGAAGCAGATTTCAGGTAAACGTTAGGCAGAACGTCCTAACGGTAACAGCTGTTTGACAGTGGAACAGACACTGCCCGGGGGGGTGGGGGCTCTCCTTCAAGCAGAGGCCGGACAGTCCCACATTGGGGAAGTTGTCACTGTCATCACCCTGCCTCCCAGCAGGGGGTTGGACTAGATGCCCCTTGAGTCCCCGTTCCCACTCTGGCAATTTCCAGGGCATCTGTAACCAGCTAACGCTGCTCTTGTGTCTGCCGTGCCTGGGGTATCTTGCCGGGTCTGTGCTCCCCATTCCCTTCTCTCAGCTGCTCCTCTTCCCCTTCTGGGTTCCCCCTCACCGGGGCCTTGCTGGTGACTCCTGTCTCTCTCCCTTTGCCTCTGCTGCTTGGATGCTGCTCTGACTCTGCCCGTCTCCCGAAGGAACGGATGCGCAGGGAGCGGGAGACAGCCACACAGCTCCTGGCCGAGGAGGCTGAGGTGAGAGCCCCAGGGGGCGGAGGGGGCCGGTGTCTGAGGTTTGTCCTAGAGTGTGGGAGCTGGGCGTGATGGGCTGGGTCAGGCCGCTCCATCGACTCACAATGGTGACCTCTCCCTGTGATTCCTCCTGCAGAACATCAGCGGCGAGCCCCTGCGGCTGGACTATCGCACCCTGGCGGCACTGCCCAGCAACAGCATCCAGAGAGTCACCCGCGGCGTGAGTGATGGGCCGGGGGCAGGGAGGGGCCCCTTGTGGCTGCGTTTGGGGGTATTTGGGGAAGGGGCAGGTTGACAGGTCATGCCCAGCGCCAGTCACTGGCTCCCTAGGGCATGTGAGGGGGGACGGGACAGCCCCAGCAGAGGAGGGGCAGGGCTAGGTAGCACGCAGGCGGGTGGCACAGGACGTTCTGCAGGGTCCCAGCTCCATATGGAAATGCAGGAGCAACCGGGGAGGTCAGGATATGGGCAGGACCCACCTGTTCTTATGATCCCCAGGTCACCTGGTATTCCAGGTAGTTTCATGGAGTGCTGGGTGACAACTGGATCCCCAGCGGTCACCTGGGGGCAGATTTAAAACAAAAAAAAGGAAGTACTTTTTCACTCACTGTATAATTAACCTATGGAATTTGTTGCCAGAGGACGTTGTCAGGGCCAGTAGTAAAGCTGCGTTTAAAAACGGCCTGGATAAGTTCTTGGAGAGTAGGTTCATTAATGGCTATTAACCCAGTAGCTTATGGGATGAAAGTCTTACTGTCGGGAGCTGAGAGTGAACAGCGGGGAATGGATTGTCCATGGTGACTGTTGGTTCTTCCCCCATGTGATCGAGATTGGCCACTGTCCGAGGACGGGATGCTGGGCTTGATGGACCATTGGTCTGACTCAGTATAGCACTGCTTATGTTCTTATGTATGTTAGTAGCTGGCCGCTTCACTTTTTGGTTCCTGCATGTTGGTACATAGTCTTGGGGTTTAATCCCTTTGGTTGGGCCCCAGTGTGTAGGGATTGGGATCTCTCTTCCCCCAATCTCGGCTGGTTATGACTCCGTTTCCCCACTTACAGCTCCTACTAGATCAGCTCTCCCCAGAACTGTGCCGGCCTGTAAGGGGTTAACTCTTAGTCACCTTTGCCTACGAATGTCCCAAAGCACAGAAAATATGTCATCAGGTTTGTCTGAGTTCGATGACTCCGAATCTCCCCCAAATGAGGCTGCTTTCTTTCACGCATTACAGAGTGGGCTATTATAATAACGAGATAATATTGGGTATTCAAATTCTGCAATTTTTGTAATGTGTTAATGCATTATTCCCCCTACATATTGCAGCTCTCCAGTCATTGTAAAATTCCATATTTGATGGCTCTTACAATGACCGGAGATCTGCAGTATGAAAGGGGAATAGTGCGTTCACACATTACAAAAACTGCGGAATTACAATACTCGGTATTATCTCCAGTTACTATAATATTATGTCATGGTGTGAAAGCAGCCTGTCTCACCCCAAAGCTAGGAATTCACTTAAGCACACCGGCTTAGTTAAAAGAAGTTTCTCATAAGAAATCAGATTCACGTATAATGGAAGCTTGTTCTCAGGAGTGCAGTAAATCAAATAAACATAATAGATAACGTGACTCTATCGTACTGGTGAGTTCTAGGCTAAACTCCTATGTATGCAACAATCTGTTCTGTTTCAAAGTGCCTTTTCTCCCAGCTCTGATGTTACTGGAGCTGGGCGTTAAATCCTTGGTTGGTTGCAGTTTCAAAGTTTCTTCACATGCTGTTGGTCAAAAGAATCCCCTTTTGTCTCCTAAGCCAGCCTTTGAACTCCATAGTGATTAACTTCACTGGGCTGCTGTCTACTCCTGTTCTCCCTGGGAGTCCTCTGGCCGGCCAGTTGTAAAACAGTGGGGTTAAATCCCTGCCACAACCCTTGCTCAGAGGGGATCTAGCCCCTGTACTCCAGTTCTCCATCTGCCTCCGCACCACCAGGACGCAGGCGAGGCAGCCTCCATCTAGAACAGACTTCAGTTTGGATAGGGTCTTGGTCCCCTAGAGCCTTTTCTTTGGTGCAGGGGAGGGAGGACTCCCTCTTCCGTTCACCCTCTTCCCCTGGGAAGAGTTCCTTTTGGAGGGCTCTCTTTGCCAGAACGTCCCCCCAGGTTGCTAGGGGACTCCAGAGCAGCAGGAGAAGCGAGGCCAGCCTCTAGCAATGCTCTGCTGGGAATCCTACCCCCCTGGACCAGCTCGCTGCCTTTGGGAAGGCACCGGCTTACTCCTCCCCCGCAAGCCTCAGTTTTTTCCTGCGGCGGTGGGGAAAACTAAAGTAAGAGCCAGCAAGCCCGCCTGGTTCTCCAGCACGTCCAGCAGCCCCAGCAGGGCGTGGCCTGAGCCAGCGCTGACCAGGGAGCTGCCAGCAGACGAGGAGTCGTGCTCTGGAGGCGGCTGCGTGAGCCCGTGGAGGCCGAAGACACAGCCCCCAGCACAGTCTGTCCCCTCATATGAGGGTCCCGCAGGAGATTATAAAAGAGCTAAAAAAGGAACGCTCTCCTGCCAAGCTGACAAGGAAAGGCCATTCCCATAAGGCCCCCCCCGGACCAAAACACCCGCAAGGTCTCCTCTGCTAGATTCCCCCTTCAGAGGAGACTGAGTCCACACACTCCTCAGAAGGGACCGGGGCCTCTGCCTCGACTCGGGGAGCAGCCCCTAAGGCAGTTAGAGCAAAAGGCAAAAGCCAGGCATGTCAAACTCCTTCCGGGCCCCCGATAGAAGGGGTGGATGAGGCCTCAGACTCCCGGGACTCAGATCGGCGTCAGGCCTCTGACCAGGAAGACTCACACTCCTCTCCTGAAGAGGGGGAGACTCCAGAACCTACCATTGAGGCTTCTTCTGACCCTAACAAGTATAGGGATCACATCTTGGACCTGGTTATTAAGACTCTCTGCTTCCTGGAAAAGATTCCTCCGACTCCTCAGTGGAGGAGTCAAAAAGAGAATATATACACCAGCCTAGGTCCAGGGACATGATTCTGGACAAGACCTAGGAAAAAATCATAAAAAAGACATGGCAACTCCCTCATAGGGCAAGGAAAATGAACGGGACTCAAGAGTCCTTTTATTCACGTTCTCGAAATAAGAAAATGCTTCTGTCAGTCCCCCAAGGTGGAGCCCGAAATCCGGTATTCCCCATGGAGGGGGATTGTTTCCCTAAAGACCCGATAGGCAAGGGTGTCGAGATCAACCTCAGGAGATCTCTTCCATCATTAAGATGGCTACTACTGCTGCCTTCTTCTCCAGGGCCCTTATGACCTGGGTTAAACGAGCCAGAGACCTCAGTGTCTCCATGTAAATGGCCAGGATATTATCTGCGTTCGTAGCGGACTCCTCCACCGACATCCTCTCCTGGGCAGGCAGGAGCAGCAGCCTCTAATGTAGCCGCTGGCCGTCGCTTGTGGCTCCGATCCTGGAAGGGAGACAACACGGCTAAGAACACTCTGGTGGGGGGGGGTCCCTTCCAAGGAGAAAAGGGGGTCTTTTGGCGACCTGCTTGGATAAGGTTTTAGCTGATGCCTCTGATAAATCCAAGAAACAAACATTACAAAGCCTGGGCATCTCTAACAAGCCTATTTGTCGCGCCAGTTCAGGTTACTCACCAGCAGGTGGCAGCAGGCAGACTCTCAAACCTATTCCCCAAATCCCACTGGTATAGGCCAGAGCGATTTTATTATGTTAGCAAAGCCATCATAAATGCACACACACACATAACATAAAATGAGTAAATACAAATCACAATGACACATTGCGTTCCACTGCTTTCCTCATTTTAAAAGCTGCAACGCAAAATTTGGCAGTTTTCAGAGACCAGGCAGAATCCACATCAGCAAGAAAGAAGCCTCCTCAAAGCATCACTCTGGCTACATGGTGGTATCGAATTTATAATAGGTTCTAGCAACACTATATAAAGGGCAGTCAAAGAAAACATGGCTTAGAGACTCAACAGTCTTACCCGCACACAGGCGGCGGAGCCTTTGGTCATAAGGTTGTTTACCAAATCTGCCTTTGAAAACTGCAGAGGGTAACAAGTTTAAGCTCACCAGAGTGAATGCAAATCGAGAGTTCCACTCTGAGAAGGTAGATAAATAAGAGGCTCCACTAAGGGAAACACATAAGGAACTATAAAGAGTAGATATTTTCTGTGCAGCAATTGCTTCAGTAGCCATTTGTAGTTCCTGATCACTAAGCCATGATTTAATGAGACTAAGAGCTTTTGCATGCTCCATATTCAGTAGGTACTCTCTAGAAAATTCTAAAGAGGATAAGCAGAACCCAAACATGGCAGGGACGCTCCCTGCCCTAAGCCAGATGCATGACTACAAACCTCAAGCCCCTCAGGAACCCCAAGCCTTAGGGGGCAGGGGGGCAGCTGTTTGCAAAACAATGGCAGGTTGCAACTTCAGACAAGTGGGTCCTTCGCACAATTCAGAGGGGATATTTCATCAAATTTTACCAATCTACTCTAACCTCCTTCTGTGTGTCTGCAGTGTCTTCCAATTCAGTGAAACACGCAGCCTTACAGAAGGAGATCCACAGACTCCACACCATTCAAGCCATAGAGCCAGGACCACCCAGAGAAAGGGGAGCCAGGCTCTATTCCATACTATTCCTGGTCCCAAGAAAGTCGGACAAGTGGCATGCTGTCTGTCACGGGTTCGAGGGTCCAACACCCCACTTTCCTGGGTTGGGTGACTCAATTTCCCTCACTTGCAGCCCACCTGAACCAGTTCTCTCTCTGGCTGGTCCAGTTCTGCAAAGGGGAGAATCCTTTTGCTACCCACGGTCCAGAAGGCTTCCCGTTACCACACTCTCTCTCGGGGTTCGCAAGAGCTTGCAAGCTCAAGTTACTCACTTGTGTTCCCAATGTTAGACACAGACACTTCTTAATAAAGATAAGAAAGTGTATTGATTACATAAACCAAGATAATTTGATACAGAGTGGCTAAAGAAATGAAAAGTATTATAATGCATCCTATTCTATACTGGGTGAATCCCTATATAAATTTTACCCTATAGAAAGTCCATACTTGAGGTTATTCTCAGTCAGTGATGTAAATGACTGGGCTCTGATCTGGTAGAAAGCAAAGTTCTTCCTCTCACCGCAAGTCTTCCAGTAGACTCGCTTGCTGGCAGGCAAGATGCAGATGAGATGAGCTCTCGCTCCAAGAGTTAGCAGAAGATGGTTGGCCCTTCTTTGTCTTGTCTGTTGGCTTAAATAGCATCTCAGAGTCTTTGTTTCCCTTCCCGCCTTGGGGGAAGCTGGAGAGGTCGTGCCTCTCTGCACATAGGCAAAGCCAGCAGGTAGGTGCACAGGCAAACTTAATTTGCACCTGAATGGATTTCTGTCTGGTGTCTCCTCTGAAAACACATCCTTTATCTCTGTCCATTTCCTGGAGCGATTTCCCAACTGTCAGTTTACACTACATGATTACATGAATTGAGTTGTCAGTTCTCAACATTACATCCATGTTTAACCTTTAGCTTTACATATCTGTTAGACCTATAGTTCAGTATCTTTCCTGAGTGGCCTTATGTTCCTTCGTGACACCGTCCTGGACCTCAAGAATTTAAATCAAGCCATACGGGTCCAGAAGTTCAGTATGGAGACTCTCCAATCCATCTGGCTCACAATCTCCAAAGGTGAGTGGCTGACCTCCTTCGACCTCGAGGAAGCCTACCTGCATGTTCCCATTCTACCATCACACAGACGATGGCTCAGGTTCACATACGCCCAACAACATTGGCAGTACACGGAACTGCCCTTCGGATTCGCCACCTCTCCGAGAACGTTCACCAAGGTGCTGATCCCGCTTCATCGCCAGCCTTCAAAAAGATGGGATCAGACTTCACCCGTACCTCAACAACATTCTTATCAGGTCACCCTCCAAGGCCAGAGTCCTGACGGACGTCCGCAGGACAGGACAATACAATACCTACAGGACCCACGGGTTCATCATCAATCTGACAAAGAGCCACCTCGTCGTCTCAAACCCTCGAGCACCTGGGGGTTATCATGAACACCAAGGAGTTCAGAGTATTTCTCACCACACAGACACAAGAGAAGCTGAGATCTTTGGCCGGTCAACAGCGCAAGGCCCGGCTCAAGTCACTGGCCAGCCTCCTAGGCCTCATGATTTCCTGTCTGGGGATCTTGGAATGGGCGAGATACCATGCCAGACCTCTGCAGTGCTTCCTCTGCCCCTGGCAGTACAACATCGCAGACAACAGGAGCCCCTGGATCAAGGTTCCCGCTCAGCTCAAGCAGTTCCTCCACTGGTGGATAGATGAAGACAGGTTCAAGTCGGGAGTCCCATTATCGGACCCGGACAGGGTTTCGCTCACAACAGATTTGAGTCTCCTAGGGTGGGGAGCACAACACAACTCGGTACAAGGCAAATGGTTATCGTGTGAGCACAAACACCATACAAACTGATTGGATCTTTGAGCCATCTTCCTAGCACTAAGAGGCCTGACCCCATCTCTTCAGGGCAAACGTACTCGTCTGCACGGACATCACCGTGGCAAAAGGCATACATGAATCACCAAGGAGGATCCCACTCCAAATCCCTACATCGCCAGGCCACTCTCCTGATCTCCTGGGCTGAGCACAACCTGAGCTCCCTGATGGAAGAACATATCAAAGGGGTAACCAACATATGAGCGGGCTGGTTGAGCTGTCAGACGATCAGCCTGGGGGAATGGTCGCTCAGCTGGAATGCATTCCAGATGAACACCCAAAAGTTCAGCCACCCGGTGATGGACACGTTCGCCACAGCAAGCAACACAAAGACTCTGCTCTTCATATCCAGGTTTCCGGACCATCGTGCCATGACATTTGATGCGCTAAACTCCCACTGGCCTCAAGGCCTGCTGTACACCTTCCCCCCATTCGCGCTCTTTGGCAAGACAGTGACAAACATCAGAAGAGAACGGGCAACCACTATCGTAATCACCCCTTACTGTCTGAGACACCCGTGGTTTGCGGATCTGCAACAAAAGAGCTCGACGCCTCCACTCCACCTACCAGAAGACCCCAATCTCCTGTCGCAGGGCCTTCTCCTCTTCGACAACCCAGGTCTGCTGAAACTAACAGCCTGGATATTGAGCGGCGAGCCCTGAGAAAACTGGGCTACTCTAACCAGGTCCTTGACACCATGCTGCAGTGCAGAAGGCCAGCCACCAAACGCATTTACCAGGGAACCTGGGCTACTTTCACACAATGGTGTGGACACAGGGAGGGACATTAGGCCTTCCAAGGCTCCCCTTAGAGCAGTCCTAGAACTTCTTCAGGAGGGGCTGGATAAGGGATTAAAGCCCAACACTCTCCAGTGGCAGATAGCAGCCCTGAACAGCGTAATTAGCACGGTACGTGGAGTAAGACTAGCTAAGCACCCACACGTGGTTCACTTCCTATGGGCCGCGAGAGTTCTCTCCCCTCCTGTAGTACAGTTTCCCATCTTGGAACCTAAATCTAGTTTTGAGGACCCTGACGAAGGTCCTGTTCAAACCCCTCAGAGAGGTCTCTCTTTACTAACTCTTCCTAAAGCTGACATTTCTAGTGGGGATCACATCGGCATTGAGGGTCTCCGAACTGAGTGCCCTCTCCGTCAACCCCAACCTATGAAGAGTCCTCTGTGACTCTCCGCCTTGACCCGGCTTTCTGCCCCAAGGTAGATACCCGATTTCATAAGGAGCAGGAGATAATCCTTCCCTCCTTCTGCCCCCAACCCGTCCCACCCCCAGGAACGGGTCTGGCATAAACTCAATGTTAGGAGGGCTCTCCGCATCTACATGAACAGGTCCTTCTCCTTCCGTAGGTCCTCGGCCCTGTTTGTGACCTACAGCCCGCGACGGTGGGACCTCGGAGCGTCCAAAGCGGTAATTGTGCACTGGATGTGTCTGCATAGTTGTCTCAGAGGGTGTTTGCCCGCTCCTTAAGAGAAGCACCCATCTCCCAGGCCTTTCGCAATGCGGCCTCCTACGGGGAAATATGCCGTGCAGCCACCTGGTCATTGGTACCTACCTTCACCAGGCACTATAAAATCCCCTGCCCGACTCAGCTGATGCAGCCTTTATTTATTTATTTATTTATTTATTTTATTTTAAACATTTATTAGTCGCCCCATATGCCTACGGCATCTCGGGGCGACGTACAATTCATAAAAACAATTCAATAAAACAATTTTTTCAAAACACACAATTTAAAATGTCAAAACAGGGTTAGGAAAAAAAATTATGAAAATAAAAGGCCCCAAAGGCCTGGGCGAACAGCCAGGTTTTACAAGCCCGCCGGAATGTTAAAAGGCTTGGGGCCAGGCGAGCTTCCTCCGGGAGGGAGTTCCAAAGAAGCAGCCCGGCTACCAAGAATGCCCTCTCCATTGTGGCCCCCCGCTTGACATGGGGGACCTCCAAGAAGGCACCCCCGGCAGACCGAAGGAGCCGCTCTGGGGCACGGAGAGCGAGGCGGTCCCTGAGGAGAAGAGTACTCCAGGTGGTCCTGTAACTGACCCCTTGGGTCCATATCTGCCAGACACCACTACTTCTCTCTCCCCACCCTGTTACTCGATCCTGGGAAACCGCTATGGAACATCCCCAATGGTTTACAACTGGCTGGCTAGAAGGACTCCCAGGGAGGAAACAAAATTGGGTTCTTTCCTGGTGAATTTCCTTCTACTGGGAGTCCTCCTGTCTGGCCAGTTCCCGCCCAGAATGAGAGAGAACTCTGGGGGGCCTGAGCGGTCTACAGATGCAAGTTATGGGCACCAGTTTCGCCCCACCCCCTTGTCCAGCCCGTTCCATGGCGGGGGTTAAGGGGTCCCTTTTTGCCCTCATCGTTCTGTTTCCTATTTCTTAGCAGAGCCTTCATGAACCCTAGAGTTGAGTTTTAGAGCTTAAGGTTAGTGCAAGTCCGATCTTTAGAATGACTGGAGCTGAGGGGCTAGACCCCCTTGGAGCACGCTGCAGCTAAAATCCGAGCGTCTGCCTCCTAGTGGTCATGGCGTGAATCTAACTCCACTGTGTTACAACTGGCCGGCAAGGAGGACTCCCAGTAGAAGGAAAATTCACCAAGTAAGAACCCAATTTTCCTATCTCCGTTTACACTGATGGCCTCTGGCCTTTTGAAGTTCTTCAGTACAATGCATTTTGAATAAAATCATGACCTTCCCCACATTACCTGTGGAAAGTTCATAACGTGAGCTGCTGTTGTAACTCTCATTCTGACTTGTCCACTCTTAAGGTTTTTGTACAGTCCTTTCGTATCATGGTTACGTTCCTTTCTTAATATTGAGTCATTATTTTATTTTACCAATTTTATGTCCCACGCCTTCCTGCTCACAGCAGCTTGGGGCTGCTAACAAATATGTTACAATTATATTTATATTATAAAATATGATGATACAAATCTAGGAGCTAGAATATAAATATAAAAAATAATATAAGCAAAAGAAAATCCACACAAAAGGGCACCAGCAATACAAAAAATCCTCTCCCCTAACCCTTAGCCCCCCCATCTCCTTCACCGGAAGCCTGGCGGAACAGGCGACCAAACATGGCTACACGATACTAATAGAGTAGTCATTTGTGAACCTGTATGTAACATGCATGTTGGTTTTCTGATCTTTCCCACAACTACATAACAAACTCAAATTACTAACCCGAATTTAAAGCTATGTTTCTTTGCCTTAGTCAAGCTTTAACATAATATGTTGTGTTACAGTCACTCTGGGTCATTCTCCTTGAGCGCTGGGTTTGCTTTCACAAACTTTTAAAACTCCTCTTCTTCAATGAAGATCCTGCCTTTTCCTTTATATTCTAAGTGTCATGGGATTGGGGTCTCGCTAGCCCACTCTAGGCAGTTTATGACTCGGTTTCCCCGTCTTGCAGCTCTCACTGGACCAGCTCTCTCTCTAGAACTAATTCATCCGGCAACGGGGGAACCCTTGTTGTCAGTTTCCCAAGCACAGACTTTGTCCCTAGGTTCACCTGGGTTTGTAAACACAGAATGAACCCAAAGTGGGTCCGGCTAGTGTTAGGGATTCCACTTAACCACACTAGGTTCAGTTAAAAGAAGTTTAATGAATAAATCATGAATAAAACATGCAGTGCGAGATTATACTCAAGAGTGCAGAAATCAAATAACAACCCATTCCTATCTGTACTTGTATTCTCCTAATTGAGGTTTACCCTAATACAAGTCCAAGGATATTCCAGTCTGTTTCTCAGCCAGCGATGGAAAGCTTGGCTGGGTACAAGGCTTAGAGTTTCCCAGAGATCAGTCCTTACTTCACAGCTTGTTTGGTGCAGCCCTTCTCTGGCTGGTTCTGTTACTGATGGCCCAAGATGGCTCCAGAATGGCCCTTAACTACCTTGCCAGAGTTCTTTGTCTCCTTTTCCCGCCTAGATGAGCTGTAGGTCCAGTCACGTCTGCAGGCTGAGATCCACTTTTTATTATTATAAGCATTTGTATAGCGCCAGCTGTGTACCTGGCGCTTTACAGAACAATAAGATGGACCCGGTCCCTGCCTACAGCTTACAATCTAATAGACAAGGAGAGGGGATATAGGGAGAGACAAGGGATAAATAACATTCAAGCGGATACAAAGTCTCAGGTGCACGTGCTTGGCTTGGTTGCGATTAGGCAGGAGTCTGCGAGGTGGGGCAGACAGTAAAAACTGAAAGGAAAATTTTAACAGGTCAGGAAAGGTGGCGAAGAAGAGGTGGGTTTTGAGGTGGGATTTGAAGGTGCGGAGGGAGGGGGCAAGGCGGATGTGGGCAGGGAGGGAGTTCCGAGAGGTAAGGGGGAGCTTGATTGTGCAGTGTTTTGAATGTGAAAACCAGGAGTTTAAACAGGATACGTTCAGGAAGGGGGAGCCAGTGGGGAGAGAAGAGGAGAGGCTGCACATGGTCGAAGCGACGGGCAGAGGGGTAAGGGGGAGCCAGGTTGTGAAGGGTTTTGTAAGTGAATACCAGGAGTTTGTGAAGGATGCATTTGGGAAGGGGGAGACAGTGGAGAGAGGAGAGGCTGCACGTGATCAAAGAGACGGGCTGAATGGATGACCCTAGCAGCGGAGTTTTGGATGGAGATAAGGGGGACAGGTGAGAGCGGGGGAGGCCAGCAAGGAGGAGGTTACAGTAGTCAAGGAGAGAGATGACCATGGCGTGAACAAGGGTTTTGGCCGAGGAGGCAGAGAGAAAGGGGCGAATCCGAGCAATGTTACGGAGGGCGAAGCGACAGGACTTGGCAACAGAGTCGAGGTAGGGTTTAAAGGAAAGGTGAGTATCGAAGCCCAAGCTACAGGCTTGGGGAACGGGACGGATGGTGACCTCATCAATAAGGATGGACAGGGAAGACGGAGAGGAAGAGCAAGGGTAGGGAGGAAAGAAAAGGAGTTCAGCCTTAGCCATGTTGAGCTTGAGCTGACGTTGGGACATCCAGACAGAGATATCAGAGAGAGAGTTGATGAGGCGATCTGGGAGAGAGAGAGAGTTGAGTGTCGTCGGCGTAGAGGTGATATTGGAAGCCGTGAGAGGCAATGAGTTTGCCAAGGGACAGGGTGTAGATAGAGAAGAGGAGAGGGCCCAGGACAGAGCCTTGGGGAACCCCAACCGAGAGGGAGAGGGAGGAGGAGTTGGAATTGGGAAGACACACCTTAAAGGAGCGGTCAGAGAGGTAGGAGGAGAACCAGTCAAGGACAGAGCCACAGAAGCCCAAGGAGCGAAGAGAGTCCAGTAGGAGTGAGTGGTCGACAGTGTCAAAGGCAGCAGAGAGGTCAAGGAGGACAAGAATGGAGTAAAGGTGCTTAGATTTAGTGACCAGTAGATCATTGGTGATCTTGGCAAGGGCAGTTTCAGTGGAGTGAAGGGGGCAGAAGCCAGATTGGAGAGGGTGCAGGGAGGAGTTGGCAGAGAGGAGATCCAGGCAGCGGGAGTAGACAACATGTTCCAGAAGCTTAGAGACGAAGGGTAGGAGGGAGACCGGCTGGTAGCTAGAGGGGTGGGCAGGGTCGAGGGTGGACTTTTTGAGGATGGGAGCGAGAGTGGCATGCTTGAAGGTGGAGGGGAAGGAGTCAGTGGAGAGGGAGAGATTAATGACCTGTAAAAGTGGGGGGGGTGACAGTGGGAGCAATGGAGGTCAGGAGGCAGGAGGGGATTGGGTCGAGAGGGCAGGTGGAGGGATTGGAGGAAGAGAGCAAAGAGGAGATTTCCTCAAGGGAGGCAGGAGGGAAGGAGGAGAGTGGGGGTAGGGGGCAGGTGCAGTGAGGGAGTGGGGAGAGGAGATGGGTGGGAAGCAATGTCCTGGCGGATCTTGTCAATCTTTGAGGTGAAGAATGACACGAGATCCTGAGCAGAGAGGGAAGAGGGGGCAGGGGAGCTTGAGAAGGAAGTCAAAGGTGGAGAAGAGGTGGCGAGGGTCATGAGAGTAGGATTCAGCCCGGGAGGCATAGTAGTGTTGCGTCGCCAGGGAGATAGCGGAACAGAGGGAGTTGAGGGAGAATTTGCACTTAAATCGTTGTTAACTAGTGTCGGCAGAAGGCATCGGGCATTTCCTGGTTGTATAATGTCGTTCCTGCAATGACTTAGCAGTTCTCAGTTTACGTTGCTTATGAAATGAGTTTTCAGTTCTCAGCTTAGATCATATCCATGTAGTCTTAACATTTTCCTTTACGTATTTGTTGTACACATGGTCTACATGTATCCCGGTATCTCTTTGACACTGTCCAACATCTTTACCACTTACATGGCACGCATGTTAAGGCAGGAACCTTAGCTTACAATTTCCATGCTTTTTGGAGCATACTTGATTTTGTAAGAGCCTTAACTCCTCTTTTGGTGGTCTTTTGGTTTACATGAAGCGAGTTTTCAGTTCTCAGCTTAGATCATATCCGTCCTTTACGTAGGTTTTATGCACGTCTCCCGTCATCGATTCATGCCACTAAGGAAAGCTGGGCCGGGAACCAAACTTGGGGTTTAATCCCTCTCCTGTTCAGGCTCTGTGTGTGCTTGGACCGGCTCTGCCTTTTTGCCAGTAGTCGGGGAATAGCGTCGCCTTGAATCATTCCTCTCTTTTTTCTAGCAGCAGCTTTGACGTTTTGGCAGTTGATCATTAGGGCTTTGGACGCAGAGCCCGGTGCGCGCTGCCTTTTCAGTGGGTGCTCTGGGTAACTGAGCCTCGTCTGGGAACAGTGTTTTAACCTGTCGTTTATGAAGGCTCTCTGATCCGGTGCTTCCAAACCTCCTTGCGGACCAACTGAGCGGAGGTTTGAACCCCCGCTCCAGTCCACCCTCCCATTTGTTTAAGAAGCAGCCAGGGGGTGTAGTTGGTTTTCATGTTCCGGAGTTTTGTCCTGCGTTGCGCTGATTCTGTCCACTCTCTTTGAGATCCCACCTACTTTACATAGTAAAGCACCGGATGCGGATTGACGTTCTGCCATGTCAATCCTCCTTTTCTCTTGTTCGGTTCTTAAACCAGCTTTAATTTTAGTGAGTAGGTCAGAGATCTGAGCAGGCCGTTCAAGGTCTTTTGGTGCCAAGTCAGATGGATCCGCCGTCATATTGGGCTCATTCGGCCTCGTCTCGGCCTCCCGCGATGGGCTAGGTTGTTGAGAGTAGAACCTTATTATAGATGATTTTTTCATTCTTTTTCGGCTGCTGGTTCATGTTCTTATGGTTCATTCACCCTTCTCTGCCTTCAGGTCCAGTCTCCGACTTTAAATCCTGCTTTTGCTAAGCCTGGTCAAGAGAGCTAAGGCACGTGCGACTCCCCCTCGTGCACGCTGACCAGCGTCCCCCTACCCCTCACCATGCATGCTTCCTACCGCCCCCCCTAGTGGTGTCTTCTAAGGTGTTCGCGTCCCCTCCCCGTTCCGTATTCGCTCCGCTCCTTCACCCAAGTCCTTCATAAAGATGTTGAAGAGCACTGGGCCCAGGAGCAAGCCCTGTGGGACCCCACTCAGTACCTCCCTCCAGTTTGGGGATGAATTAACTCTTTGAGTTGGGTTCTTCAGCCAGCCATGAATCCGTTCTAATGTCTTCCAGCACGGATCTCCTGTTGAACTTGTTCAGATGCTTTGCTGAAATCAGGAAATATTATGTTGACGGCGTTCCCCAGAGCCACTAAGATTGGTTTATCCTATGCATTTTATTAACTTTTAAATATTTCTGTGTTCTTTTATTTTTGTATTTGTGCCTGTTGTTATGTAATGTTTGGTGTTTATACGGCCAGGGTTAGGGTTTTTTAACCAGTGCCAATAAACTTGACTTTGAATCACTAAACTAGTTCCCCCATCAGCTTAGTCTGGCATGGGAAGGTTTGGGCGGGAATCCAGAGTGAGCACTCTTTGCAGAGATGCTGCTTCCTCTGAAGTGGAGGCTCCCCCGTGTTCCCAGGATCGGGGCCCTCAGTGTCTCAGGGTACAGCGTGAGTCATGGTCGGGTGGAACGTCTGGGCATTTCCTGCCCAGTCCCCTTTCTTCCCCCTCCCCCCAATCCTGCTGGGACAGGAGAGAATGTATTTTTAGCTGCTTTGAATGTGACTGAGCAGCTGGGAGGCCGGTCTCATGGGAGGAAATATCCCTGGGGAACTCTGGAATGCAGAGTCGGGCCGGCTGCTGCTGGGGAATGTGAGGCAGCAGCTTCTAGAAATGTCTGGGACTGCAATCCCCCTCCTCTCTGGCCTACAGCTGGGTCCCCTTGGGAGACTGGGCAGATGGGGTAGCCGGACGCTGAGCTAGAAAGAGAGGGGGCTGGGCTACTGGGTTCTCCCCCTGGCTGCACAGGGAGTCAGTGGGTGCACAAAACCGAATATCTCCAGAGTTTGGCCAAGGTGCTGACCTCCTTGTGCTGCTCTGCTCCGCCCGACCCTCGCTGGCTGCCTGCGAGGCCTAGTCCGGTTATTATTATTATTATTATTATTATTAACAAACATTTATATAGCGCCAGCAGTGTACCTGGCACTTTACAAAGTAATAAAATAGACACGGTCCCTGCCCCTAGGGCTTACAATCTGAGAGACAGGAGCTGGGGGAGAGACTTAGGAAGGGGAACAGAGGGAGAGACAAGGGGTCTAACATTCATGAAGATGCGAGGTCTCAAGTGCACGTACTTGGCTTGGTTACAATGAGAATGACAGCAGGCAGGTCCATGTTGCAAGGATAAGGGTAAACCGATCGTAGGTATAGGAATAGTGGCTCAGCAGGATAAAGAGTCAGACAGAGCAGAGCGAAAGAGGTGAGTTTTAAGGAGAGATTTGAAGGTATGAAGGGAGGGGGCAAGGCGGATGTGGACAGGGAGGGAGTTCCAGGCATGGGGGGCAGCAAGTGAGAAGGGACGAAGGCGCTTAGGGGAGCAGGGAAGGCGTGGAAGGGTGAGAGAAGGGACAGAGGAGGAGCGAAGTGCACGGGCTGGAGTATGGAGGGCGATAAGTGCAGAGAGGTAGGGGGGAGCAAGGTTGTGAAGAGCTTTATAGGTGAAGACTAGGAGCTTGTGCAGGATTCGTTCAGGAAGGGGAAGCCAGTGAAGCGAAGAGAGGAGGGGCTGCACATGGTCGAAGCGACTGGCGAGGTAGATGACCCTGGCAGCAGAGTTTTGGACAGAGATGAGGGGAGAAAGGTGAGACCAGGGAAGGCCAGTGAGAAGGAGGTTACAGTAATCGAGGCGAGAGATGACCAGAGCATGAACAAGAGTTTTGGCAGACGAGACAGAGAGAAAAGGGCGAATCTTAGCAATGTTATGGAGGGAGAAGCGACAGGATTTAGCAACAGAGTCAATGTAGGGTTTAAAAGAAAGGGGTGAGTCAAAGATGAAGCCTAGGCTACGGGCTTGGGGGACAGGCAGGATGGTGACTCCATCAATAGTTATTGACAGTGAGGAAGGAGAGGAAGGATGAGGGGGGAAGATAAGGAGTTCAGTTTTAGCCATGTTGAGTTTGAGTTGACGTTGAGACATCCAGGTAGAGATGTCAGAGAGACAGTTGATGAGACGAGCTTGAACAGAGGTTCCTACCCCAGGGGGCTTTGCAAGCCCATGGGAGAGCAGTGGGGAGGAAGGCCCTGCTTCTCCCCCACGCCGCTGAAATTCCTGCAGGGGATTGTCCTGCAACGAAGGGTGAAAGTCCAGGGCCGGCTGGCACTGGTCTGTGTAGCTGGGTGCAGGGCTCACGGAGGCGATTGTCGTGTTGTGTTAATAACTGCTGCTTTCCGGGCCCGGCATAGAGCTTGTGCCAGTCGCAGCCCACTCCTGTTTCGCGGCAGGTTGCTCTGGGTCCTTGTGTGCCCAGTGAAGTAACAACCAGGGGGTGCCCTCATGTGTCTGCCCACGCATTGGGAGTCAGGACTGGAAACCTCCCCCCCAGGGCACTGGAGAGCAGCTCCAGCATTGCAGTCAATAGTCAGACAGGTCCCTACCCTCCAGGGCTTACAATCTAGGAGACAAGGGGGAGGGGAACTTCAAGAGAGACAAGGTTGAGAAGTTGCAGGTGCACGTTGTGCTTCGCTTAGTGACAGGGAACTAGATTCTGAGCGAGGGGGGAGACGAGACAGTTTCACTCGTGACGAGTCGGGGAAAGTCTGAGGGAAGAGGTGGGTTTTCAGGAGGGATTTGACAGTTGGGAGGGAGGGAGCGGAGCGAACGTATCCAGGGAGGGAGTTCCAGGTCTGGGGGCGGCAGGAGAGAAGGCGTGACCAGCTACCGGCCGGTCTCTAACCTTTCCTTTTTAGGGAAGGTTATTGAGCAGGTGGTGGCCCGGCAGCTTCAGGGGCATCTGGATCGGGTCAATTTTTTTATCCTTCGCAGTCTTGCTTTCGCCCTGGGTTTGGCACAGAGACTGGACTTGTGGCTTTGGTCCGTGCATTGGATCAGTGTAGATCATCCCTTTTGATTCTATTAGATCTGTTGGCAACATTTGATACCATTGACCATGAGATGTTGGTGGCCCGTCTGCAGGACCGGGCAGGGATGGACGGGGTGGTTCTTGAATGGTTCCGCTCTTTCGTGGCCGGGAGAACTCAGTGGGTGGTATTCGGGGCGTGTTCATCATCTCCCCGGGATTTCACGAGTGGAGTCCCGCAGGGTTCGATTCTGTCCCCCCTCTCTTGTTCAGTGTGTACATGTAGCCTTTGGGCGCGGTCGTGAGACGGTTCGGCGTACGTTGCCATCAGTGCACTGATACACAACTTTATCTCTCTCTTTCTGCCGCCCCAGACCCGGCGGTCTCGGTGCTTACCCAGTGTCTGGGGGCTGTAGGGGATTGGATAAGGGCAAGCCGTCTGAAGCTGCATTCTAACAAGACGGAGGTGATGCTGGTGGGTAGGGCTGAGGGGGTGGTAGCCCCTGTTATTGATGGGGTCTGCCCCCTTTAGCTTCCCAGTCTGGGTTGTGCTTCTTGATTCACAGCTCCGCCTTTCGCCAGTTATATCTGGTGCGGCGGCTGACCGTCCGTTTCAGACTCTGACCAGTGGCCGCCATCATCCATTGCTTTCATCACCTCTAGACTGGACTATTGCAACGCACTCTATGTGGGGCTACCTTTGGTGACGGTCCAGAGGCTGCAGCTGGTGCAGAATGCGGCGGCCTGTCTCCCTACGGGGGACGGGTCGACGTGAGCACATTACACCAGTGCTCCGTTCTCTGCGCTGGCTGCCGATAGTCCTTCGGGCCTGATTCAAGGTGTTGATGTTAACCTATAAAGCTCTAAACGGCCTGGGCCCCACCTACCTACGGGACTACCTCACGCCCCGGGCGGTGGTGCGGCCCCTGCGGTCGACCGGGGACGCCCGACTCGTGGCAACAGTGGGGACGGCACTCTCTGTGGCCGCTCCTAGACTGGAATTCCCTCCTGATGGAGGCCCGCCTGGCCCCAGACCTCCCCTCTTTCCAGAGACAGTGCAAGACCTGGCTGTTCCGCCGAGCCTTTGGGGAGGGAGATGGGTTGGGAAGGGTGGGGGGAATTGGTTCTGCTCCTGGTCGTTTTATACATTTTATCTGTGTGTTTTAAATTTTGAATCTGTTTTTATATTGTATTATCTCAATTGTGAGCCGCCCCGAGCTGCCATGTGGGCAGGAGGGAGCGGGGTAAATGTTTTTTTAAATAAATAAATAAAATTTAGAGGGGCAAGGGGAATCGCAAGCAGGCGAGGGGGGGGGCAGAGAAGAAGCGAAGCTCCCAGGCAGAAGCGCGGCGGGATACAAGAGCGGAGAGATACAGGGGAGCAAGGCCATGAAGAGCCTTGAAGGTGAAGCCCAGGAGCTTGTGCTGAACGCGTTCCCGTCGAGGGAGCCAGTGCAGGGTGGAGAGGAGGGGCTGAACGTGGTCAAAGTGACAGGCAAGGGGGATGATTTTGGCCGCGGAGCATTGAACAGAGAGAAGGGGCGTGAGATCAGAGCAGGGGAGGCCAGTAAGGAGGAGTCGAGGTGAGAGATGACTGGATTTTGCAGAGACAACAGTAAGGCAAAGCTGGATTTTAGCATATTCTACAGAGCAAAGCGACGGGATTTGACAACAGCCTGGATCTGAGGCATAAAGGAGAGGGAGGAGTCAAAGATGAATCCCAGGCTACGGGCCTGAGGGACCGGCTGGATGGTGACTCCCTCAGTGGAAACGGAGAGGGAAGTAGGAGGGGAGCATTTGGGGGGAAAGATGAGTTTGGTCTTGGCCACGTTAAGCTTGAGCTGGCGACGAGATCCAGGCAGAGATGTCGGAGACAGTCGGCAATACGAGACTAGCCCCAAATATCTGAGCGATCGCCTCTTCCCTCCTGCCCCATTGCCGTCTCAGCTGGGAGCTCCCTCTTGCCGGTGGCATCTGACCACCAAGTTGCTAGTCCTGCCCCCTGTCGCAAGGCAGAACAGCTCCGTGCCATGTTCTTGAGGGAAGCCCTGCAGATATGTGAAGACTCCTATCGTGTCTCCCATTAGTCCCCTCTTCACTAGACTAAACATCCCCAATTCCTCCAGCTTTTCCTCACAAGACTTGGCATCCAGCAGTGCTGCAAGACCAAAGCAGTGGATTTCTGAGGTACCCATAGGTTGTGCTCTTCTGCCTCATGAACTCAGACCTGCTTTCCCCTCCCCTTGTGGGGTGCAGTGTCCCAGAGTGCCTGACTAGGCCATGCTCAGGCTGTATTGATTCCAGGAAAGCAAGGTATGTTGGTGTCTCTGGAAACCTGATCTTGTCCCTGTCCTCCTCCTGCTGCGGGTGGGTGGGTGGAGGAGAGAGGGCGGGCCAGGAATTCCTGGGCCTCCCAGCTGCTGCTGCTGCCACCAGCCCTGCCCAATTCCAGGGCTATTTCTGCATGTGCTGGTCTGGCTGGTCTCTGGCAGGCGCAGGACGGAGACATTGGGCCTGTGAGTATCTGTTCCCCTGCCGAGGACTCTGCAGAGAGAGCCTGCCTGCCTTGTGCCGGGCTTCTTCCCTTAGGAAGCAGCTCTGCAGCGGGCGGGCGGGCAGAGTGAAGCAGGCAAGGGAGAGGCTTTGGGGGGGGGGGGGG
>QEPC01000235.1:308539-326713 GCA_003113815.1 Sphenodon punctatus | reverse complement strand
TCTTGTGCTGCAGTGTGTGTGCGTGTGTGCGTGCGTGCGTGCGTGCGTGCGTGCGTGCGTGCGTGCGTGCGTGCGTGCGTGCGTGCGCTGGGCCTTCCAGGCAGTGTGCGGGTGTGTGTGTGTGCTACGCTAGTGTGTTGTCCTGGCTCTCGCTGCAGTGTGTGTGCTGGGCCTTCCGGGCTGTGTGCAGGGGGCGGGGCAGGTGCTAGTGCAAGGAGTGGAACTGGCTCGAACCTGGCTGTGCGGTCCCAGCCCCTGGCTTCAACCCTCCTTGTTGGGCTCTGCTCGGTGGAATGTAGTTATTGGCATGACGAGCAACGCAGCCCAAGGAAAGGACGGAGCCTTCCGCTCTCTCTCCTCTCCTGTGTTTCAGGACTACTGTTCCTGTCCATCCTTGGGGCAAGGACGGGCTATCCGTTTAAATCGGAAATCCTTGTCCTGGTGGCAGGTTGCTCCATAGCGTGATGCTGCGTCTGTCCCCTGGATCAGGCTTGGTTTCTCCTCATTGCTTTGTGCTGAGACGGAGACGTTCTAAGAGGCTGAGGTGTAGGGACGGGAGTTACCGGGGACATGCCCGCTGGATTCCTGGGCGGGGGAGGCTGCCGTACAGCAGCGATTCCAAGCTCTTGTGCCGGAGTGTCCCCAGTTAGCGGCAAAGACCGTACAGAGCGTCTGAAATCCCGATCGCATGTTGTGACTCCATGCTTGGTGTCCTGGCCCTACAGCGGGGTCGTGTGCAGACGTGCTGCCCTCTGGCTCCTGAGGGGGTACGTCCAGGCCGAGTCCTGCCCTCTTTCCAGGGCTGCGGTGCCACCTGGCCTAGCCAGAGCAGAGTGCCTTGATGGAGGGGCCACCTGACACGTGCCCAGTGTAGCCTGGCATCTCCTGCCTTCCCCAGGCAGCGAGACTAGCGCGTGGAGGGGCTGGGTCTCTGTTGAAGCTGGCGGGGGGAGCAGAGTGAGCTGGCTGCCCCCTGGCGCCCCTCTCGCCCTTGCAACAGCTTCTCCCCGGCTCCAGGGCACAACATGGAGTAGTCGAGGGGGCGGGCGGGGCAGGACCCTGCAAAGGAGCCGTTGCTCTGCTGGGTTGGCCCAGGGGCCCCCGTGGTTATAACTGTTTGGGCCCATTTCTCTCTTAGGCTCCAGCAGGGGAGGCTGGCCCCGGGAGTGCCAGACGCAGTGCGCCCTACTCGCCCAAAAGCCAACAGGTGAGTGCCACAGGCTGCCCCCTGAGAGCAGCAGCAGGCGGGTTTGGGGGGCAGGGGGAGCCTGCAGGAAGGCCCAGTTGGTTGGTAACCGATAACCTGGTTACCAGACGGCCACTCACTTGCCTCCCTCTCTCTTTGGTTTTCTCCCTGGTGCTGCCCTCCTCGCCAGTCGCTCGCAGCCCCTCGGACTGTTCACCTGGTGGGCAGGGAGACCCGCTTTGTAAGTGCCCGGGTGTGCTGTGCTTGGTGCCCTGCCTGGCACCCTCTTCCACTTCACTGTCTCCTCGGGGCGGGCGCTGGGGCTTGCTGAGGCCTGGCCTGTGCTGTGCTGTGCTGTGCTTTGGAAGCAAGCGGCCCCCCAGGAGACTGCTCCTGCCCCCCCCCCCCTCGGCTAGGTGCTGCTGCTGCTGCTGGGCTGGTGTCTGAGAGCGCTTTGGGCAGAGCGGCGGGGGGGAGAGTTTAGGGCCTGTCTCTGTGGGGCAGAAGAGGAAAATCAGTGGGGCTAACACTCATGGGGGGCATCTGTGGAACTAGGCCTGCGAGGGGGGCATCCATGGGGCTGGTGGAGTGCGGGGCTGTGAGAGCCTGTAGGCTCCGCCCGAGACGCCATTGATTCTGCTGGTCTCTGTTTTCAGGCTTCCATCAACTTCATCCCCTCACCGGACGAGAACAAATCTGTAAGTGTCAGTGCCCCGAGCGAGTCCCCCCAGCTCCCTACCCTCCCTTTCCTGCCTGCCATTGCCGCCCTGGTCTAGACAGCGTTTCCGTTGTCCGACTCCCACGGCCTGTCCCGAGACTCTATGCTCCCCTGGCTGCTGTCTCTCCTGCGCCCCGTTGTGGCAATGCTTCACCACCGACTGCCCTGGCATTCAGCCCGCCCAAAACGCAGGCTCCAGCCCCTCGGGAGCGTGGAGGTGCATCTCGCCACCCACAGGCTCAGCTCGGCTCCCTGTGCTTGGAACAGTCCGGCGCAGACGTAACTGGGTGCCTTTGATAGCAGGAGTCTCTTGAGGCGTTAAAGCATTAAGCAGGCCACGTGAGCTTGACCCAGTTATCAGAGTCGCTTGTCCTGAGCCAGACCCGCCGTCGGTCAGACGGTCTCTGTAGACATCCCGGTGCGCGGGGGGAGCCTGGCTTTGGCAGATCTTGTTTAGAATCCCAAAGTCTGATGGTTTTGGCATCTCCTGAGGCTGATCTAATGTAGCCTCCTCCCTCCCCAGTGCCACTGTCCGGGAGATGCTTCCCCTCGCCTCTCTATTGCTGGCGATCTGGTTCGGCAGCTCATCCTGAGTGTGTCCGATCAATGTTCCCTGGTCTGCGAGTCTTCGCTTCACTCATAAAGTTCACATTTTTAGCTTTTTCTGAATGATTTCACCAGCGTGGGCCCATTATCTGCCCTGGGGCTGCTGCGCTGGTATTTCTGGGGCTGCTGCGCTGGTATTTCTGGGGCTGCTGCGCTGGTATTTCTGGGGCTGCTGCGCTCGATTCTTACAGACTTCTCTGCTCTGGTATCTTGCTCCTCCCTTGCCTGGCAGATTCCTGCTTGGGCAGGACGGAGGGCGGTGTCCTGGCCATCCCGGCTCGGCATTGCGGTGCCTTTCTGTCCTCTCGGCTGTGTGACCGAGGAGCCGAGGCCTGGGGCCTCCTTCTCCTCCGCTAACTGCTCGTTCTCTCTCTGCACTTCTTCTTCTTCCGCGGGGTGGCATGGGCCGGGGCGCGCACAGACCAAGCCGGGTGTCATTCAGCCTCTCTCTCGAGTGCGACCGAACACGGCCCCCTCTGGTTTGGAGGGCAGGGACAGCCCCAACCCCTTCCAGCAGCCTGAGCTGTGCTCCAGTGCCCACAACTCTGTAAGTGGCTGAGGTTCCTTCTGTGTCCCACGGTGCCTCCTCCCGGTCTCCGTGCCCACCCGCAGGCTGGAGCTCACACCAGCCTGCTCCATGAGAGGGAAGGAGCAGCCCCAGCCAGACGGTCCTGGGGGAGCCCACTGCGGGCGGGTGGGATGGGCGTCCCTGAAGTCTCCAGCTCTGAGCCTCTGGCTGGCTGGGGGGCCAGGCTCGAGCGTGCTCTGTGCACAGGGAGCCGCTCCGGGGCCCAGCCCCACACCGCTGCTGCTGATCCTCTGACTTCTGTTTCTGCAGCCGCAGCGCCCTTCCCCGCCATTGCCTGATGAGATTCCCATCACCAGTGTCAAACAGGCCTACAAGACCTTTGCCGCGGTGCCCTTGTCACACCCTCTGACTGAGCCCCAGGTAAATGAGGGCGGGGCGAGGGGGTGGGGGGTAGCAGAGACCTCTAGGGCATGGCGGCGGGGGCAGTTCCTGCTTCTCAGTGAGAGCTGCCTTCTCTCCTTAGGAGCAACCCAGTCAGAAAAGCACAGAAAAACCCCAAGTTTCCCTTGAGGTGAGTGGCTGGGCCCCATGGGTGGTGGAGCTTTCACAGGGGATTGTGCTCACTGGCCATCACAGGGTCTGTCACCTGCTGAGGGGCCCCAGGGCTGGGACTAGATACAAGGCTGGCTGAGGGGCCCCCGGGGGGAAGGTCCGGGGCTGGCTGAGGGGGCCCCCGGGGGGGGCAGGGACGGGCCTGGCTGAGGGGGCCCCAGGGCTGGGACTAGATACAAGGCTGACTGAGGGGGCCCCCGGGGGGGGCAGGGACGGGCTGGCTGAGGGGGCCCCCGGAGGGGGCAGGGACGGACTGGCTGAGGGGGCCCCCGGGGGGGGCAGGGACGGACTGGCTGAGGGGGCCCCCGGGGGGGGCAGGGACGGGGCTGGCTGAGGGGGCCCCCGGGGGGGCAGGGATGGGCTGGCTGAGGGGGCCCCCCGGGGCGGGCAGGGACGGGGCTGGCTGAGGGGGCCCCAGGGCTGGGACTAGATACAAGGCTGGCTGAGGGGGCCCCCGGGGGGGCAGGGACGGGCTGGCTGAGGGGGCCCCTGGGGGGGGCAGGGACGGGCTGGCTGAGGGGGCCCCCCGGGGGGGCAGGGACGGGGCTGGCAGAGAGTCTTGGCCCCCCCGGGGAGCAGTAGAACTCCTCCAGGCTGATGTGTGCGCACTCTGGCTCCTGCAGGCTCCGTCACCTGGGGGGCTGCACAGCCCAGAACAGAGATCCTTCCGTGAGAGGCAGAAGTACTTTGAGACTGAGGTGAAGCAGCAGGAGGTGGGGAAGCCCCCCAAGCGCATCTCTCTGGTTGGAGAAGATGACCTGAAGAAGATGAAGGAGGAGGAAGGTGTGCTGCGGTGCCAGGCTCTGGTCCAGGCCGCAGGGGGCTGAGGGGACTCGGTTTAACTTCTCCGAAAGGAGGAAGAGGGTAAAGCCCTCTCGGCGCTAAGGCTGGGCGACAGGTTCCAAGTGCCCTGTGTTTCGGGACAGAGGGCCTGGGAGGAGTTGGATTCCCCCCCTCCCCCCAGTCAGTCTGAACATCAAGTTCAGTGAGACCCGCCTTGTCCAGTCCCTGCCTCCTGCGCATCCCCTAGTCCCGGCTGGAGGAATTCCCTGACCTGGGGTCAGACTAGATGTTCTCAGTAGGACCCTCTGGCTTTTAACAGCTGTGAATCTTTGGGAAGCTTGAACATAATCCAGCTTTTTGTTCCTTTTATTTGTCTTCTGATTTGAGGACCCTTTTGAATCATCTTTTCTAGTTTTCTCTTAAACCGCAGTTACTAAAGGTGAGAGTCTCCCCAAATCACATGACTCCCAGAGCTAACCTTGCAAGACTGAGCAATTTGTCCATAGTGTCAAGGGTCCAAAAGGCCAGGGCTTTGCCCTTCAGTTCAAGGGGAGCGGAGACTTCAGACTGCTTGAGGGGTGGGGGCGGCGGTAAGGGCTGCCCCACAGGGACTGGGGAGGGTGGGGGCGGGGCGGCCGTCTTGGACCCAGAGATGGGGAGACAGCTGTTCCGATGAGCTCTTCTCTTCTGCTTCATCCTCTCATTGGTGGTGGCTTCCCTCCCAGCAGAGATGTTGTCGGAACAGCTTGGGACCAGCTTTCAGCTCTCTGAGCGGGGACAGGGGCCTCGCTAGCTAGGCAGATGTGCCGGGCCAGGGGACACGGCAGCAGTGAGCGCCTGTGGGCAGGGCTTTGCAGGCAGCAGCAGCTGCTGCGGTTCATCCTCACGGGGCCTTTTCTGGATTTTGGCAGCTCGCAAGCTGCAGCAGAAACGGGCCCTGCTGCTGCAGGAGGAGGAAGAGGAGGAGGAGGATGCAGGGAAGTGTCTGCCCGACATGAGCACCCAGTCCAGCATCATCATCGAGGGCATCGAATACAAGATTGAGAGACTGGACGGAAGGAGCTTGCAGTCCACAACAGTTCGGTGAGCCCCCCGCCGCCCGTCGGGCCCTGCTGTCCTGCTTGGTCCCTGCCCCGTCACTGCTCAGCCAAAATCTCCCCTCCCTCCTCCAAGCCCTGGTAGGTGCCTGGGCTGAGCATCCAAGGGCAGAACCACAGCCTGCTCCGATGAAAGGCAGCCACCTCCTCCCACAGCACAGACAGGTCTGCCTGGCAGAGAGCTCCGAGGGCCAGCTAGACACTCCTCTCCTCGAACAGCTTGGGAGGCCGTGGGGTTCCTTGGAGGCCATCATGGCGCCGGGTCCGGCAGGAGCAGAGGCTGGCAGCGGTGGGCTGAGCACCTGGAACGTCCTTGGGATCCCCCAGGTCAGGGGCCCACAGACCTATCTCTGGAGAGGGAAATGTTTTTAGCATCTGGTTTGGGACAGCCTAGGTGAGGGTGTACGTGGGCGCAGCCAAGGGGGGTCTGTGCCCCCTAGTTCGTTTCTCTCCTCTGTCTACTATTGCCCTCCTCCTTGCTGTCCCCCCGCCCCCATTTCAGAGACCTTGGTTCCATCACTGAGTGTACAGGGAGCCAGTGCAGCAATGGAAACTGAGATTGGATAAATTCTTGGAAGATAGGTCCATTAGCAGCTCTTACCCAAGTAGGTTTGGGGAATGTAACCTCTAACCTTCGGGAGCTGGGAGTGACCAGCATGGAATGGATCCCCCCATTGTGACCTGTTGGGCACTTCTCACAAACAACCGTGGGTGGCCACTGTCGGAGACAAGACGGACCATTGCTCTGACCCAGTCTGGCACTGACTGCGACACTGTCGGAGACAGGATGCTGGGCTGGATGGACCATTGCTCTGACCCAGTCTGGCACTGACTGCGACACTGTCGGAGACAGGATGCTGGGCTGGAGAGACCGTTGGTCTGACCCCGTTTGACACTGACTGGGACATGGTCCAAGACGACGCTAGGCTGGATAGAGCATTGATCAGACCTGTCTGGCATTTATTGTGTGTCACCGGGATCGGGGACCCCCTCTCTCTCAGGCTGTCCCCCGAATGCCCACCAGGCCAGCCGCAACCCAGTTGCCTGTGCCCACATGGGTTCCCAAGTGATCAGAAACCCTCACCGCAATCAGGGAGCTTTCGGAGGTTCCGCACCCCCAGAAACGCCTCCCCTTGATCCCCCAGCCCAGCTGTAACTCAGAGAACCTTCTCTGGCCGCCTGCAGCTTGGAAGACTTCACGCTGGGGTTGTCTTATATAAAAAAAGGTCTGTCTAGACTCTCACCTAGATAGGGTGCTCCCTTAATGAACCCCCCGAGGCCAAATAAATACACAAGCACGCTAGGCTTGGTTATAAAACATACATTAAGTAAATACAAGCTTACTTCTAGGCCACTCCCCATAACATCGGGGGCGGCCAAAGAAAGTGTTGGTGGCAGCAGCAGTTTGGGGTCTCCAGAGGTGGGGCAGCAGCGATCCCGGCAGACAAGATCCCCCCCTTCCCTCTCCCTGATGATGTGGACTAGTGAGACCTGCTGTTGGGGGCGGGGTGTTGCTGTGGGGCCGGACAGGGGTCACGGGACTGCTCTTCCCCCCCACCCTAGCAGGTGTGGGGCTTGGAGGAGCTTACTTCCAGGCTGCTCCCCATAATACCAGGCGCGGCTGAGGCATGTGTCGGGGGCACAGCTCGAAGGGGCACGGTCAAGGGGGCCTGCCCTTTGGCCGGGCCGTGAGGCTGAGGCGGAGGAGTTTTGTGGATTTGTATTTGGGGGAACTGGTCAAAGGTGGTTCAGGCGAACACACACACACACACACACCCCCGATGAGAGGGGGGTGGAGACGCCTGGTGGCAGCAGGGGATGGGAGTGCGGCCAATTACCTGGTGTGAGCAGGTGTTGGGAGTAAAGGAGAATACCAGTAAGAAAGGGGTGTTAGTATGATGTTAATGTAAATTGCTGCTGCATTTTGTTTAATGGGTTGCCCTGCGTGGGATAGAAAACCCAGATGATGATGTTGATTATGTTGTGAGCTGCCTCGAGTCGACTTGTTCGAGAGTGTGCGGGATATGAATAAATATGGTATGGTATACGGCTGTTGATCTGATGGCGCAAGTCCACAAATCAAATATAAAGCAAACGCATTCTAAAATACACTGAAGTTCCCTAACTGTCCTCTTACCCTAAGGCCCAGTCCAGGTCCATCAGAGTCTCTTGCGGCCTTGGTGTTGAGGCCAGGCTCAGTTCATTTAGTGAACTGAAAAGTCTCTAGTTCATGGTTGGGCAGCCTCCTGCAAGCTGCTTACTCCTTGCTGGTCAAGGTGGAAGAGAGAGTCTAGAGATCCTGTGTCGTCTTTTCTTTGCAGGGGGCTCGGGTCACTTCCCTCGCCTGCTCCTTTTGTTATTCTGAGCTTGTTGCAGACCCCCCCGGGTGTTACCTTTGCAGCAAAATGTTCGTTCTGTCTGACAATGGTTTTTCCATCCCCCCACCCTGCCAAACCAGTTCAGCAGGGTGGTAAGTCTCACAATCTTCTCATATTTCTCTTTAGCTGTCCTTGTTAGTAGCCAGGTTTGCCCCCAGTACCCCAAATTCTGTGTCCCATTACCCCAAATGTCTTTGTTGCCCCCTTTTCCCCATGACACGTCCCCCCCCCCCTTCGAGAACATGTGAGAAGGATTGGGTCACTCCCAATCCTGGAACATGTCAGTCTGTGTTTTCTCTGCGCAACAGGGCATCTGCAACTACGTTCTCTTTGCCTTTAATATGTTTAATTGTCATATCAAAATCTTGTAATGCTAAAGTCCATCGCAAGAGCTTGTTGTTGGAGCCCTTCACGTTGTTTAGCCAAGCTAGGGCCGAATCAGTGTACATGGTGAACTTTCTGCCCCATAAGTACGGTTTCAGCTTCCCCATAGCCCATGCAATAGCTAGACATTCCCTTGCAATGACAGCTAGAGTTATTTCTCATGGCTGCAGCTTCTTGCTAAAGTAAGCAATGGGGTATCTGTGGTTATCTTCTCCCCCCTGCATTAGGGCTGCCCCAGCCCTGTGTCCGATGCCTCCGTCCAGACCTCAAATTTGAGGTCTATCTTATTGTTCTGTAAAGCTCCAGGTACACAGCCAGCGCTATACGAATGCTTATAATAATAATTAGGTGCATTGGACAGAGCTGCTTCCAGCTTGTCAGAAGCTTCCTGGCACGCTGTGGACCCCTGTACTCTGTTAGGCAGCCCCTTGCTGCACTGATCTGTCATAGGAGCAGTGATAGAGCTGAAACGTGGTGCATGGCATCTATAATACCCTGACACGCCAATGAAACGCAGGATCTGCTTTTTTGTTGTGTGGGTACGGGCCATAAAGTGATGGCTTCTATCTTGTCCAGTAGGGGGCTAAGCTTCCCGCTCCCCACCTGAAATCCCACATATGTGACACTTGGACACCTTTACTGTGAGCCCTGCTGTCTGGAGTTGGGCTCGTGTCCACCTGTTTCACATGTTCCTTCCAAGACTTGCTAAAAATCGCCACATCATCTATGTAAGCTGATGCAAAATCCCAGAATTTGTCCAGCAGGCGGTCCATTAATCTTTGGAACGTGGCCCCGCTGTTTTTCAGTCCAAAGGGCATAACTGTGAATTCATACAGCCCCGCGTCTGTGATGAATGCAGTTTTCTTTTGTGACTGGGGATCTAGACTAATCTGCCAGGATCCCTTTGTGAGATCGAGGGTGGTCAAGAACTGGGCCCCTGCGATCTGATCTAAGATAGCATCTGTCCTGGGCATTGGGGGACACGTCTGATGTAGTTATGGCGTTCAGCTTCCTGTAATCTACACAGAACCGAACTGTCCCATCTGGCTTGGGGACTAACCCCACTGGGCTTGCCCGCTCTCCCTCAGCGAGTTTTATTACCCCCAGTTCTAACATCTCCTGTATTTCATTCTGTGTCTGAGTCTTGATCTTTCTTGCTGTGCGAAAGGGTCCTGACCTGACTGGTCCCCGTGTCCCTGTGTCTATTCTGTGTACAATGAGATCGGTCCTGCCCAGTTTGTTGGAAAACATTTCCTTATGTTGCCCCAGGACTTCTGGGATTTCCCTTCTCTGTGAATCACTCAACTCACTGGAGACATTTACAGCTTCCAGGGGCGGATCTCCTTTTGTGTCTTGTAAGAGGTCCAGCAAGGGTGTATGCAGACTGTCCGGTGAGCTATCTCCCTCCGCCAGACAGACCGGATTTACTTCTGCTCCCCTAGCGTGATAGGCTTTAATCCTGTTCACGTGGAATTCTTGGGCCCCCGCTTTGGTGCTGGGTTTATCAACCTAGTATGTGACTTCGTTATTTCTTTCCAGTATCTGGTAGGGGCCTTCCCAAGATGCGTGTCCCCCTACTTTGTTTGGAGGCTTCATAACGAGGACTAAATCTCCTGGTTCATAAGTCCTCGCCTTGGCTGTGCTATCGTATATCTGTGTTTGTTTCCCCTGACTCTCTTCAAGGTTCCCTCTGGCTTCTGCTAGCATTTCCCTAATGTTGTGTCTAAGGTTTTGGACATATCTTGCTATGGGTTCCCCTTCAATCTCTATATCACCCTCCCAGGAGTCTCTGATTAGGTCTAGGGGTCCCCTCACTTTCCTCCCAAAGAGTAGCTCAAACGGCAAGAAACCCATAGATTCTTGTGAGACCTCTTTCTCTATGCAAATAGTAAAAATGGGATCAATTTATCCCAGTTGCCTGCTTTGCACTCCATAAACTTCGCTAGCATTGTTTTAAGCATGCCATTAAAGCATTCCACAAGCTCGTTTGTCTGTGGATAAGGTGCTGCCGTAAGGTGAGCTACGTCATGTATTTTCCACAGGTGTTTAAATATCTTAAACATAAAATTGGAGCCTCTGTCTGTCAGGACCTCCTTAGGGAAACCTACTCTGCTAAATATGATTATCAGAGTGTCTGCAACTGCAGGTGCCTCTCTATTAGCGAGGGCTTCAGCTTCTGGGTATCTGGGAGTGAAGTCTATCAAAACCAGCAAGTATTGGGTTTCTTTACCGGCCCTACTATGTCCATACCCACCCTGTGGAAAGGGACTTCAATTATGGGCAGGGGAGGGAAAGGGGTCTTCTTAGGGCCTGTTCCCTTCTTGTGTTTCTGGCAGGGGTCACAGGTCCCCCAATAACTTTTTACCTCTGTGTAAATCCCTGGCCAATAATACAGGGTTTCTAGCCTGCTCCGTGTCTTTGAGACTCCTAAGTGTCCTGCAAAGACTCATGTGTGCGCTAATTTTAATAGATCCCCTCTAAACTGTTGTGGCACTAGCAGTTGTTTATTGGGGTCGCCTCTGTCTCCCTGGGGTGGGACTCTATACAGCAATCCCTGCTCCCATTTGAAAATACCTCTGTCCTGATTCACGGAGGAGCTGCCTGCTGCCTCTTCCCTGATCCTTGACAGAGTACTGTCCGTTTCTAGCTGCTCTCTGAACTCTGTCTGGGGTTCAGTCAGTGCCGCCCTGGCTTTTGCCAAGTCTGAGGGTTGTACGTCTGGACTTGGGTCGTGCCTACCGTGGTCTGTAAACCCCTCCTCTACTCTGGGACCTTTCCTGGGCGTGGTCTGTACGTCTGGGGTTTCTGTCTCTGTGTTGGTACAGGCTACACAAATGGGCTCTGTTCCTCGGGGACCTTCCCTTGGACCCCGGTGTCTGGTTCCCTCTCAGACTCCTGTCCCTGTTCTTCCCTTGCTTCGGGGTGTTGCATTGATTTGGCCTGTTCTTCCTGGCCGGCCTGACTCGCTGCCATGGCTGTATGCCACCCCCATATATCATCTCCTATCAAAAGGTCAGGCTTCAGGTTATCTATTACCGCCACTTCCATGGGTCCTTTCAGCCCTTCCCATTCTAATTCTATTTCTGCAATGGGAGCTGGTGAAGATCAACACCCCTTCAATGCTAATTGTTTTACTTGGGTGGATACACTCCTCTGGTATCACCCTTCTGCTGGCTACTGACATTTCTGCCATAGAATCCCTCCATCCTATGCAGGGTACGTTGTTAATCTTAGCCTCTCTCATTTGCTTCCTTTTCTCTTCCCTCACATTTGTGAATTTGTAGGAAGCCAGTGTCCCCTCTGGGATCGGTTTCTCTATGGATAGGAAGTAAACCCCTGCCCGTGCTGAGGTGTCTTCCCCGCTCTCTCTGTCTGGGCAGTTCCTTGCTCTGTGCCCTGGCTTTTGGCACTGGTAGCAATTCCCATGGCCTCCCCTAGGGGTCTGAGGTGAGTTTGGCCCTTGAGCCTGGGGATCTCCATCCTTCCTTCCCCCTGGTCCTCCCCCAGGCTTGTTTCGGGGAGACCTGCTAGGCCCCTCCTGTTGGGGTCTGTTTCCCCCTTGGCCCCCTCCACCCTCTTGGGGTGCCTCGTGGCCTTCCCTGTTTTGTTTAGGTCGGAAGCCTCTTTTGTACTTGGGGTTATATTTCTTGTTGCCCTGGGATTTTGATTGATCCCCTTCCCCCTTGGGACCCTTGGCTTGAAACTGGGCCCTGGTACACACATACTCGTCCCCAATCTCAGCTGCCTTTTCAAGTGTAATCACCTTTCACTCTAGAACCCGTGATTTCACTGGTACAGAACATGCATTCAAGAACTGTTCTAAAGCAACTAGTTCTAATATTTCTTCAAAAGTTTTTACATCCTTTCCCTCAACCCATTTAAGCAAGTGATCTTTCAGTTTACATGCATGTTCCTTGTGGGTGATCCCCTCAAGTTTAAGAGCTCTAAAACACTCTCTATACACTTCTGGTGTCACTTCATATCGAGCTAAAACAGACACTTTAAGGCATTCAAAAGTAATATTACCATTTGATCCCTCCGCTTTATCGAACCCGCTAGTGTATTATACACAGACAATGCTTTACCCGTCAGTCTCGGGGCAATCACAGGCACCCACAGGTCTGCTGAGACCTCGTTGTGCCTGCAGATTTTCTCAGACGTGGAGAAGAATTCCTCGATGCCCATCTTCTCCTCGAAGGGTGGGATTAGTTGGGTGTAACGTTGAATGCGCTGTTCTCTTCAGTTGGTGGGGTTGGCTGGCTCGGGAGTCTCTCTAGGGGGCAGTTTCCCTCTCTCCCTCACCATTTGCAATTCGTGCTGCCATTGTTTGTCTCCTTCTTTTTCCTTGCGTTCTAGCCTCAAGCATTCCCTTTCCTTTTCCTTTTCCAGTTTCATGTGTTCTAGCCTCAGGTACTCACGTTCCATTTCCATCTTTTGCCATTCCCGTTGGGTTCCCAAGTGATCAAAATCCCTCGCTGCAATCAGGGAGCTTTCGGAGGTCCGCACCCCCAGAAACGCCTCCCCTTGTTCTCCCAGCCCAGCTGTAACTCAGAGAACCTTCTCTGGCCCCCCGTAGCTTGGAAGACTTCGCGGTGGGGTTGTCTTATATAAAAAGGTCTGTCTAGGCTCTCACCTAGATCGGGCACCCCCTGAGTGAACCCCCCAGGGCCGAATAAACATACAAGCACGCTAGGCTTGGTTATAAAACATATATTCAACTCTATCACTCAACTCTATCTCTCTACTCCCTCTCTCTCTCCCTCTGTTCAAGCTCGTCTCATCAACAGTCTCTATGACAGTCTCATCAACTGTCTCTCTGACATCTCAACCTGGATGTCTCAACATCAACTCAAACTCAACATGGCTAAAACTGAACTCCTGATCTTCTCCCCTCATCCTTCCTCACTGTCAATAACTATTGATGGAGTCACCATCCTGCCTGTCCCCCAAGCCCGTAGCCTAGGCTTCATCTTTGACTCAGCCCTTTCTTTTAAACCCTACATTGACTCTGTTGCTAAATCCTGTCGCTTCTCCCTCCATAACATTGCTAAGATTCGCCCTTTTCTCTCTGTCTCGTCTGCCAAAACTCTTGTTCATGCTCTGGTCATCTCTCGCCTCGATTACTGTAACCTCCTTCTCACTGGCCTTCCCCGGTCTCACCTTTCTCCCCTCATCTCTGTCCAAAACTCTGCTGCCAGGGTCATCTACCTCGCCAGTCGCTTCGACCATGTGCAGCCCCTCCTCTCTTCGCTTCACTGGCTTCCCCTTCCTGAACGAATCCTGCACAAGCTCCTAGTCTTCACCTATAAAGCTCTTCACAACCTTGCTCCCCCCTACCTCTCTGCACTTATCGCCCTCCATACTCCAGCCCGTGCACTTCGCTCCTCCTCTGTCCCTTCTCTCACCCTTCCACGCCTTCCCTGCTCCCCTAAGCGCCTTCGTCCCTTCTCACTTGCTGCCCCCCATGCCTGGAACTCCCTCCCTGTCCACATCCGCCTTGCCCCCTCCCTTCATACCTTCAAATCTCTCCTTAAAACTCACCTCTTTCGCTCTGCTCTGTCTGACTCTTTATCCTGCTGAGCCACTATTCCTATACCTACGATCGGTTTACCCTTATCCTTGCAACATGGACCTGCCTGCTGTCATTCTCATCGTAACCAAGCCAAGTACGTGCACTTGAGACCTCGCATCTTCATGAATGTTAGACCCCTTGTCTCTCCCTCTGTTCCCCTTCCTATGTCTCTCCCCCAGCTCCTGTCTCTCAGATTGTAAGCCCTAGGGGCAGGGACCGTGTCTATTTTATTACTTTGTAAAGTGCCAGGTACACTGCTGGCGCTATATAAATGTTTGTTAATAAAAATAATAATAATAATATATTAAGTAAATACAATCATACAGCGGCTGTTCAGATGGTGGAAGTCCACAAATCAAATATAAAGTACATGCATTCTAAAATACACTGATGTTCCCTAACTGTCCCCTTACCCTAAGGCTCGGTCCAGGGCCATCAGAGTCTCTCGTGGCCTTGGTGTTGTGGCCGGGCTCAGTCCCTCTAGTGAACTGAAAAGTCTCTAGTTCATGGTTGGGCAGCCTCTCCTGCAAGCTGCTTACTCCTTGCTGGTCAAGATGGAAGAGAGAGTCTAGAGATCCTGTGCCTTTTCTTTGCAGGAGGCTCGGGTCACCTCCCCCTCCTGCTCCTTTTGTTGTTCTAAGCTCGTTGCAGATCCCCCCTGGGTGTTACCTTTGCAACAAAATGTTCATTCTGCCTGACAATGGTTTTTCTGTCCCCCCACCCTGCCAAAGCAGTTCAGCAGGGTGGTAAGACTCACAGTCGTCTCATATTTCTCCTTAGCTGTCCTTGTTAGTAGCCACATTTACCCCCAGTATCCCAAATTCTGTGTCCCTTTACCCCAAATGTCTGTGTTGCCCCCTTTTCCCCATGACACTGTGCTCTTATGACAGGGTCCTGGTGGCCGTTGCAATCTCTCTGGCTTTCCTCCTCTTGCAGATGAGGTGAAACGATGTTTTCAGAGCGAGGGCCGGGGAGGGACTGTCTGGGGGTAGCAGTCTGCCAATCTGGGTTGGAGCTGGCTGCTCCTCACCCATCAAAGAAGTGCCCTTGGTACATAGCTGGCAGCGGGACCCAGCCTTGCCCACGCGTTAGTCTCTCTCCCGCAGACAGGGGTGATGGGGTAAGGTCCGTGCAGGGACCCCACAGGAGAGAACGAGCAGATGAGAGAGAGGAGGAAGGACTGGTAGGAACAGTTGGGGCCAACGCAGCGCAAGGCGTCTGGCCCTGCTGCTGTGTCTGGCAGCCCAAAGTTGGCAGTATCTTGTAGTCAGCGAGTCCAGGCCCCACTCATAGTAGTGTGCTGTGAGGAGAGCATCAGGGAGGTCTAGCAGGAAGTGCTCTCTTGGTGTGACGGGGCCCAATTCCTGGTTGTGCCCTGGCCTGGCGCCTGGTTGTGAGCACCGAGGGGGGGTGGATACTTCCTCGGTATTGGGTTGGAGATTATTTTGCGGTTGGAGGATCGGGCAGACACTTTGAGGAGCTTGGCAGGTGTGGTTCCCTGACAAAATCCTCAGATTGTAAACCCTAGGGCAGGGACTGTGTCTATTCCATTATTTCGTAAAGTGTCAGGTACATTGCTGGTGCTATATAAATTCTTGCTAATAATAATAATAATCCCGCCAGCTCTGCGTCCCCTCTGGGCAGACAAGAGCTGGATTCAGAGCCCCCACCTGCCCCAGTATCAGACTGAGCATCTGTCTGGAGGGGGTTGCTGTGGCAGCGCTCTGACTGTGGACATTTTGTGTTCCTCACAGGCTCCCGGAGGCGGACAGTCACAACAGCTCCCTGAGGAACTCCCTCGAGGAACAGAGGCCCAACTCCATGTCTGGGTAAGGACTGCCGGGGGAATTGCAGGCCTGGGCTGCAGTCGGGCAGGTGTGGGAGGCAGCATCACACACGCCTTCTCCTGTCTCTGTGCCTCCCAGGTTGAGCCCAGTTTCCCTAGGCGGTGGCGAGCTGGGCGCACCGGTGAGGACAGCGAAGGCTGAACGGCGACACCAGGAGCGACTGCGAATGCAGAGTCCAGAGCTGCTGAGTGCCCAGGAGAAGGAGCTGTCCCCAGCGGAGCGTCGGGCCCTGGAGGCAGAGAAACGGGCCATGTGGAGGGCAGCACGGTGAGTAAGGAGTCGGCCACCCTCTGGGTTGGAGGCAAGGGCAAGGTCCCTTCTTCCATTTCTAACACAAGTCACCAAGGACGAGTACAGACGAGTAACCCAGGCTTGGAGGGACGGTGTCAGGAAGGCAAAAGCACAGACTGAGCTGATGCTAGCAAGGGATGCTAAGAACAACAACAAAAGGGGTGTTGGATTCAGGTATATTAGAAGTAAAAGGAAGAACAAGGAAGCGGTAGGTCCGCTGCTTGGTGAAGATGGGAAAATGTTGACCGAGAGAAGGCAGAATTGCTCAACTCCTATTTTGCCTCCATCTTCTCCCACAAGGGAAACTACGTCCAATCTGTCAAAAGTAGCATAAACGATGGGAAAGGATTGCAGCTCAGGACAGATAAAGAGCTGATCAGAGAATACCTAGCTACTCTAGACGAGTTCCAGTCTTCAGGTCCAGATTAATTATATCCTAGGGGACTGAAGGAACTTGCTGATGTAATCTCAGAACCTCTGTCTATCATCTTTGTGATTGAACTCTTGGAGAACAGATCAGGTGCCAGAAGACTGGAGACGGGCAAATGTTGTCCCTATCTTCAGAAAGGGGCAAGGAGGATCTGGGAAACTATAGACCAGTCAGCCTGACTTCGATACCTGGAATAATTCTAGAGCAGATTATAAAGTAGTCAGTCTGTCAGCATCTAGAAAACAATGCAGTAATTACTAGAAACCAGCATGGGTTTGTCAAGAACAAGTCATGCCAGACGAATCTTATCTCTATTTTTTATTAGTCGATCATGAGAATGCCGTAGACGTAGTATATCTAGATTTCAGTGAAGCATTTGACAAAGTCCCCCATGAGATCCTTCTTGACAAGCTGGTAAAATGTGGGCTAGATGATGCTACCGTTAGGTGTAGCACATTTGCAGTAGGAATGTACAGGGGGAACATTTTCATTCTGGTTGGTGAAAAAAGTTCTGGGTTTTTTTTCCATTTCATTTGTATTTAGTTTAAAATTTTGTTTTCCATTCATTTCAATGGATGTTTGTGGCTTTGTTAGGGAATGGGGGGATGCAGTGTGATCTACTGCCAACAGGGGGCAGCAGAGGAGCATAGCAGCTCCGATCGTTCTTGCCAAACTAAGGGGCAGGGGAAGGAAATTTGAAATCCCTTCCTAGAGCCCCCCCGCTCAGTTCCCATCCCTACAGCTGGCCTTCCCCAGTAGGATGGTGCCCCAGAGATCTGGTTATGATCAGTCTCCCCCAGCCCCTCCAGGTGCTCAGCGAGGTGGGGAAGGAATTCCCAGTCTTTGCTAGTTAAATGTAACAAGCTGTGCTAACCTGGAATCTTCCTGTGGCATCGTGGTGGGAACAGAGCTAGAGATCTGAAGGATCCGGCTAACCCTGGTTGGTAGCACCAGTCTAAGCCCTGTCGCAGCAATTCTCTGACGTTCCATGGGACAGGGTGGGGGAGACTTGCACAACCGCAGCTGTGGCTCTGATATTGCAAAGCTTAGCACCTGTGAGAATGCGCTAATCCCCTTTTATCCCGGAAATGTACACCCCTAATTTACAGCTGGGTCAGATGAAGAAGAGAGGTAGAGCTGCGTGTCGTGAGCATATTGATGACACCGCATGCCAAGCGTTGGGATGATCTTGCCCAGTGTCTGCATATCCATGTTGAGAGACGATAGGAGGGCGACCCCCCCCCCCCCACAAGAAGGAGATTCAACCACCCCCAGGTCCCCCAAACCCTCGCCCACCAACATCACCTCCATCTTGTCAGGATTCAATTGCAGATGGCTCAACCTCACCCAAGCCCCCACAGCCGACAGGCAGTAGGAAAATAAGGAGACTGCATGGCCTGGGTCGGTGGAAAAGGAGAGGTAGAGCTGAGTGTCGTCAGCATACTGATGACACTGCATGCCCTAATCGCCCTACGCACTTCGGACCTAATCGCCCTACGCGCTCCTGCGCGCGCTCTCCGCTCTTCCTCTGTCCCCTCCCTCGCTCTCCCTCGTTTCTCCTGCTTGCCCAACCGCCTTCGTCCCTTCTCCCTCGCTGCCCCGCATGCCTGGAACTCCCTCCCTGCCGACATCCGCCTTGCCTCCTCCCTCCGCTCCTTCAAATCCCTCCTCAAGACCCACCTTTTCCATGCTGCCTTTCCCAATGCCCTCTAGTCTTTCCCCTTGCTCTTACTGTCAGCCC
>QEPC01000235.1:277629-288425 GCA_003113815.1 Sphenodon punctatus | reverse complement strand
GCAGGTGTGCAGTGAGGATGCCCAGTGTGTCGAGGGGGGGTGCAGAGAGGCAGGTGTGCAGTGAGGATGCCCAGTGTGTCGAGGGGGGGTGCAGAGGGGCAGGTGTGCAGTGAGGATGCCCAGTGTGTCGAGGGGGGGTGCAGAGAAGCAGGTGTGCAGTGAGGATGGCCAGTGTGTCGAGGGGGGGTGCAGAGGGGCAGGTGTGCAGTGAGGATGGCCAGTGTGTCTCCCCTTAGCCTTCACTTCACTAAGCTAAACATACCTAGTTCCTTCAGTCTTTCCTCATAGGACTTTCTCATCTTTGTCACCCTCTGAACTCACTCAAATTTGTCATTGTCCTTAATATGAGGCACCCAGAACTGGACACAGTCCGGCAGGCGAGGTCTGATCAGTGCTGAATTGAGTGGAATTATTATTAGTACGAACTTGGAAATATGTTTCTGTTGTTGAAGCCTAGAATTGCATTAGCCTTTTTTTGCAGCCACATGCCTTTGCTGACTCGTGTTGTTGGTTTCCAACCCAGTCCTTTCCCCGTGTGCTGCTTCCCAAACCAGGAATCCCCCCACCTTTTACGTTTATCCTCATTGAATTACTTGTTGTTTTCAGCCCAGATTTCCAACCTATCAAATTCTAATTCTGTTTTTCAAGGTGTTAGCTACCCCTCCCAGTTCTGTGCTATCTGCAGACTTGCCAAGTACACTCTCCACTGCTTCATCGAACAGAACCACCCCCACCCCAGATACTTCCCTCCCGTTTAATGAGGCTTTGATGATCACTTGAGCACAGGTTTTCAATCTACCTTGCTGTTGTGTCTTACAGCCTGCATTGTGCAAGTTTTTCAATGAGGATCTTATGTGAAACTGTCAAACACTTTGCTGAAATCAAGATGTTATGCCCTCAGCATTCCACTCATCCACTAAACTATTTACTCTATCATAGAAGTAGACAAGATTAGTCTGGCACAATTTGTTCCTGACAAATCCTGGGTACAAGCTATTACTGCATTGTCGTCGGGGTGTTATAATCTGTTTTTGTATCTTACTGTGTTTGAAGTTAGGCTGAGTGGTCACAAATTTCCTGGGTCCTTTTTCTAAAGATAGAAAGCTTGCCTGTCTCCAGTCTTCTGGCACCTCACCTGTTTTCCAAGAGTTCTCAAAGATAATTGACAAAAGAGTACTTCAACCAGTTCTTTCAATACCCTTGGGTGTAATTCATCCAGCTCTGAAGACTTGACTTCATTCACAATAGCCAGGTATTCCCTGACCACATAAGAAGTGACTTACTGTCTCAGACCAATACAAGCCCAGTATCCTGTTTCTGACAGTAGCCACTTTCTCTCTTGGGAGAAGTTCCCAACAGGTCACAATGGAATGGTCCATTCCCTGCTGTTCCCTCCCAGTTCCTGACACTCAAAAGTTACGTCCTCCAACCTGCTTGGTTAGTAGCCATTAATAGACCTATCCTCCAAGAACTTATTTATTTTATTTTTATTTTATTTCATTTAATATATTTATACCCCGCCCCTCCTGCAAGCAGCTCGAGGCGGCTAACAAATTTTTTAAAACAGCTTTTAAAAACATTTGAAAGAGTTATAAAAATCTCACAAATAAAACAAAGAAAGGACAACAAGAAAATATAAAGAATAATAAAGAAGGGTAGGAGGATAAAAACCTGCTAACCCACCCTCCCCAAAGGCCTGGGCGAACAGCCACGTTTTACAAACTCGCCGGACTGTTAAAAGACTCGGGGCCAGACGGGCTTCCTCCGGGAGGGAATTCCAAAGGCGCAGCCCGGCCACCGAGAATGCCCTCTCCATTGTGGCCCCCCGCTTAACACGGGGGACCTCCAAGAAGGCAACCCCGGCCGACCGAAGGAGCCGCTCTAGAACTTATCTAATCGTTTTTAAAATCTGGCTATGCTACTGGCGTTGACCACATCTGAGTGAAACTGAGGAGGACATAATGCCTCTATACAAATCTATGGTGCGACCGCACCTTGAATATTGTGTGCTGTTCTGGTCGCCCCATCTCAAAAAAGACATCGCTGAACTAGAAAAGGTGCAGAGAAGGACAACAAAAATGATCAAGGGCCTGGAAGGGCTCCCATATGAGGAGAGGCTTGATAGGTTGGGGCTCTTCAGCTTGGAGAAGAGACGACTGAGAGGAGACAGGATAGAGGTCTATACAATCATGAGTGGGGTGGAGCTAATAAACAAGCAGCAGTTATTTACCCTCTCAGCTAGTACTAGAACTAGGGGACACTCCATGAAACTCATGGGTGGCAAGTTTAAAACAAATAAAAGAAACTATTTTTTCACTCAGCGTATAATTGGGTTGTGGAATCTCCTGCCAGAGGCTGGGGTAAGGGCCAGTGCTAGAGCTGAGTTTAAAAGAGGTTTGGACAAGTTTCTAGAAGATCGGTCCATTAGCAGCTCTTAGCCAGACAGGATCAGGGAAGTTGGGGGAAAAGAACAGGGAATGGGTCCCCCATTGTGACCCTTTGGGTGCTTCTCCCAAGCCACCGTGATTGGCCACTGTCGGAGACAGGATGCTGGGCTAAATGGACCATTGGTCTGACCCAGTCCCGGCACTCCTTATGTTCTTACATCCTCTGGCAGCAAATTCCCCAAGTTTATTGTGCATTCCATGTAACAATGCTTCCTTTTGTTTTAAATCAGCTGCCAGTTAGTTTCATGGAGTGTCTCCTAGTTCAAGTGCTATTTGAGAGGGTAAATAACTCTCCTATTGACTTGTCCCACATCACTTACGATTTTGTAAACTTCTATCATGTTCCCTCTCTGTGTTCTCTTCTCTGAGCTGATGAGCCCCAGCCTATCAAGTCTCTCCTTGTACGGGAGCTGTTCCATATCCTTTATCATTTTTGTTGCCCTTCTCTGAACCTTTTCCAGTTCTTCTATATCTTTCAGATGGCGTGTCCAAAACTGCACACAATATTCAAGGTGCAGTCGCACCATAGATTTATATAGTGTCATGATATTTTCAGTTTTATTCTCGATCCCGTTACAAATAATTCCTAACATTCTGTTTGCTTTTTTGACCGCTGCGGCGCCCTGCGCTGAGGATTTCAGTGTATTGTCCACAATGACTCCAAGATCATTTTCCTGAGTGGTAACCCCTAAACTCTAGAACCCAGCACTGTGTACTCATAGTTTGGATTATTATTCCCTACATGCATCACTTTGCACTGGTCCACATCTACCATTTAGATGCCCAGGCACCCAGTCTTGCAAGATCCTCCTACAATTCCTCTCAGTCCGCTCTGGTCTTATCTATCTTGAATAACTTTGAGTCATTTGCAAATTTGATCACCTCACTCTTTACTCCCTTCTGCAGATCATTAATGAATACATTAACCACCACCAGTCCCCGCGGGGGGCTCTCTCCTCCGCTAGTGACTTCTCTCCATTGTATAAACTTACTTAGTCCTACCCTTTGTTACCTATCCTTTAACCAGTTACTGATCCACGATAGGACACGGCCTCCTATCCCATGACCAGTTAGTTTTCTCAAGACTCTCTAGAGGGACCTTGTCAAATTGCGTTTCAGAAAAGTTGCAAGACCCGGCTGTTCCACCAGGCGTTTGGCAGGGGAGAGGGGTGATTGGGGTGGGGGGTGTTTTATCGGTTTTCTCCTTTTAATGTGTATTAATTGTTTTAATTGTTTTTTATTGTAAACCGCCCCAAGCTGCCTGTGGCAGGAGGGGGCGGGGTAATAAGTTTTTGAAATAAATAAATCAAATCCAGAGACACTATATCAGCCATCTCACCCTTCCAAAAATTCCAGTAGATTGGTGAGGCATGACTTCCTTTTGCTAAAACTATGTTGGCTCTTCTGTGTTCTGTCATGTTTTTCTAATAATTTCTCTAGCACTGTAAGCCCCAGGTCAGGGACTGTGTCTTTTCAATTACTTTGTAAAGCACCAGGTACATTGCTGGTGCTATATAAATGCTTGCTAATAATAATACTAAGCGGCCACAGCACTTTACAGTCACGAATTTTCAGAGAGACAGGTCCCTGCCCAGTGGGGATTTATAATCTGAGGCCACTTTCAGAACTCCCCCGCACCCCCAGATTCTGGTTGTGGGAGGGAATGCACAAGCCAGGATATGTGCAGGGTGCAGCTTTACCAGCAAACTCCCACAGAGATACAGAGCAGAAAATCCTGCACAAGGGGGCAGGTGTGAAAGCAGCCTAAGATGGAGACGGGTGTGGGGAACGCACACGCACACACTCTCCCTGTGAGTTCACTGACTAGGGTGAGATTTGAACCCTGGTCTCCCAGGTCCAAGTCCAGCACCTCACTCACTGCACCACACTGGCTCATTGTGAACAATTGGGTGAAATCCTTAGCTCAGTGAGCTTGTCCAGAGAGCGAGCATAAAGGGGAAGAGAAGGGAGCGTGGGGAAGCGATGTAGAAGAGGGACCAGCAAGAGAGACGCTGAAGCAGCGGTTCAAGAGATACAAAGAGAACCAGTCGAGAACAGTGTCCTGGAAACCAACGGAGCATAGCGAATCCAGGAGGCAGCCATGATCGACAGTGTGAAAGATGGCAGAGATCGAGGAGGCCAAGAACAGAGTAAAGGCCTCAGATTTGACTAGAAGAAGCTTGTTAGTGATTTTAGCACGAGCAGACTTGGTCGAGTGGAGAGGGTGACAGCCCAGTTGAAGGGGTTTGGTGTAGCGGATAAGGCGCTAAACTTGAACCTGGGAAGCCAGAGTTCAAATCCTGTCTTAGCCAGGAACTTGCTGGGTGGCCTTGGGCAAGTCTCAGCCTCAGTTCCCCATCTGTAATAAATGGGAATATGTGTGAGTCTGTCTGTCCGTGTTGCCCTTGCCTGTCTTAGATTGTAAGCCCCCACTGAACAGGGACCTGTCTCTAATAACAGTAATTGTAAAGCACCAGGTACGCTGCTGGTGCTATATAAATGCATATTAATAATAGTCAAGGGAGGAATTTGAAACAAGGAAATCAAGACACCACTCCAGGAGCTTGGGGGAAAAAAGGGAGTATCAAGACAGTGGGATGTTTGGAGGAGTCAAGGATAGGTCAGAGGTGACGTAAGGATAGGCGAGACCCTGGTGTATTTGAAAGCAGAGGGAAAAGGGCCAGTTGTGAGGGAGAGAATGTTGATGTGCGGGGATAGAGTTGAGGGGGACGGAGGCAGGAGGGTGAGAGGGGAGGGACAAGGTGGATTTTATCCATCTTGTCTTTGAAGAAGGATGCAAGATCCTGAGAAGAGAGGGTGGAGGAGACCGACAAAGAGGTTTGAGGTGGCAGTGGCCGTGGGAGTGAGGTTGGATCAGGGTGGAGTAGTGATGTCGAATAAGGGAAAATGCAGAAGATGAATTTGTAGTGGAGAAAGAGATTTCCACTAGAGGTGCTCAGCAGCATGAGCGCAGGTGGTGAGCCCAGGTTGGGAAGCTGAAAGAACCAGACGTGAGATTCAAACTCAGGGCCTTGTCTTTCCCCCTCCCTGCCCCCCCCCCCCCCCCCCCCCCCCCCCCCCCCCCCCCCCCCCCCGGGTGCATGTACATTGTGTGCACAAGCCCCTCGTTATCCCACCTTCTTGGGTAGGAGCAGCCCGGGTTTGTCTGTGAATCCCATGCTTCATCAGTGGGCGGTGAAGGGGCTGGATCTCTCCCCATCTGATCTGTCTCTTCTCTGTCTCTGCTCAGTTCCCCCACAGCCGGACAGGCAGGTAGAGGAAGAGGAGCCATTAGTGACACCCAGTTCATCAGCACTTGAAGAAATGGCTCTGTACAGCAGCAAGCGCAAACTCCGGCACGGTCGGCACAGCCTGGAGGCCCCTGTTCCCACATAAAGGACCTGCCCCTGGACAGTGGGAAAGCTCAGGAGGGCCACAGGCTCCAGACAGCACTGACCGAGGCCCTCCAGGACAGACACTGGATGGAACCGAACACCCAGGAGGCACAGGAGTTAACAGACTTCCTTAAAGGCTGTGAACCTCCCTTTCTGTCTCCGCGCAGTGCACCGAGGCACGTGCCGGGACAGCGCTGGACCAGATCTCATGTGGGGGCAGTGGGAAGCTGTGGTTTGTTAGTGTGTAAATATTGTACAGGGGGGTGGGGGGTGGACACACAGCCCCTGCTGTTGTCCCCTCCCCCCAGCCTGGGCTTTAACCGATAGCACAGTGGCTGGGTCCGGCCTCTTGCCCTATTTAATTTCACTCATTTGCCAAAAAGGGCTTGGCCCCTCCCACTGCCATGGCCGGGAGCAGTAACGGACCAGCTCTGAGAGGGCTTGCATGAGCTTGGGGACAGCTGGGGGGAGTGGAAGGGCAGGAGGCGGGATGCTCTGCTCTCTCCTGCCATTTCACTCACATGCGTCAGAAGGGGGACCTGGCCCAGCACGCCCCATCCCAGCCTGCACCGTGCACCGGGGCATAAGGTGGTTGCTCTTCCTGACATTGTGGGGTCCTGTCCGAGAGCAAGAGATTAGGGAACTAGGGCAGAAGGGAGAAGTGAACAGCAGTAGCGGGGGTGTTGGGGGGCTGTGAAAGACAGATGTAGGCAGCAGAGTAGTCAGGACTAGGATGTGGTGACACAGATAGAGTCAGTGGGGTAGGGATTGGGCTAGTGGGGTAGGATGGGGATGGCTTGGGTCAGGGAGGGAGGGACGGAGAGTCTGGCTGATCTTGCTGTGTTGCCCATACAATGAAATCTGAATGAGGAGGGGGTCGAGGAGGGCGCCCACGGAGGGGCTGGCCTACACATTGCAATAACTACAGATCTGAAAACTCAACATGATGCTCGATTGGTCGCTCCCATGGCTGCTGCCCTCTGGTTCGTTGCCCCCTTCCTGGCACCCGCACATCAGCTACTGGCAGAGGTTTGTGTGGTTCCACTCTAACCCTCACCAGCAAAGAGCCCAAAGCTGCCTCAGAATTCCAGCACTGGGCGCGGAGAGGGCACTTCTGCTTGTATATTTGCTGAATGACCGGATGCCGTTTTTAGTGGGACACTCTTCATGCCAAAATCAGATGGATTATTTTAATTGAATTTGTACCTTTGATTTTACAGGGCTTGGAAGGGGAAATCCAATCCCCCCTCAAATGGCAGCCATGGCTGCTTTCTACCATCAGCAATTCAAGCTTGTTGTTTTAACTGAATTTTAGCATTTGCTTTTTAACAAGAGCAGTTTTGGAAACGTTCCTGAATGGGTTTTGGTTACTAACTGGTGATTTTCTTTCCCTTGCGGTACCTGGGTGCCAGGCTGTGGGGTCTCTTGCTCTTCTCCTCACCTGAGAGACTCCCAGGGAAAATTAGCGCATCAAGACTGTAACTAGTGACATTTGTACAACCAAAGAAATCTATTTTGTGGTTCAAGGATAATAAAGTTTACTTTACCTTTTTGAGCGGCTGCTTCTGTGGGTAATACTCATTCTTGTCTCTGGCCCCAAGTGGTGGGTGGCCCAACCGGCTGCCCAGCCCACAAGGGACCAGCAGCCTGAGCCCACAAGGGACAGATATGAATTAATTTATTTCAATTTTTATTCCACCCTTGCCTAAAAAAGGCTCAGGGCAGCTCACAATGTATAAAAAACAATCCATAAAACAGTAAAATAAAAAAATAAACCACAACACCCACCCAACACCACCTCCCCCATCCTCCAAGTTCATGGCCTCCATGACAACCATGGGCCTATCCCAGGTAGCAGTGGGCCGGACACATGATGGATAATGGGTTCCAGTTACTGGGGTGTGTGGCTGTTACATCTTTGTCATGGCTGGATCATTCCCTCCTGAAGGCTCGGATCCCGGCCCTCCTATGCCCCCGTCGAGATGATGAACCAGTTAGCTTGGTCCACCCCTGAAGAATTATGGAAACAATTGGATTCCAGTACTCTGGCGGATTTACCTACTGATCTTGACGGCTGCTCTGTCAATGACCTGGTCGCCCTGTGGAATCGACACAGTTTTTGCAAGACTATGCTGTGGCTGTGATGGTGACAAAGAAGGCTTTCTTCACTGCTATCATAGCGTCGGCGAAGTCTCATCCGGCAGAGCTTTTCTGGGTGGTGAGAGGTTTAGTTAATCCGGCCTCTCCCCACCAGGAGTTGGAATCTTCTAATGCCTGCTGTGACATTTGTATTGATTACTTTGCAGACAAAATTGCTGATATTCGCTACTTCGGCACGACCATTTCTATGGCAGAACCAGAGTTTGGGGCTGTGGAGGTCCAACCTTGCCCTTATTTGGATCAATTTCAGTCGGTATCGCCCACCGATGCGGAGGATGTGCTTGGAGCTGTGCAGGCCACCAGTTGTAAATTGGATCCATGCCCGTCCTGGTTGGCGAAAGCCAGCCAGGAGATGTTAGGGACGTTGCTGGCTGGGGTTGTCATTGCCTCCCTCTGGGAGGGCAGGATGCCAGACTTGCTTAAAATGGCGATTGTCCGGCCTCTGCTCAAGAAACTGTCCTTGGACGCTCACTCCCGTCTCTAACCTTTCCTTTTTAGGGAACGTTATTGAGCAGGTGGTGGCGCATCCGCTCCAGGCCCATCTGGCTACTATCCGATTCCTCATCCCCTTTCAGTCTGGCTTTCGTCCTGGGTATAGCACGGAGACTGCGCTTTGTAGCCTTGGTCAATGGTGGCCAGGAGTGCTTTTCACCAACTCCATCTGGTGAGAAGGCTGCAGCCTTTTCTTTCTGATTCAGATCTGGCCACTGTCATCCATGTGTTCATTAAGAACATAGGCAGTGCCAGACTGGGTCAGACCAATGGTCCATTGAGCCCAGCATCCTGTCTCCAACAGTGGCCAGTCTCAGTTGCTTGAAGTATCCAACAGGTCACTATGGAGTAATCCATTCCCTGCTGGTCACTCCCAGCTCCTGATAGTAAGAGGTTACATTCCCCAAACCTACCTGGCTAATTGCTGTTAATGGACCGATCCTCCAGAAACTTGTCCAATCCTTTCTTAAACCCAGCTACACGACTGGCCTTGACCATGTCTTCTAACAACAAATTCCACAATTTAGTCTGCTTTCGAACCTGCCCCCTCCCCCCCCTGCACATATTCTGGCTGTGGGGGACAATGCTTGGGGATCGGCCGATCTGAAAGCCCCCCCTCCCCCAGGCGCGGCTTTGCGGCAGGCGCGGCGAGATGCAGAGCTCAATTTCCTGCTCTGCATCTCTGCGCGTGCGGGAGGGACGGCTTTCAGACCAGCCAATCCCTGTGAATATCCTGGCTGCACTTTCTACACATACACACTCCGCAGTCAGAATATGCAGGGGGGGGGGGGAAATGTCTCAAAGTGGTCTTAATTGTGCATTGAGTGAGAAAATACTTTTATTTGTTTTAAATCTGCTACCTGTTTTATGGAGTGTCTCCTCGTCCTAGTACATCACCTTGACGCTAGATTGTTGCAATGCACTCTCCATGGGGCTGCCCTTGAAGACTGTTCGGAAGTTGTGGTTGGCGCAGAATACGGCGGCCTGACTTCTTACAGGGACTGGTCACCGGGAGCACGTAACACTGGTGCACGTAACACTGGTGCTCTGAAATCTGCACTGGTTGCCTGTTGTCTTCCGGGCATAATTCAAGGTGCTGGTTTTGACCTTCAAAGCCCTAAATGGCTTGGGACCCACTTACCTGGCAGATTTCCTGGCCTACGGTGTCCCATTGTGGCCTCTTTGGTCAGGTGGGGACGCCCGTTTGGAGTTACCAGTTTTTAACTTGGTCTCTGTGGAATTCCCTCCCCCAGGAGGTACATTTATGGCCGGGCTTGAGCACCTTTAGAAGACAGTGTAAAACTGTCTTATTCATAAGGGCATTTGGCAGTGGGGAGTAGAGTAGGGCCGGGGGAGTTGTGGGGGTAGATCTTCCTGAACCTAACTGCCATGCTTCCATCCATAAAACACCATTCATGACATCTTCCTCTCTCCATCTCCTTGCTGTTACTGACACCTGGATTCTCCCCTGTAACACTGTCACTCCTACTGCCTCGCTCTTGGTGGCTCACCTTCACCCACTCACCACACTCTGAAGGCCGTGGTGGTGGTGTTGACTGCTCCTCTGCAAACCTTGCCAGTTCTAGCCCCTTGCTGCCCCCCTCTCACTCCTCTTCCTTTGAGGCCCGTTGCGTTCGGTTGCAATTCCCCCACCCACACCGACAGCCACTCCCTCGACCTCATCTTCTCACGAAATTGCTCTCTTGCTGACCTCTCCTTTGATTCCTGCCCTAATTCTGATCACTTCCTGGCCTCCGTCAGCCTCTCCCACCAACCCTCCTCCTGCTCCCCTTCCCCGTGCCCCCTTCCACAATATTTATTTATTTATAGATTTATACCCCGCCCCTCCTGAGAACAGCTCGAGGTGGCTTCCAACCAAAAAAATTATAAAATACATATAAAACCATTTAAAACACATCAAAAATTAAAACAGGGCCCGGGAAACATTTAAAACAATAAAATAGGATAGGGGAGATAAAACCCCATTAACCCACCTTCCCCAAAGGCCTGGGTGAACAGCCAGGCTTTACATCTTCGCCAGAATATCAACAAGCTTGGGGCCAGGCGGGCTTCCTCCGGGAGGGAGTTCCAAAGGCGCGGCCCGCCACTGAGAACACCCTCTCTATTGTGGACCCCCGCTTAACACGGGGGACCTCCAAAAGGCACCCCCGGTCGACCAAAGGAGCCGCTCTGGGGCGCTGAGAGCGATGTGCAGACCTTCACCCCCATGGAGTTTGCCTCCTCTCTATCCCCCCTCCTCCCCTCGGTTTTCTTCTCCTCCTCCCCTGACTCTGCCATCTCC
>QEPC01000235.1:209820-235824 GCA_003113815.1 Sphenodon punctatus | reverse complement strand
TGCCGGTTGCCTGGCAGCGACGTTGCACTCATTGCCCCCGCACGGGTATTCAGCGTGGTGAACATCTGGCGACCGCCGAACAGACGTTCACGGCGCCTTGGCCCCGCCGCGGGGTTCACCGTGAACTCGTCACGTCTGAAATCACCCAATTTCCCACCCCCCAATACCACCCCACCATCCATATCCCTCTTTCACAAAGGTATTCCCCCTTGAGTTATTCCTTCCCTCTCTCACCAGGGTTACAACAACTCCACCCTCCCAATTCCTCTCTCTCACACACACACCTGCTCTCACCAGGGGCAGAGACCTAAATCTAAAAACAAGCCACTCTCACCCTTCAGAAGCTAGACTATTAATCAAACAATCGTTCTACATACTACGCACCTTAGCCCCCCCCCCCAATGTCCATCCCTCCAAAAGAGCATAGCCAGGCCTTCAACATCCCATAAACTGCCAAGTTAAAGGCACAGGCCCCTAGAAGGATTTAGAACCCATCATTGTATATTACTCCCCGCACAACTTTCCTTTGCTAAATCCATGTTGACTCTTCCTCATCAATATGCCCTGTAATTCTGTTCTTAATAATTGTCTCCACCATTTTTCCTGGCACAGATGTTAGACTCTAAATTGGGAGTTACCACTTAGGAGAGGGATCTTGGAGTCACTGTGGACAACTGAAATCCTCAGCTGTGTGCTAGCAACAGCAATCCAGCAAGACAACCAAATAAAGTGCTGACCAGTGTATGTAATTCTTTTCTTAATTCCAAATGTCCCTTTGTTTTTACAATGCAATGATATGATCATGTTGTGTCCGAAGCCCAATAAAAAGTTAGATGAATGCAGCAGAGATTGTCCAATCTCTCTACTTAATATTGGTTTGAAAGTTTTTACAAAGATCCTGACCGCCCAACTCCGTAAAATCATAAAGGGATTGATCAAGCTGTTTTTATTCCAGTCCATATGGGTATTGACAATATCTGTAAAGCGGTTAATACAGTATATCAAATTCAATCTGAAAAACAGCCTGATATTCTAGTGTCCCTTGATGTAGACAAGACTTTTGACCAGACCGAGCACCCCTTCCCCTTTAAAACTCTTGAATACACGGGTATAAAAGGGAATTTCTTAAAATTGGTTAAAATCATGTATTTAAAACCAATTCCCAAATTACTGGTTAATGGTAAGTGTTCTAATGGCATTAGCCTAGTGCGCGGGACTGGACAAGGCTGTCAACTCTCTCCGGTTCTGTTCAATCTAGTGGTGGAGCCACTGGCAATTGCTATCAGATCTCACTCAAATATTAAAGGTGTTAAGATTAATGATATTGACTACAAACTCTTGATATATGCAGATGATGCAGTGGTCTTTCTTAAAAAGACCTGCTGGTGTCCATTCCTTACTTGTTAACCCTACATGATAAATTTAGTAAGATCTACGGGTTTAAAGTTAATATCTCCAAGTCTCAAGCTTTACTATTTCATATGACTTGGTTTCAAATGGAAAACATAAGTAGGACTATTCCTTTTAAACTGGCTGACACAAAACTGACATATCTAGGGGTTAATATTCCTAAAAATGCTCAACACCTTTATAAGGCAAACTTTTTGCCTGCACTGAGTGAACTCCAAAATAAGATTGGGGAGTGGCAGGGTTAGTATGGGTGAATCTAGTCAACATGTTAAATCCCAAATGATTATACTTCATTTCCCCAGTACCGATTACATTTTCTAAGTTTTTTTTATAGATTTAATAAAATTTTGACCTCCTTTATTTGGAATAAGAAAAGACCCAGAATTAGGAAAGGTATATTGTACTCTGACAAGGAACTAGGTGGCCTTAGTTTCCCAAATCTTAAAATATACCATTATGTTGCCACTAGGGCCATTAAAAATGGTATTGGGATATATGGGACCCAGGCTGGATTAATATTGAAAAAGACATTTAAAATTGATAGTTTTAGACCAGTTATTAATGGTTGAATAGGTCAATATCTACATTTGGCATGGAACATCCTTTTATAAATTATGTATTCCATATTTGGAACGTTATACAAAGACGAGCTGACGTACAGGTTGATAGATCACCTGATACCTCTCTTAAGAGCCCTTTAGATGACAAAGACTCTCTTTCAATGTTGTTGTCCAAATTAGAGAGGAAGGGGTTGTCTCTAGCTAAACACCTTTTTAATAACAGCTCCTTCATTCTTCTAACACATTAGATTGGCGGAAAGATTAATATTCTTTCTTATGGCAGATTGTACGGTATCCTTAGTAATTGAAAAGATAGAGGCTGCTTTGGAAGACGTCCATTAGGTTTAGAGATTTTGCTATTTGATTTTGTTTTCGATAAGAAAATTATATCTATATTATATAAAGAACTGAAGAAATTATTTTGTATGTCTGACCATAGCTACATTGGTAAATGGGAGGATGACCTCCACACAGTTATTAATAAAAATGATATGCATCAGATAAGGTTTAACGTGTTCAGGGGATCTCGATCCTTGTTAGTTAGGGAAGTACAAATTAAGTTATGCCTTTGGTGGTATCCCACTCCTGAGTCGGTACCACATGGTCGTGACCTCTTGTGTGGTGTCCCACAAGGCTCCATTCTGTCCCTACTCCTGTTCAACGTGTACATGCAGCCATTGGGTGAGGTTGAGAGACTGTGCAGAGTGAGTTGCCATCAATATGTTGATGACACTCAGCTGTACTTCTCATTTTCTTCAGACCCAGGCCTGGTGGTCTCTGTGCTTTCCTGGTGTTTTACAGCTGTGCAGGACTGGATGAGGCAGAGCCGACTGAAGTTGAATCCTGACAAAGACAGAGATAATGCTGGTGTGGGGAGAACGGCGAGTGTGACATCTCCTGTCATTGATGGGGTTTGTCTTCCACTAGTCTCCCAGGTGCAGAGACTGGGGATGCTCCTGGATTCCCAGCTGTGCTTGGATGTACAGGTGAAGGCGGTGGCGAGGGGGGTCTTCTGACAGTTACATTTGGGTCTGCAGCTTCGGCCTTACCTTTCAGACTCTCACCTGGCCACCACCATTCATGCTTTTGTTACCTCAAGGCTGGACTACTGCAACATGCTCTATGTGGGGCTACCCTTGGTGATGATCAGGAGGCTACAGCTGCAGAATGCGGTGGCCTGGCTCCTTACAGGGTCAGGTTGCCGGGAGCACATTACACCAGTGCTGTGTCTTCTGCACTGGTTGCCTATTTTTTTCTGGGCTCAATTCAAGGTGTTGGTTCTTGCCTTGAAAGTCCTACATAACCTCAGCCTGACCTATCTGCCAGATCGCCTCACACCCTGGGTCTTGGATCAACCCCTGTGGTCTGCTGGGGGCACCTTCCTGGAGGTCCTCTGAGTCAATTGGTGGGCCACTATGGAGAGGGCGTTTGCGGTAGCTGCACATTGGCTGTGGAACTCCCTCCCGGAAGAGGCTCACCTGGCCCCGGACCTGTTGACCTTTCGTCGCTTGTGTAGGACCTGGCTGTTCTGCCAGGCATTTGGTAGAGGGGATGGGTGAGGGTGGTTATGTGGTAGAGAGTGAAGGGAGTTTTGGGAAGGTTTTGTGTTTTGTTATATTTTTAAGTTGGGTGGGAATGTTGTTTTATATTTATATGATTTTATTGTAAATTATGATGTTGTTTTATATTTATATGATTTTATTGTAAGTCGCCCTGAGTCACCTAAGGTGGAGTTGGGCGGGTATATTAAATTGCTAAAATAAAATAAAATAAAATAAATAAATAAATAAATAAAAAAAAACAGAATGTCCAATTGCTCTCCCTCTAATTTATGCTGGAGAGGTTGTGGGGAAATAGGTAAACAATCAAAAAGTGCAAGCTATGATTTTTGCCCACTCATCAAGAGAGCTGGAACAGATTAGGCCAGTGATTCCATTTGTGGAAGCAAAAAAAGGCATGAGGTACTTAGGGATTGAACTTATAAAAAACCCAAAGGACCTGTTCAAAGAAAATTTTCCCCCATTGTTGAGTCAGCTAAAGCAAGACACCTCCTACTTGGGACAGAAGCACGTGCTCTTGATGTGGGAGAATTAATTTATTTAAGATGTTCTCACTGCACAAGATCCTATACAAGTTTATAGCATTGCCAATAGAGATCCCTGACAGCTTCTTTGAACAATGCAATAAACTAATAAAAAAAACTTATCTGGAAGGGTCAGATGATTAGAATAAACATTCAGCTATTACAATTGCTCAAGAGAAAAGGTGGGGTTCATTTTCCAGAGCAGCAGTCCTGAGAGCAATTAGTAAATGGTATACCAACCCCAGTATGGTGCCCTGGCCAGAGATAGAAAGACTGACATTAAGACTAGAAAGTTAAAAAACCTATTTAGCAGATAAAGGAAAAGCAGATAAAAAACTATGGCTCCGACCCCCCCTTTGCAGGTAGAGCATGACACATGTGGGATTGTTAGCGACTGCCCAAATGGTGGCGTCTTACTCTCCCATCGACACTCTGGGACTAAAGAGTAGAAAAATAGTGAAATTATTGAGGGTTCAATTGCATAAGACAGGATAGTAAGAGTGGGTCAATTATTTTAAAATGGACCATTCCTGTTGGAAATGCAAGGACTGTGAGGATCATTGCATCCATGTGCCCAGTGCAGAGTTTACAGAGGAGTGTGAGCAGCTAATCATCAATAAGCAGGCAGGAAGCATACTTAAGCTTAAGTAGCTTTATTAGGAAATACATGTAGGATAGGAAAGGCCTACATCTATGCTAAGTCCTAAGACTAGGTGTGTTCAAGAGGGAGGAAGGAAGCTCTCTGAGACACAAAGAGATGAGAAATCTCCTGGGGGAGGAGATTGACCAATCAGGTCCTGACAGGAGTAGGACAGATAGGATGGGGGAAGGGTTCCCTGATCTGTCTGTCTACTCCTGGTGTTTCTAGCAAACAAACAGGATGAGGTGCTTAGGGGGGATGCAACCAAAGGAATGTATTTCCAACACCCCTTCTCATCGTCCCGTGCACCGAATCATTTATGTGCACTGCTGACAATTCCCAATGCTTCTCGTAGCCTCTGGAAATTGTCTCTGGGTAGCGGTTTGGTCAGCACATCCGCTATCATTTCCTCTGTAGGACAATAAATCAGTTCAACAAGTCCTTTTTCTTGCGCTTCTCTCACATAGTGACGCTTGGTGTTGATGTGCTTCGACCTTGGCTTTATCTTTTCCATTTTCGTAAGCTGAATGCAGCTTTGATTGTCCTCATACATCTCAGTTGGCTTTGGTTCGTCTATTCCAAAGTCCTTTAGTAGTCTGTGTAGCCATACTACCTCTTGACATGCTTGAGTGGCTGAAATAAATTCTGCTTCTGTGGATGAAAGGGCAATTAATGACTGCTTCTGGCTAGTCCAACTGATTGCTCCGCCTCCATACAGAAATACATTTCCACTCACAGATTTGCAGTCAGTCTTGTCTCCGGCCCAGTCCGCATCCATATATCCCATCAATCTGGGGTTCTCGCTTGCTGGTAGTTTTAAGTTTAAATGCATTGTGCCCTTCAGGTACCGTGCTATTCTCTTGACTGCTATCCAGTCCCTTTGGGTTGGTGCACTTACTTTTCTGCTTAGTATTCCTACAGCAGCGGCAATGTCTGGCCTTGTGACGGTGGCTACATACAACATTTTGCCAATTGCAGTTCTGTACTGGTTGTCCTGTGGTAGGGGCTCGTCGTTGCCTTCCTGGCTTAGGAAATTTGTTTCCATAGGTGTCCCCACTTCATTAGCCTCTGTCATGCCTAGGCATTCTAAAATGTCCTTTATCTTTTGTTTTTGATTGAGAAGGAAACTTCCATCTTTTTCTCGTTCTATTTGTATTCCAAGATAGTAAGTGATACCTCCCAAGTCTTTCACCTCTATTTCTTTGTTCAGATTCCTGACGATTTCATCACAATCTCGTTTGTTTTCATGGCATACAATCAGATCATCCACATAAGTTAGAATGTATGTCCTCCTTTTATTTCTGAACCTTGAGTATAGGCAGGGGTCAGCTTCTCCCTGTATGAACCCCTCCTTAAGGAGCAATTGATTCAATTTTTCGTTCCAGGCTTTCGCTGCTTGCTTTAAACCATAGATACTCTTTTGAAGTTTGCACACAAGTTCCTCCTTCCCAGGTTCTTTAAATCCCGGCGGCTGCTGCATGTAGATATCCTCTTTGATATCACCATGTAGGAATGCAGTCTTCACGTCTAAGTGCTGCACTTCCATTTTTCTTGCAGCTGCTATGCTGAGGAGTGTTCTTATTGTGGTGTGCCTTACTACTGGAGCAAAGGTTTCGTCGTAGTCTTCGCCGTATTTTTGGGAATATCCCTTGGCCACTAATCTCGCTTTGTGGCGCGTGATTTCCCCTTCTGCATTATGCTTGGTCTTGAAGACCCATTTGCATCCAATGGCCTTTTTGTTTTCAGGTAGCTTTGTGAGTGTCCATGTTTTATTTTCATTAAGAGACTCAATTTCTTCCTTGGCAGCATCTCTCCATTTGCGCGCCTCACTGGTTTGCATTTTTTGAATGTCTTGCCATGTTGAGGGCTCCTGTGGTTCCTCCACTTTTGCCGCATAGGAGAATCTCGCTGCTGGCACTCCTTTGTTGTGTCTTTCAGAACGTCTCACTTCTGGTTCTGGTTCTGCTTCGGCTTCAGTTTCAGTATCAGCATCAGTGTTATCTTCTGGTTCCAGTTCTGGTTCTGCTTCAGTTTCAGCATCAGCATCAGTGTTGGTGTCAGTGCCCCCTTCTGGTTCAGGTTGATTGAACATGGTCAAATCAAATGAAACTTCAGCTTCCTCTTTTATCTGCAGTTCTGCAGTCTTTTTCTGTCTTGATGAACTTGGCCTCATTAGGTCTGGCATTTGATCAGTGCTTCCCTTTTCATTTTCATCAAAATAGACCACACTGCTTATCTTCACATTTCCAGTGTCAGTGTCCATTACTCTGTATCCCTTGCATCCTTGTGCATAGCCAACAAGTATCCCTTCTTCACATCTGGTGTTAAGTTTGGTCCTTTTGGCCTTTGGGATATAAGCATAGGCTTTAGAGCCAAACACTCTAATGTGCCCCACACTGGGCTTGTTCCCATGCCATAGTTCATAAGGTGTTGCTTTTGCACCTTTGGTTGGGAGCCTGTTCTGCAGGTATGTGGCAGTCATTACTGCTTCCCCCCAGTATTTGTTTGGCAGATTCGCATCCAAAAGCATACATCTCGCCATCTCTATGAGAGAGCGATTTTTTCTTTCTGCTACTCCATTTTGTTCTGGTGTATGCGGGATGGTTGTCTGGTGTTCAATTCCTTTTTGCTTCAAAAATTCTTTCATCTGTTTTGAAACATATTCACCTCCATTATCTGACCTTAGGATCTGAGGTGATCTTCCAAACTTATTGCTGGCTCTTGCAACATATTCCTTAAATTTCTCCAGCACCTGACTTTTCTCTTTAATCAAGTAAGTGAACGTGAACTTGGAAAAATCATCTATGAAAGTCAATGCATACTGGTTTCCTGCAATTGTTTTTGTCTTCATAGGACCACAGATATCACTATGAATGAGCTGTAGGGGGTGCTGTGTGGCTTCCTCCTTGCTCTGATGAAAGGAGGGCCTAGTTCCCTTTCCTTTTACACAGCAAACACATCTCTCATCTTTAGTTGCACATGAGTTCATTTTAAAATGTTTAACTAGGTCTGGAAGTGCATGCAACACATCTGCATTTCTATGGCCCATCCTTCTGTGCCATTTGCTTTCACAGTTCTTATGTCTGCAATCTTTTGCAGCATTTGCATACTGATCCTGTTGCAAGCAATCTACCTTGAATAGGCCATTTGAATCCAGCATTCCTCGCATAAAAAGCTCCTTTTCCTTTGAAATTCTGCAATATTTCCCTTCAAAATGCACTGCAAAACCTTTCTGTACAGCATACTTGACACTTATAAAATTATGATCCAATTCTGGGACATATAGAGCTTCTTCAATGGTAACTTTCATTTCCTCACCGTTTCCCAGATGACATATGAGTTTAGCCCTGCCTCTTCCTTGACAATAAACTTTCTCTCCATTAGCCAATCTTATAGGAGTTCTATAAGTCCTATCCAGATCAATAAATCTGTCTTTGTCCTTTATAAGATTTTTAGTTGCTCCAGAATCAACAAAGAAATCATGTGAAGCAGTCTCACATTCTATTCCTTCCACATTTTTAAGTTGAGATGCTTTTTCCTCAACCAGGCTGAAAGCCCTATCATGGCTCCCTTTGTTCTTTGCAGAGGAGCTGGGAACTTGCTTAACTGGTTTCTCTGCAGTATCTTGCTTCCTGCATTGATATGCAAGATGGGTGATTTCCCCACAATTGAAGCAACGCTTAACTCTCGCAGATTTTGCAAAAACCTCTTTATTTCCAGCTGCCTTGCAAGCAAACTCTGAAGGGATGTTTGGCTGTTCATTAGTTTGAGCCATATTAAATTCCTCAAGTTTCTGAATAACGACTTCCAAAGATTGGTTATCCTGCATTTCTATTATCTGACATACTGTTTGAAAAGTTGGTGGTAAAGAGTTCAGCAGAAATGCCACTATCAATTCATCTGGTAAATTCAGCTTTTGATTTTCCAGTCTCCTGACTAGTTCAAGCAGGCCATTAACATGAGCTGAAAAATCTTCACTCTCATCCATTCTCATATTACAAAGTCTTTTAAGCATTTGTATCTTTGATATATTTGACTTCCCTTGATACAGTCTCTGTAAAATTTCCCACATATCTTTTGCAGTTAACTTGTCACGTATGTGCACATGTAAACGCTGACTCACCGACATTGAGATGATTGCCATAGCTTTGTCATTTTTCTCATCCCAGAGTTCTTGTGCTGCCCCTGCATCTGTAGGTCTGTTGGACTCCAGCATTTTCCTTAGGCCTTGTCCTCCCAGTGCCATCCTTGCATTATGACTCCAAGCTTCATAGTTTGTTGCTCCAGTGAGCCTCTCTGGAATGGAGAGCTTCAGCATAGAATCCATGGTCACAGAGACTAAAATCTTTCTTTTCTTTTCTGCCTTTAAGATTAATGCTAGCACTCAATTATACTCACTCTGCGCTGCCTTTTGGGTGTCTGGGCCCATAACCCTGTTGGAAATGCAAGGACTGTGAGATCATTACATCCATTTGCCCAATGCAGAGTTTACAGAGGAGTGTGAGCAGCTAATCATCTATAAGCAGGCAGGAAGCATACTTAAGCTTAAGTAGCTTTATTAGGAAATACATGTAGGACAGGAAAGGCCTACATCTATACTAAGTCCTAAGACTAGGTGTGTTCAGGAGGGAAGAAGGAAGCTCTCTCAGACACAAAGAGATGAGAAACCTCCTGCGGGAGGAGACTGACAAATCAGGTCCTGGCAGGAGTAGGACAGATAGGATGGGGGAAGGGTTCCCTGATCTGTCTGTCTACTCCTGCTGTTTCTAGCAAGCAAACAGGATGATGGGCTTAGGGGGATGCAACCAAAGGAATGTATTTCCAAGAATTCCCCCTGCAAGGGAACTTAGAGCACATGGTGAGGGAGCCCACTGATTTATTTATTTTTGCAATATAGGCAATTACAAAATTATTTTGCTGAGACGCACGTGAATAGACAATATGGGAGGGCACCTGAAAATATAGAGAAAATCCTACAGGAATATGGCTCTGAAAAAAGTCTCCTAGTGAAAATCTATAAAGAACTCAAAATAATAAGGTACAAGGAGCCAGCACCATACCTCGCTAGATGGGAAAGCGATTTGGAATGCCAATTCTCTGAAGGAAGTCAGAAAGAAATTTGGGACCACATGAATACATGTGCCTCATCTTTGCAGATACAGGAGTCCCAAATAAAACTTCTTAAGAATTGACATGACACACAAATGTACAGACAAAGCCAGAGGCACTGAGGGAGCCAAGTGCTGCAGGGAAAGCAGTACGCATACCCGCAGTGTTGATGGTATTGCAGCAAAATACAGAGGTTCTGTGTCACAGTTTTGGGGTCCAGTACCCCACCTTCCTGGGTTGGGTGACTCAATTTCCCTCACTTGCTGCCCACCTGGATCAGTTATCTCTCTGGCTGATTCCTTCCTGCAAAGGGGAAAATCCTTTTGCCACCCAAGGTCCAGAAAGCTTCCCATTTACACTCTCTCTCTGGGTTCGCAAAAGCTTGAAGGTTCAAGTTGCTCACTTGTGTTCCCAATGTAGAACAGCGGAAAACACTTCTTAATAGATAAGAAGAAAGTTTATTGATTACATAAGCAAGAATAGTTTGACACAGAGTGAGTAATAAAGTAAACAGTAAAATAACGCATTCCTGATCTGTACTGTGTTAGTTCCTAAGTATATCTTACCCTACAAATAGTCCATTCACTTGAGTTCGTTCTCAGCCCAACGTTGGAAGGGCTGGGCATCAATCTTAAGTTGGTTACAATCAAAGTTCTTTCTCTCAGTCCATAGTTCCAGCAGTCTGGCTGGCAGGTGAGCTGATGCCTCCAAGTGTCAGCTCAGTCAGAGGTTGAATTGAATTCCGACTCCAATTGTCTCGTGATGGCAAAGATCTTAGCTTAAATACCTTTGCTATCCCTTTGTGTGATTTTCCTGCCCTGGAGAAGCCTTGTTTACCAGCAGGTCCGCAGAAAGGCAAACAGGAAGCTTAATTTGCAACTCCATGGGGTATGTCTGGTTTCGGTAGCGAATCCACATTGGCGTATCTTTTGTCTCTCTCCATTGCATTAATCGAGTTTCCCTCTAGGCTTCATTCTTAACATTACATACATGTTTAACCTTTAGCTTTTCATATCTGTTAGCAAACATACAGACAAAACCAGAGGCACTGAGGGAGCCAGGTGCTGCAGGGAAAGCAGTACATACCCGCAGTGTTGATGGTATTGCAGCAAAATACAGAGGTTCTGGCAAATGGTTTGGGATTTACCCAGATCTACCGGTAACAGCTCAAGGTAAGGAGACATGCAAGTTGATGCATCTAGCGGCCAGGCATTTAATAGCCAACAGAAACAGTCTGAATGGGCCACTTGTGGTCAATGTTTTCAATGGAAAAAATTTAAGCGGAAGTAAACAAGTTTCTGGACCTAATAACTAGATGGCAAAAGTGTTGAGAAGTTTTGAGAATAGTTCCCAATAACTGGATTACCATTTCCAGGAGCAATAAGGTTAGGCAAGCACAAATACCATACATAGTTTTCAAGATGGTGTTATAAATTCTGTCCAGCAAAGGAGGAAGGGGAAGGAGAGGGGGCTTTGTAAGGATTGACACATTACAATGTCGGTTATAATACTGAGTATTAAGTCTGTTTGTACAATTGTTACATATGGCTTCTATCATTGTATTTTGTTAAATGTACAACACCAGGCACATGGCTTGCGCTATATAAATGTTTATAATAAATAATAATAATAATGTGACAATAAAAAAATTAATTTAAAAAATCCTCAGCTCAGTGTGTGGCAGCAGTTAAAAAAGCAAACAATGTTAAGAATTATTTGGAAAGGGGTAGAGAATAAAACAGAAAATATAATGTTGCTATATTTATTTATTTCATTTCATTAAATTTATTAACCGCCCCCTCATGGCATCTCGGGGCAGCTTACATCATCATAAAAACACAATAATAATAAAATCAACAACAATAAGAACACCAGACCCACAACAGTTTATAAAACATCACTAAAATCTATGGTGACCACAGCTTGAATATTATGTGCAGTTCTGGTCACCCCATCTCAAAAAAGTGTTACAAAATTCTTCTCATGCTTTCATCCCACATTAGAATTGAGCTTCCATGATCCCTTGTAAAAGCTGCCAGCCCTCCCGAATGCCTTTTCCTTTCCACCTGACCTTGCCTACTAAGTCTGAGTTTGTGCAGCTAAGAGCCATGATCTGAACGTCACTTTCCTTTTCGAAGGTGTGTAATGAATTGCCCTGCGGCTCATCCTCTCACCCCCACCGTCTCCGTCCCGGCTCCCACTGCTGAAGACAGGATCCTCTGCTCCATCAACTGCACTTGAGACTCTGGCTCAGTAGGGCAGTGACAGCAGCAGCTTCGGGTCAGGAGCTGGGCCATCCCAAATCTCCATACTCCAAGCAAGGCCCTGCTGGCTCTCCCCAGGGCTGCTCATTCTGCACAGACTTTCCATTTCCTGCCTGGGGATCCTCCTCCTCTTAATTAATCCTATTGAAAACCCAACCCCCCTCTAGCTCCCAAGCCACCTGGGAGAAGGGAGCCTACCTGCTGGAGTCTGCTCTCGCAGCCTGAGCCTGGCCAGAGACAATTTCTCCTCTGCTTTCTCAGTCACAAGGCGAAGACTCTCCACCAAGCTCTCTGCATCATGAATTGCCTTCAGGGAGGAACCAACAAGAAAAATCAATGGGCTTTAGAAGCTGTTCTGGCAACAGCAGCATGAACGAAGAAAGAGTGAAATCCGAGGGGGTGGGTGGGGAATGTGATCTGCAATTCTTATTCATATAGCTGCATTTAAAAAAGGACTGGATAAGTTCTTGATGAATAGGTCCATTAACGGCTATTGGCCAAGTAGATTACGAAAAGGGAACTTCTTACTGTCAGGAGCTGGGAGCGCACAACTGGGAATGTGACTGTTGGTTCTTCTCCCATGCGACCAGGAATGGCCACTGTCAGAGACAGGATGCTGGGTTTGATGGACCATGGGTCTGACTCAATCTGGCACTGCTTATGTTCATATGCACAGTTCCAGTCCAGGGGTGGGCTACCGGTCCCACCCCAGTCAGTGGGGTGGGAGGGAGGGGGGTGATACATCCAGTATCTGTCCAGTAGTGGGGCGGGGGCAGGGAGCATAGCTCCATGCTGCCTAGGCCACAAACACCAGGCTCTCGAGGGCAGCACCAACGCCTGCCTCTCAGCTCTACTGGGGAAAGGAGGCTGTGTGGGGCAGCCGGCCAACCAGCCAGCCAGGAAAGCTCACATGCAGGGTGATCTCGGCATTGTCCATCTTCTTCCGCTGACACTTGTCGTGCTTGGTGATCCTCCGGTTGAGTTCGCAGTAGGCCTGCCGCAGCTGCATTGGGGGGGGGGGGGGAGAGACTGTAAGATAATGCAAAACGGCTTGCCCCATCCATCCCTGGATTGATTGCCCCTAACTTGCTGGCCCCGCACTTGGGTTTGCACCGGAAGCCGAGTTATAAGAAGGCAAAAACAATGTGTTTATTAGCTCTCTTAAGCAGTGAGGGGATTCCAGGGATGGGACTGTAAACTCACCTCAGTAAGTGTCTGAACAGCTGTAAAGGGAGGTAGTGGTTACAGATAACAACTCTTATGGTTATTATCATCTGCTCCTGTGACAAGCTCCTGCCATACACAGCAGGCAGATTTCCACCGGAGCAGCAACTCCCTGATGTGGTCCGCTGACTGTCAGGGTAACGCTGGGTGGGGGGAGCCGGCAGGCCTCTGCACGAGGAGCCACCTGGGCTGGTCTGTCTGAGAAGGCAGCCACTGGGGAAGAGCAGTGGCTGCTGCTGGCTCAGTCTGGCAGTGGCATCAGTAACTGAATAGAGCACCAGGCCCCTGGTGCCCTGTTGGGAAAGGCTGGAAGAGAAGGAATTGGCTCTGACCTCCTTGTTACATCTCTCTTGCTCCTTGGCCAGCTGCTCCACCTCCTCGCACATTCTGTAGGGAGAACAATTTAATGTGGACAAGTGCAAAGTGATGCACATAGGGAAAAACGATCCAAACTCTGTACACAACACTGGGTTCTCAATTAGGAGAGAACACTCAGGAAAAGGCTCTCGGAGTCATTGTGGTCAATATAGTGAAATCCTCAGCTCAGCGTGCAGCAGTGGCCATCAAAAAAGCAAACAGAATGTTAGGAATTATTCAGAAAGGGATAGAGAATAAAACTGAATCTATAATACCTCTATATAAATGGTGCAACCACACCTGGAGTATTGTGTGCAGTTCTGGTTGCCACCCCCCCCTCCATCTCAAAAAAGATATAGTAGAACAAGAAAAAGCGCAGAAAAGGGCAACCAAAATGATCAAGGGTCTGGAACAGCTCCCGTATGAGGAGAGGCTTGGAGAAGAGACGACAGAGGGGATAGAAGTTTATAAACTCATGCGCGGTGTGGAACATGTTAATACAGAACAGTTATTTACCCTCTCAAATAATATTAGGACTACGGAACACTCCATGAAACTAATGGGTAACAGATTTAAAATAAATAAAAGAAAGTATTTTTTCACTCAACGCACAATTAAGTTCTGGAATTCGTTGCTAGAGGATGTAGTCAAGGCCAGTCGTGTAGCTGGGTTTAAGAAAGGGTTGGACAAGTTTCTGGAGGATCGGTCCATTAACAGCGATTAGCCAGGTAGGTTTGGGGAATGTAACCTCTTACTGTCGGGAGCTGGGTATGAAAAACAGAATGGATCGCCCCACTGTAACCAGTTGGGGACTTCTCCGAAGTGACCAAGGTTGGTCACAGTCGGAGACAGGATGCTGGGCTTGATCAATCATTGGTCTGACCCAGAATAGCACTACTTCTGTTTACATTGTATTTTAGTCTCAGGGTTATTATAATGCACTCTATGTGGGGCTGCCCCTGAAGACTATTCCGGAGCTGCAGCTGGTGTATAATGTGGCCTCCTGACAGGGGTGGGTCACCAGGAGCACATAACTTCACTGATGGCTGCCATTCAAGGTGCTGGTCTTGACCTATAAATCTCTGAACAGCCCGGGCCCCACATACCTGCCTCCCCCATTCCCCCCCCCACCCATGGACTCCAAGGTCAGCAAAGAGCCTCCTCTTACTGGTTCCATCATTGCAATGCGCTGTCCACACAGCAGAGAGGCGCTGTCGGTGCCTGCTCACCTTTGGAGGTTTGCCCCAAACCCGGAGGGCATTATAAGACAGACATTTAAGCGAGAGGGTTAGGGTTTGGGGAGTATTTTATATTTGGTGTATGTGTGGTAGTTAATGTGCACCAGCAACATAACTAGCTTCAAACGGAAACTAGAGAAATTCTTAAAGAATAGAGCCATAAATGCGGACTAGTTGGGACTCAAATCCCTGGCTACTGGTAGTTGGGAGTGGTCAGCAGAAGATGGGTCACACCTCCATGACCTGTACATGTGCTTCTCTCGTGCTACTGGGGCTGGCCACTGTCGGAGACAGGATGCTGGGCTTGATGGACCATGGGTCTGACCCAGTATGGCACTACTAACGGTTTTATGGGTTTTATCTTTGTATCATACATATACACATTCCTTTTTTGCTGTTAGTCAGCTTGAGCCTTCAGGGCACAGCAGGGTGCTAATCTACATAAATAATACTGGGGAGGGTGTGGGCAACATCACAGTCTGTGGGTCAGATGAAGAGGGCAGAGCAGTGCTCTTTTGTCCTGCCTCTGTGGGTCAGAGGGAAGGGGGTGGAGCAGTGTGATAATCTCTGGTTGCCCCTTCCTCCATTTGAACAAGCTCTCCTAATGCCTCCCATTCTGTTTGTACCTCATCATCGTGCTACTGGGAACCCTTCCAATAACGCAGCAGGCGACCTGCAGAATGCCTAGCGCTGGCTGAACGTGGCTCAGGTCTTTTGGGGGAAGTGGGGGGAGGGGGGGTATGAGGATGCTGGTAGGGAGAGTATATACGTTGCTTTTAGCATTGGCAGGGTGAGTCCTGCCCAGATAGAGTCGAGGTCCCAGGGACCTCAGCACCATTGCAGAACTGCTCATAGCGGCAGTCCTCCAAAAACACCAACGACCTGCCCACTCTGTTCCTGGAGACTTGTCCCCTTTCTTCCTTTGCAAAAGAAATAATAATTACTGGACACCGACTCCCTGGACAGCTATCGGCCAGTTTCTAACCTCCCCTTTTTAGAGAAGGTTACTGAATTAGTGGTTGCCTGGCCGCTCCAAGGGCATTTTGATGCTGTCAGATTCCTGGACCCATGTCAGTCTGGCTTTTGTCCTGGGTATAATACTGAGACTGCACTTGTGGCCTTGGTCAACGATCAATGTTGAGAGGGGAAATTGGACCCTGCTGATCCTGTTAGACCTTTTGGCGACATTTAATAAACTTGATCATGAGGTGTTGGTGAGATGACTGTGGGACCTGGTGGGGTCTGCAAGACAGCTCTTGAGTGGGTCTGCTAATTTCTTGGGGAAGATTGCAGCAGGTGGTGATGGGTCATTGTTTGTCATCCTCCCACCCCCTCTTCTGCGGGGTCCAGAAAGGTTCCATCTTGTCTCCCCTCCTGTTCGATCTGGATCAATGGACAAGATCGTGTGTAGATTTGGAGTACGCTGCCATCAATATGAAGACGACACCCAAATCTTTATCTCTTTCATCTGATCCAGGTCCTGCAGTCTCCGTGCTTACTCGGTGCCTGGCTGCCATCAGGGATGGGATGCAGGTGAGCGAACTGAAGCTGAATCCAGACAAGACTGAAGTGATGATGGTTGGCCAACCCTGTGAGCTGGAGGAGATTGGGACTCCCATCATCGATGGGGTACAGCCTCCCCTGGTTACGCAAGTTCTCAGCCTTGGCGTGCTCTTGGATCCTGACTCTGGCCACCATCATCCATGCTTCGAGGCTGTACTACTGCAACGCGCTCTACATGAGGTTACCCTTGAAGACTGTTTGGGGGCCGTAGCTTGTGTAGAATGTGGCAGCCTGCCTCTTGATGGGGTGAATTGCTGGGAGCACATTACACCAGTGCTTCAGAGTCTCAAGTCAAGTCAGCTTTATTAGCGTTTAGCCATATACATAGAATACACATATAAAAAACCAATCGTCCAACAATGTATACAGTTATGACAATATAAACAACAAACCTATATAGTTACGGTTAAAAAAACCCACAATAAAATTTCAATTAAAACATTTGATTCCCACACCCGTGCAACTAAGAGGGCAAACATTGCCATAGATTTTATGATAAACTCAGAAGAGGAAGCCAACAATAATTCCAACTTACAGCTTATAGGCAGAAACATTTTACCCTCCAGTAATGGGGTAACCCATTGAAGTCTCAATTCCTCATAGCACCTGCAGTAAAAAATAATATGCACCACATCTTCTATGTCTCCAGACCCACAAGGGCATCTACGTTCAGTGTCTGCTGTGGCTGCCAATAGTTTTCTGGGGACAATTCAAGGTGCTGGTTTTGAACCATGAAGCCCTAAAGGGCCTTGGCCCTTCCTCCTTGTGTCCCGCCACAGCCTCTAAGATCAGCCAAGAGTGCCCTCTTGCAAGTTCCATCATGGGCCCAGGTCTATAGAGGTGTTCCTGGGAGTGGCCCCACAGCTTTGGAATTCCCTTCCCCAGCAGGCTCACCTAAGCCCTGGTTTGAGTGACTTCTGGAAGCAGCATAAAACCCTTTTATTTGACCAAGCATTTAACAGGTAGGAGTAGATCGGGGCAGGGGTGTGTGTATTATTAGTATTTTATGGGGTTTATTTTGTGTTCTATATGTTTAATGATGTGAGCCACCGTGAGCCTCAGGGGATAGGATGGGATAAAAATAAATAAACAAATAAATAAATAAATAAATAAATGGGCATGTCTGGTTCCAAAGCCTTTTTGGATGTACCCAGTCCTTGATTAGATCAGGATTTTCCACTAAATCCCCCATCCTCCAAATCTGCCGTTTACCACTGCAGGGCCCCAATGCTCCGGGGGTGGGGGGGGAACTTCAAAATCTCCACAGAAGGATGCAATGTACGGTCTGCTCCTCCGCCTCTATGGAGATTAGGGCAAGCAGCTACTTGCTGCTTCTGGCTCAGTTCAGCTTCACCATGTGGAATGCAATTTGAATAGCCCTACTGGATCTTCCAGAGGAAATCTGGACCCAGCTAGAGCCAGCAGCCATGGATGGCCATGAGTTCTCTTGACCTCACTAGGGTGTCCTATGCTGTGGCCACTTCAGGTGCCTGGGCTATGGTGACAGTGCTTGCCCTTCAAAGCCATACCTCGGGTCTCACACAGGAAGTGGAGGAAAACCTCCCCTTCAATAAACAAAACCTGTTTAACACCACTACCAAGCAAGAGCTCCAGCAACTCAAGATAGACAGAAATACTGCCAAGGGGCTCAGACCAACTCCTCCGTCTCCACCACAGCACTTTCAGGAAACGACACAGACCTTCCGCTGTAATCAAGGTCATCCACAATTCACACCCCTCACCAGCACTATTACATATGCCTCCCATCCCAACCTCAGGTGAGCTACCATCAGGGCAAGCAGAGGCAAGGGATCTATCTATCTATATAATCTGTAGTGCGACTACCCGGATCTCCACTCACACATTCGCTAAGCTCTAGGCTTTAGGTGTAGCTTCTAAGTTGGGTGAGTTATTGATGTTAAATAAGGATAGTGATATAATAATAGGCATCTCAGAAACCTGATGGACTGAGGACAATTAGTGGGACACAGTAATTCCAGGGTTAGGAAAGGGAGAAGCAATTACTCTGGTGGCGGTGTGGCTCTAGGAGAGCATATTCTGGAGATGGTGTAAAACCTTTCTTTTTGGCAAAGCATTTGGCAGATGGGGATATGGAGTGGGGTGTGGGGCTTAGAGGTGAGGGTGGGTTTTAAGGGATTTTAATGTATTTTAATATATTTTTTGTTTTTGATATTGTAAGACACCATGAAGGCGCTTCCCTCAGGGGAAGGGCTGGGTAGGAATTTAAATAAATACATTTATTTATTTAGTCAAACATATATGCCACCCTTTCTGCAGATGCTTGGGGCAGCTTACAATCCTAAAAACAGTAATAAAAGTCATTAAAATCAATAAAGAATCCCCCAAATCCCATCCAACCCTATCTGTGCCTGGCCGAATACGAAGGTTTTACATTGTTTCCGGAAGGTGAGCAGTCTCGAGCTTAGGCAAATCCCCAAGGGGAGGGAGTTCCATAGTCGCGGGGTAGCCACTGAGAACGCCTCCCTACGTCCCCTAGCTTTAAATGTCTCTAATGTGGACAAGTGCAAAGTGATGAATGTAGGGAAAAATAACCCAAACTCTATGTACACAATGCTGGGTTCTAAATTAGGAGATACCACTCAGGGAAAGGATCTTGGAGTCATTGTGAACAATACATTGAAATCCTCAGCTCAGTGTGTGATGGCCGTCAAAAAAGCAACAAAAGCAAATGTTAGGAATTCTTTGTAAAGGGATAGAGAATAAAACAGAAAATATCATAATGCCCTATATAAATCTATGGTATAACCACACCTTGAGTGTTGTGTGCAGTTCTGGTCGCCCCATCTAAAAAAAGATCTAGTAGAACTAGAGGTGCCGAGAAGGGCGACAAAAATGATCAAGGTTTGGAACAGCTCCCGTATGAGGAGAGGCTGGATGGGTTGGGGCTCTTCAGCTTGAAGAGAAGACTGAGAGGGGATATGATAGAAGTTTATAAAAGCTTGAGTGGAGTGGAACAAGTAGATCGGGAATGTTTATTTACCCTCTCAAGTAGTACTAGAACTAGGGGACACTCCAGGAAACTAACTGGTGGCAGATTTAAAACAAATAAAAGGAAGTATGTTTTCACTCAACGCATTTAAATTATGGAATTTGTTGCCAGGGGACGTTGTCAAGGCCAGTAGTTACAGCTGGGTTTTAAAAAGGACTGGATAAGTTCTTGGAGAATAGGTCCATTAACAGCTGTCAGCCAAGTAGATTACGAGCTGGGAACTTCTTACTGTTGGGAGCAGGGAGTAATCAGCAGGGAATGGATTGTCGACTGCTGGGACTTCTCCCTTGCGACCGGGATTGGTCGCTGTTGGAGACAGGATGCTGGGCTTGATGCACCATTGGTCTGACTCAGTATGGCATTTCTTATGTTCTTAAAAACAACTCGGGAAGATAGTACCTGCAAGAGGGTGATCCCCGGCTGACCTCAGGGGCTGCGAGGGGACATGAGGAAGGATCCCTGGGGCCCAAACTGTTTAGGGGTTTATAGGTTAAAAGCAGTCTCTTGACTTGTGCCCAGAAAGCTATCAGCAGCCAGTGCAGATGCTGGCGCACTGGTGTCATGCGTTCCCAGTGACCCACCCCCAAAAGAAGATGGGCCGTAAGTAAATAAATGGGACATAAATGTCAGGGACAAAACTGAGTCAAGCATGATAAATATTTTAAGGAAACTAAATTGTCCCTTGGAATCTCTATGAATAGAAATTTCTTGTTTGAAAGGAAAATGTAATAGTAGTAGGAATATATCATCATCCATCTGATCACGATGGTGACACTGATGAACAAATGCCAAGGGAAATTAGCCAGGCTGCAAAAGTAGACAGCACAATAACAGTGGGCGATTGGCTGGCTGTGTAGAGGGGGTGCTGTGTTTGGCTGGGGCCGGAGGAGGGGAGAGCCGCCAGTGGAGGATTGCCCTGCCACTCAAGCCTGCATCCCTCCCTCCCACAGGTAATCCAGGCAAGGCGGGGCCCGGAGGGCTGGCTGTGTAGAGGGGGTGCTGTGTTTGGCTGGGGCCGGAGGAGGGGAGAGCCGCCAGTGGAGGATTGCCCTGCCTGCATCCCTTCCTCCCACAGGTAATCCAGGCAAGGCGGGACCCGGAGGGCACCAGCCCAAAGGGTGACGCCCAAAGGGTGTCGGCCGTTGGTCGGGTCGTTGGTTGGCTGTCGTCAGGGACTCTGCCGGAGACAAAGCAGGACCTGGAGGAGCAATCTCTCAAGGACGGTACAGAGGAGCAGTGAGATTCCAACTCCCCCCCCCCCCCCGTGCGTCTAGGGGTTTGGGTGTCCCTGGGGAGCCATCTGGTTTCTGGTGCCGGAGCGGCAGTGGAGCCCCGGCCTGGATATATCTGGTGATTTGTGGACCGTTTGGGAGCCTTCCTGCTCATGGTCCAGTCCTATCTGGCTGTGGTGGCTCCTGGAGAAAGGTTGGGTTTTCTCGGATGTCGCCTTGGCTTATCATGCAGACCAGGAAGCGCATGTGTGTGAGCAAGGAGATGGACAAAGCACAATCCAAGCAATGGATATTGGACGATTTTTTTGCCAAACAGTCTTGCTCCTCCCAAGGGGAAAGGAAGGAAAATCTCGGCTGAGGTGCCCCAGGCTTCTTTGCAAGGGGATTGTAATCCAGAAATCGAGCCCCTGGTAGTGCCTTCTACCTCCTCTTCCCTGTCCCAATCAGATATAGGTTACCTCCCTCCTATAGGTGGGAGAGACGCAGTCAACGGGCAGGATACCCCGTTTGATACACTGATTAAGGAAGCTACCTCCCAGCTGACTATTGCTGTTAGCTTGTTAAAAGAGCAGGAGAAGCAGTGGCTTCTGGTTTAGGAGTTCATATCTGAAATGAGGGCAAGCCAGGATTTGCAGAAATTGAGAGGCCAAGGTGCGCTAGGACTGGATTTGTTGAGTGGGCAAACGGTATTGACCCCCCCGCCCAATCCACCTAGGGTGGAGGTGAATCCAGGGAATGAGTCAAACATCCCTGTAAGGACCTTTATTAGACCCCCCATTAGCTCAAAGGGTCTGCAAGAAACTAGACCCCAAAAAAGCAAGCATGTGAAGTCAAGGGTAGTACCGAGGGCCCTCTCCTTTTGCATCAGGCCATTACCTAATGGCATCTCTCCTCCCTGGAGGTCTAAGACAGATATTCAGTGCCATCTATCTGCCATACTGGGTTGCCCAATTCCTATGAATCATATAGGTGGCATACATATACTATTGCCTCAAAGGAATTGCCAGAGATTGATTGTTTATTTTCGTAATGCTGGGTTGGTGTCCCATTTTCTGTGGCATATTCCTCTGTTCTTTTCCTGGGGGGTCCAGATGGGGGAGGTTTTTGAGGTTGGAAGCCAGGTTGATGCCCCTTTTGGGGGAAGCAATCGTCAGGATGAGTTAAGGGATATAGACTACAAGCCTACCCCTATTGCAAGGAATGGCAGGGAAGACAAACCCTCCATGGGGGATAGCCCTAGATTTTCTGGGCTGCCCCCCATACATGATAGGCTGCAGAGGCCCTCGCTCCCTTGCAGTCATGGAGGAAAGGCATTAATAAAAGCGAGTTGGCAGTAGTGAAATCAGCTAAAGAGCTGGTAGCACTTACCGAGGGAATAGGAACCTTGGTTTCTGAAGCTAGTGAGAGCTTCCACCTAGAAGCATTAGAACCAAGGGGGGATCGAGTGCCTTGTTTGGATATTCCCTCGCAGCTAAAAATTAATAGGAATATTACCCTCCTGGGAGAAGTAGTCCCTGGGTATTTCCAGGGCCCCCCAGAGGTAGCGGAGGGGTATTTATATCAAGTCAAGTGGGTGGTCCTGGTTCCCAAGACAAGGCTGTAGAGGGACACGAAGTCTCCTCCTCCTCCTTCCAGGACCCATTTGACCCTCTCCTCCCACCTTTGAAGGACCATATTGGTGTCTGGCCTGACACTCGCCAGGATCCCCTGGGGGCTCCTCTCTCTAAATCAGCTCATTCCTCGGTTTCATGACCATCCGTTGCTCCTGTTCTGAGTTCTATTCGATTATGTTCTTTGAATGTGGTTGGGTGGCATAGACACAGAGAAGATGTAGCTAGGTTAGTTGCCCGTGAGAAGTGCCACATTCTTTTAGTCCAGGAGACCTGGGCAAAGGATCCCATAGAATTGGAAGGTTTTAGGGCCCTCGAGCTTTCTGCAATCAAATTCCATGTCCGGGGGCATCCGTGTGGGAGCTTGGGTTGTCTTCTGGATAACTCTCTGCCATTAAAGGACCCCATAGTAGTATCTGTTCCACAGCTAGCCCTGGGGTTTGTGGGTAAACTGGGCGGGGTGACGTTTATTGTTCTTACGATTTACATTCCGCCCTGCAATGCAGGATCTTATAGGAGGGACATGTGGCAGAGGCGCGAGGACTTTCTGAGCCAGTTGTCTCTGGACTATCCGGAGGGAGTGATTTTAATTACTGGGGACTTTAACGCCAGATTGGGCCCAGATGCTGCTGCTCTCAAACTTTTTGTAGATGTGCACCTAGGAGCCCGTTCTGAGGCTTTGAACCCTAGGCAGTCTAAGGATAGGTGCACTAACTCCTTGGGTATAAAATTGTTTCATTTTACCCTTGGCCATAATATCTTTATTCTTAACGGGGCTGGATTTGGTGATCCCACTGGTTAATTTATCTATTTGGGCCCACAAGGCTCCAGCGTTATAGACTATGTTCTAGTTTCTGCTTCGCTTTCACCCACGTTGTTAATTTCACCGTAGGGTCTACGTTAATTGAGGACCATCTTCCTCTGTTCCTTGACCTAAATTTCGACAACTTAGTTTTAGCTCATACTAGCTTGCACCCTGAGGATTTGTCTTCCCTGGCTACTTTCAGGGTCCCTCGTTGGAGCCAGGAGCTGGTTGAGCCTCTTGCAGATCTTCTCACCAGCCGGATATCCTCGGCTTTAGATCGCAGCTGGTTGCTGTCGTGAGTGTTGAGGGAGTGGTTGTCGCTTTTCGACAATTTATGGTTGCCTTTGCACACTTTATTCAGGATCTGGCTAAGACATATCTGTCTCGGAAACCGGGTGGGAAAATGTGGTTTGACAAGGAACATTATTGCGCTCATGCTAGACTTCACTCCCTTTATTATGACTATAGGAGGGGTCCCTCTGGCAATCTCCCGCCTGAGTACTTTCCCCAGAGGACCCAATACAGGAAACTATTGAGAGATAAAAAAAGAGGGTATTTGGATGCCAAATGGACAGGTTTGTTACGTGCAGCTGATGCCAAAGACTCGAAGAAATTCTGGTGATTGGTTAATGGCTCCATCAATAGGGGAATAAGGACCCCCAGTTTTTCAGTTCCTGTTCATTCATGGACAGAACATTTTACTTGTCTGTTTAATGTCGGGGAGGATCATTTCTTGGATAATTTTACTCCTGGTATATCGATAGAGGAGCTACCCTTCTGGTCTCCAGTAACCGAGTACGAGGTAGAAGTCTTGGTAGATTCCTTTAGAAATGCCAAGGCCCCCAGCTTGGATGCCATCCACATTGAATTTATTAAGACCTTTAAGGACTGGTGGCTTCTGGTACTGGGAGCACTTTTTACCGGCATAAACAACTCAGGTAGAATCCCGGAAGACTGGCCTAGGGCTGTTGTAATTCCCATCTATAAAAAAGGCCCCAGAACAGATCCGTCAAATCAGATTACTACCAGTGATCGGGAAAATCTATGCTAAGCTATTGCTATATAAGCTCACTGCTTGGATGTCAGAAGCAAACATCCTTGCTAAAGAACAAGCAGACTTCCAGCGAGGCCGCTCGACTATAGAGCAGTGCTTCGTCTTATTCCATCTTTTGTCTAAATACAGATCTCTTAACGGTGCTTTCTATGTGGCTTTTTTGGATTTAAAGGCTGCATTTGATATGGTAGATCGAAGTATTCTCTGGAAGAAGCTAGGGGACTCCTCTGTCGACAAAAGGTTGGCTAGTCTAATTTGCTCCTTGCATGTCAACTCCTCCCTGGTGGTTAGGGTGGATGATGGTGGCCATATTGCCCCCCCCCCTTCCCAGTTAGAGTTCGACTAGAGGTTAGGCAGGGTTGTGTCCTTGCCCCCCTACTTTTCAATTTTTATATCAATGACGTTTTCGCCCCCTTAGGCTTAATGCTAGACCAATTGGCTGTCTTGGTTATGCGGACAATGTGGCTTTAATGTCACAGACCAGGGTAGGACTTATTAGACAACTTTCTGCCTTTGCTTTGTTCTGCTCTGACCATAAGTTAGCCATCAACTATTCTAAGTCCAAGGTGATGGTTTTCTCCAGCAGGCCGAAAAGGCATCAGTGGTATATCCATAGCCACTCTGTGGAACAGGTGGCATCATTCTGCTACCTTGGTCTTCTTTTCCACCAGTCTGGAAGTTGGGCAGTACATGTTTCTCGGGCTCTTATCGCTGCCAAGGGTCCATCGCAAGCGATACTAGGCCTGTTTAGACGGCAAGGTAACCATTCTCCCGACACGGCAGTATGGGTATTTAATTGTAAAGTCAGGGCCCAAGTCCTGTATGGGGCAGAAATTTGAGCTCCCTTCCTTGCCCATAAGATTAATGTTATTCAAGCCAGTTTTTTGTGGAGATTGTTAGGAAGCCCAAAAAGTGTTCCTTACGCGGCTATTCGGATTGAGCTGGGCCAGAAATCTTGGCAAACTCTGGCCCAGGAGCTGGCGGTCAAATTGTGTTGCAGACTTTTTGCTAAGCAGGGATTGGAGTTATTGCAGGAGGTAGGGGCGGATGTTTTCATTAACCCCTGGTCTAAATCAATGGACGGGTTTCTCCTAGCAATGGGGATAAGACTACTTGGCCCATAAACCCCCGGGTACTCAGGTGAAGGAGGCCATAGTAAGCCTTAATGATATAGAAAGGAAGTCTGAAATTTCCCGACTTAGGGCCTCCCCCCATTTAAACTTGTATCTGGCTTGGCTCCCTGACCAGGGACTCCCAGCGAAGTATCTGCTGTCCTCCCTCTCTATGCAGGCAAAACTCCTTTTCCTTCATGCTCGTATGAATGCCTTCCCCTCCCAGCAGGGGTGTAGCAAGGTTGAGAAGGGCCCAGGTTCAAGTCTTAGTTATGGGCCCCGAATGTGCGTGTGTGCAAAGCACGTGTGCGCGCTCCAAAAACCCAAAGTGGGTGGAGCTTAAGGGAGGGGTGGGGCTTAAGGGAGAGGGAGGGGCCTGCCCATCCCTGGCGTCCATCTAAGCGCCGCATGGAACCTTATGGCTGGCAGAGCTCTAGGGAGGGGCTTGTACATTGTAGGTGGAGCCTTCAAAAATCCAGCAACAAAGAGTTTTCAGCATTAAGATGTGATGGGCAGAACATTAGTTTACACTGGGAACTCCTTTCTGCTGAGTACAGCCCTACCACTTGGAGATAGAGAACTTTCCTACTAGCATTGCATCCAGTAAGTGGATCGGACTCCAGTAGGACAACTCTCTGGGTGAAAACAGACATGACGCTAACCACACTTTAACCACACTTGGTGGTCATTTATGCATGTTGCAGGGCTGTAT
>QEPC01000235.1:166369-200578 GCA_003113815.1 Sphenodon punctatus | reverse complement strand
TTCTTTGAAGGTGTAAATAAGCATGTGGACAAGGGAGACCCAGTAGATATAGTGTACCTGGATTTCCAGAAAGCAGTTGATAAGGTCCCTCATGAGAGGCTCTTGAGAAAACTAAAAAGTCATGGGATAGGAGGTAGTGTTTTACTATGGATCAGAAACTGGTTAAAAGATAGAAAGCAAAGGGTAAGACTAAATGGTCAGTTTTCACAATGGAGAGATGTAATAAGTGGTGTGCCTCAGGGACTGATGTAGTTTAATGTATTCATTAATGATTTGGAAAAGGGTGTTAAGAGTGAGGTGATCAAATCTGCAGATGACACCAAGTTATTCAAGGTAGTTAAAACATGAGCAGACTGTGAGGAACTGCAACAGGATCTTACGAGACTGGGTGCCTGGGCATTTACATGGCAAATGAGATTGAATGCGGACAAGTGCAAAGTGTTGCACGTAGGGAAAAATAATCCAAACTATGCGTACACAATGCTGAGTACTAAGCTAGGAGTTACCACTCAGGAAAAGGATCTGGGGGTGGTTCTGGACAATACAATGAAATCCACAGCGCAGTGAGCAGCAGCAGCCAAAAAAGCAAACAGAATGTTAGGAATTATTCGGAAGGGAATAGAGAATAAAAATGAGGTCATAATGCTTCTATACAAATCAATGGTGCAACCGCACCTCAAATATTGTGTGCAGTTCTGGTCGCCCCATCTCAAAAAAGACATAGTGAAACTAGAAAAGATACAGAGAAGGGCAACAAGAATGATCAAGGGCATGGAAGGGCTCCCATATGAGGAGAAGCTTGGTAGGTTGCGGCTCTTCAGCTTGGAGAAGAGACGACTGAGAGGAGATAGGATAGAGGTCTATAAAATCATGAATGGGGTGGAACTAATAAACAAGGAGCAGTTATTTACCCTCTCAGCTAGTACTAGAACTAGGGGACACTTCATGAAACTCATGGATGGCCACATCCATTAAGGGGCTACTAATCGGGTTGCTCAGGGGTACAAGACACTTGACTGTCAGAATATGGGGAGGATGGCAGGAAATGGATTACTCCACTATAACCTGCTGCGTCCTCCCCTGAGGCAACCGAGGCTGGCTGCTGTTGGAGACAGGATGCTGGGCTGGATGGACAATTGGACTGACCCAGTAAATGACACTTCTGATGTTTTTATGCCCAGTTTGGTGACTCTCATTAATGTCTCTGTTCACTTAAGAGACAAAATAGCGTGGACACCTCTTTTATTAGATCAACTCCAGCTGAGGGAGGTGTTCAAGCTTCGAGACTTCACATGGTCCCTCATCAGGCAGGTCAGGAGTTGAAACTGTCTGACGAAGGACCCTGTGAAGTCCAAAAGCTTGTGCACCTCCCTGAACTTGAGCTGGTCCAATAAAAGATCTCCACACTAATTTGTCTCTACTGCCTATATTTGGGACCAACACAGCAACCACACTCTCTCTGTTCACTTAGTTATTGTTACAAAAAAACTGAGTTGTACTGCATTCCATATCCTCCTCCTAGGTTACTGCTCTCTAAATCTACCCATGCGTGATGGGGGTATCAAGAGGGCCTTCAGAAAATAAGGTTTTTACTTGCAATCTTTATTTTTTGAGTTAGGGCCTCTCCATGTTCACACCACACCTCCTTCCTTCCAGCTGGAATCCAACTATGGGACTGAAATGGGGTTGGGCTGGAGTGCTGGGGAGAGAGAGATGCAGTCGGGACAATGGCGTCATCACAACAACAAAAAGACTTGCTAGCTAGGTCTGATTTGGGCACCAGGTGGCGCTGTATTACTTACTGTGTGAACATGGAGACGCCCATCAAACTCAAAGAGGGAATGTTACCAGTAAAAGATTTGCCTTTTGGGGAGACATGAACAGATGAATCATCTTCAAGGCATGGGAGAGGGCACGTGACTCGGCTCTGGAGAGACCTTGCCTGGAATACTCTGGTTAGTTTTAGGGCACCATCTTTCAAGAAGGATGTTGACAAATTGGGGAAGATTCAGAGGAGAACACCTAAGATGATAAAAGGGTTGGAGGAGAAGCCACATGGGCTGACAGAAGTGGGTATGTTCAGCCAAGAGCAAAGAAAACAAAGGGGAGATGAGAGCAGTTTCCAAATCTCTAAAACGCCGTCACAAACAAAGAAGGCTGTGACCATTTGTTCCCCATGGTCACAGGAGGCAGAACAAGAGGGAACGAGTTTACATTTCAGCAAGGGAGATTTCGGTTAAATGTTAAGGGAGATTTCCTAACGCTGAGAACTGCTGGGCAATGGAATCAGCTGCCTGGGGAAATTGTGGAATTGCCCTCCTTGGATGTTTTAAAACCCATCTTGACAAGCCTCTGTCTGTGATGCTGTAGGGAGAGGAGATCCTGCCTTGGAGCAGGGACTGGACTAGATAGAAGAGTCTGTGATGCTGTAGGGAGAGGGGATCCTGCCTTGGAGCAGGAGGCTGGACTAGATGGACGAGCCTCTGTCTGTGATGCTGTAGGGAGAGGAGATCCTGTCTTGGAGCAGGAGGCTGGATAGATGGACGAGCCTCTGTCTGTGATGCTGTAGGGAGAGGAGATCCTGCCTTGGAGCAGGGGCTGGATAGATGGATGCGCCTCTGTCTGCGATGCTGTAGGGAGAGGAGATCCTGCCTTGGAGCAGGGGCTGGACTAGATGGATGCGCCTCTGTCTGTGATGCTGTAGGGAGAGGAGATCCTGCCTTGGAGCAGGGGCTGGACTAGATGGATGAGTCTCTGTCTGTGATGCTGTAGGGAGAGGAGATCCTGCCTTGGAGCAGGGGCTGGACTAGATGGATGAGTCTGTGATGCTGTAGGGAGAGGGGATCCTGCCTCGGAGCAGGGGGCTGGACTAGATGGAGGAGCTTTTGTCTGTGATGCTGTAGGCAGAGATCTTGCTTTGGAGTAGGGGCTAGACTAGATGATCCCTGAATTATCTTCCAATATTACGCTTCTCTAAACTGGCAGGTATCCTGTGGCTGCAACCCTCACCTGAACACCCAGTGATTTAACTCGGACTCTGGGAGAGTTCACAGTCCTGGCAACAGCTCAGTGAAATGTCGTGTGCTCTTGGAGTGGAAGTTGATGTGGCTTTGGATGTCAAGAAGTTGTTCTGCTCCCTTGAACTGGTTCCTGCTAAGTGCTTTGTTTAACGAAATCCAGAGAGAGAATATGGCTGCCATGCTGGCCCCAAATGTAAGAGATAGAGAGAAAGTAGTCCTGAAGATGGTGTCTTATTTGACCAATATCTGTTGTGGACAGCTTGAAAGTTCACTCTCCAACAGATGTTGGTCCAATAAAAGGTATCACTGACCTGAACTACTTGGTCTGCATCTCTGAATGAAATGCAGGTTCTCAATCACCTTAACTCATCGAAAGCAAATCCCCTGCAATCTAGCAGGACATTTGTAGGATTCTACCTGCCCCTTTCCATGGGCAAAGAGCAGCACGATGCAACGGCTACAAGACTCACCGGTGAGTCTCAGCTTCTTTCTGCTTCTTTTCCATGAGGGCCCTTCTCTGCTGTTCTATCTCCATCGTCTGGAGCATCGACTCTGTCAGGGTGATGTCCCAGGTGCGCAGAATGGCAGCCAAACTGTCCAGAGAAGCAATCTTAGTGGAAAGATAAAATCTGATCTAAGAGACAATTGCAACAAAAATGGCTGGGACTGTGTGCACACACACACCCACACCCCACACGTGTGCACACACACACGTGCACACATATGCACACCCACACGCGCGCACACCCACACGCACACCCACTCACACCCACGCGCGTGCACACCAATACACGTGCACCCCCCCACACACCCATGTGCACACACACACACACACGCCCACGTGCACACACGTCCACATGTGCGCACACACACTCACACCCATGCACGTGCACACACACACACACACACACACACACACACACACACACCCATGTGCACACACACACACGCCCACGTGCACACACGTCCACATGTGCGCACACACACTCACACCCATGCACGTGCACACACACACACACACACACACACACACACACACCCATGTGCACACACACACACGCCCACGTGCACACACGTCCACATGTGCGCACACACACACGCGCACCGAGCAGCACCATCACCAAACACTCTGCTCCGGGGACACAATTCTCTCGGAGTGCTCCCAACACGGAGCCAGTTTTCTCCTGAACATTCCACGACAGGAAGAAAACAGCAGCAAATGCAGATCAGGGTTACTGCACAGAAGAAGGAAACCGAAGCAGTCCCTGTACCTGCTCAGGAGTGTTGCCGTCGTCTGCATAAAGTCTGGGGTCTGCTCCATACGGGAGAAGCATCTCTACTGCAGCAAGGTGACCCGCAAAGGCAGCACGATAAAGAGGGGTCCTTCCAAAAGCACCCTGAGCAAACCAAGAGACTTTTGAACTACTAGACCCAGAAAGACAAATCGTCTTGGAGAATGGCGTGGCCCTTTGCTCCACCTATCTGAGCAGCCCAGAGAACCTCTCTCTGTCTGCAGACATTTTATTTATTATTTACATTTTTATCCTGCCTTTCCCTCGAAAGGCCCAGGGCAGCTTACAAAATAAAAAATATAAACATATATGAACATATTAAAAAAAACACCACATTAAAATACAAACAACCCCCCAACCCACCCAGAACCACCTCCCCATTCCCCACCCCCATCCCTGCCAGCCAAACGCCTTTTCAAACAAACACCACTACCTCCGGACGATGCCCAGACTCGGGCGAAACAAACCTCTGGGGGAAGGGAGTTCCGCAGCGTCGGGGCAGCCACCCTGCAAACCCTTGTCATACCAACAGTCCTGACAGGGAGGCGCTCCCGGACGATCGTAGGGGGCGCAGTGGGGCATGGAAGGACAGGCAGTCTTTCAGATAGGTGGGACCCAGACCATTTTAGGGCTTTAAAAACTCCAAACCAGTCCCGTGAATTATGCCTGGAAAGCTATTGGCAGCCAGCACAGACTTCAAAGCACCAGTATAAAGTGCTCCCAGCGCCTCATCCCTGAAAGGAACCGAACCACCACATTCTGCATCAGCTGCAGCTTCCAGACAGTCCTCAAAGGCAGCCCCACGTAGAGCGCATTGCCGTAATCTAGCCTCGAGGGGATGAAATCATGGATGACAGTGGCCAGATCCTAATCAGGAAGAAAAGGCTGCAGCCTCCTCACCAGATGGAATTGGTGAAAAGTGCTTCTGGCCACCGTTGCCACTTGACAATCCAGGCACAGCAAGGGATCCAAAAGCACTCCAAGGCTGAGAACCTAATTGACCAGAGGGGGCCAAACCCCATCAATAAGAGGAGTCCCAATCCCTTCCAGGCCACAAGGCCAGCCAACCACCTTCACCTCAATCTTGTGTGGATTCAGCTTCAATTGGCTCACCCTCATCCAGTCCCTGACAACAGCCAGGCATTGGGTAAGCACTGAGACTGCAGGGCCTGGGTCGGATGAAAATAAAAGCATATTGATGGCACTTCACCTCAAACCTCCAAATGACGTCATCCAGAAGCCTCATATACACATTGAGCAAGAGGGGAGACAGAACAGAACCCTGTGAGACACCACAGGGAAGGCCCCAAGAGGACGGTGAGTAATCGCCCATCACCACCGCTGGGACCTCCCTGACAGAAAGGAGCGGAACCACTCAAGAGAGGTCCCATGCATCCTCATCAGGACCTGCAGTCGTGTCAACACCACCTCATGATCAATGGTATCAAAGGCCACTGAAAGATCTAACAGGATCAACAGGGTGGAATTCCCCATCCATCTCCAGATGGCCATCGACCAAAGCCACAAGCGCAGAATGAAAGCCTGACTGAAACAGGTCCAGGTATCCAATGGTATCGAGATGAGCCTGGAGCTGTTGGGCAACCACGAGACAGGCTTATATCTGGCAGGGAAGTCAGCATCCAAGGATGGCTTCTTAACCAGGGGACGAACCACCGTAGCTTTAAGAGCATCCGACACCCTACCCTCCCAAAGGGAATCATAGACAACCCCAGACAGCAGTGGCTCTAATGTCTCCTGGCTGGCTTTCACCTCAGAGGAGGATCCAAACAATTCTTGTAAATAAATCTTTGACTTATTAGGTTCTTTTTGTTTTCTTGCTAGCTTAGTTCTAGACTTCCCTGCAAACTTTGATTTGCCTTTTATCTTATGCTGAACCTTATGCTTCTTTTTGTAGGTTTCATTTTGGCAGTTTGCCTACTTTCAATTCTATCTAAAAAGGCAATTATTTTTGTAAATGCCTTCACCTGCAGCATTTCTAGGGGTGATAGACCTGCTGGCCTATTACTGTCTCCCTGCTGTTTGGCCCTCCGAGGGACCTTGAACCTCCTCCTCAGAAACCTCTTGGTCCACCCGAAGTCTTTTGGGAGACATGAGCCTTCTGCTGCTTTTGTTTTTATTGGACAAACAATGCCTTTCAGCCTCAATCTGCGCCTACTGGGATGGATATAGAGGTGATTTCAGTGGTTAACTGCTGTTGGAACCCCCAACAGCTCTGCTCCAATCCCTCCCCCACCCCCTCCGGACTTTGCTGCTTTTGAGCTTGAGCTTTACTGGGCACTTTAGGGCCTGGATTTTTCCAGAGGCTTTTCACAAGTTGCTTTTCACTTTTTTGGTTATTTCTAAGTCCGCAAGGCTCTCCGCTACTGGGCCTCTAAATGTCAAGGGTCCTCCCCTTAGGAACACACACACAACCTCCAATTAAATTTCTGCCACCCGATTACCTGCGACCTCCAAAATTCTCTAAATTTCTTCTCTGCTGCGTTCTGTGCGCTGGATACCCCTCCAAGGCAGAGATCCAACTGACATTCCAGGACAGCATTGGAAGTCTTCATCTATCCCAGAGAGAGAGAGAGAGGGGGCCCTTCCTCTTGAATGAACTTTTTGTCAGTTTCATACAAAATATACGGAGACAATGAAATCAAGCAAATGGATTTAGCGAACAGCTTTTATTCTTTACAGTAACAGTGTAAAGTACAGATGATGTAGGACATTAGTAAGTCAAATACATTCTACTGAGCAGCTGAAATGGACTCTCAGTTTTCCATGCAGAACACTGAAAAAGAATGTTATCTGTGACATAGTGTCTTGTTAAAACACAACATCAGATACATCATTTTCGTCATCACCACTCCCAGGACCACTCATCTCCACATCACTACCTTCACCCTACTACTAACTAACATTTATAACACTACTAGGCCTTCGCAGCGCTTTAGTCACATATTTTCACACACACACCCTCCTCTGAGGGTCTCGCACCCCTCCTCAGCAGTACTTCCACACCTTTCAGTGTCAGTTCTACGAAGAATCTCCTCAAGCGATGATGAGGTTTGCTCTCCCTCAAACCAACGGGGAACGTATTTTCCATCATCTAGTTCCCAGCCATTTTGTTCGTGGGGGGGAGGAGGGGGAGGAATTAGTGGATGGCTCTCAGTTGCATTGTTCCAAAATACACAGATTAGATTGGTGCACTGTATCTTCAGATGTATGACAGAAGCGCATCGACGAAGTGAGCTGCCATGATCCCTTTGCTGCCATGGGAGAACCTCCCTTGGGCTTCTACATTTTAAAGAATGTATCAAGCCTGAGGTCATTCGCAGATATGGGTTTTTTACCATACATAGTGCAGACAAATTTCTCAATTTTCAGACATACTTTCTCTTCCACTTCTTGTTTTGTACCCAAAGAGGCAAAGGCTTTCTGGGCCTTTTCATTCATTTCAAGGTGGTAAATGGCTTCCCCTTTGCTTTTCTTGAAAAAGAGACAGTATAATCACATCCAGTAAATGCATGAAAAGCAGGAATGTTTTTTCACAATGACGAGCCCAACTGGCTTGCAAGAGCTGTCATATCAATGTAACGGAGTGTGTTTTTAGATTGCAACCCTACTTCTAGTCACACATTTGTGCCTCTATGGATTTTCTCCATATTTCCAAGAATGACAGTCATCACATCTGTGTCTGATGTTTGAATCACAACGTTTTTTTGGAGGACAAATCTGACCCAAGTGGAAAACCATATGCAAGTCTGCCTCTTCATGACTGCTCTCAAGTAACTCCTCTTCCTTTCAAGTGACTTTTCCATTTATACTCCTGAATTAATAGCACAGTGTGAGGAATTTAGTGAAAGACGGGGACAGGGACTGCGGGGACACTCGTGGCAGTCGTTGCTCGTCTATAAATTCCCTCAGGATCGTGACTGGCTTTTGAGGTGTACACCCCCAGCCGGGATCATCACCGGGAGACGGAGTGCGACGCCTGAAGCTCGTACACAGCGTCCTTGGGCTTCCATGTGGGGACCAGGGCCAAAGGAAGGGGAGTGAGGGGGAAGTGGGAGGAGATGGTGCTCGGCAAGCCAAGGGGTAGGGAAGGGGGGATAGGGTGCACACACAGGACAGGGGAACCAGGTAACCAGGGTAGTGTGCAAAGGCAGCAATTATCACAAACACCCTGCGTTCACTCACCAGTCTCTCTCTCTCTCTCACCGTCAGGTTCTCTTCAGTAGGACAAGGGTTCAACCACACAAGCAACGCAACAATCAAGGGGGGGGGCAGTATCACAGGCTTGAAGGCACTGATCACCGGCAGAAGCTTGAGTCAGCGAGCCCCTTTTATCCTCTGCTGCTTGCAGATCATCTGACAAAGACACCCTGAGCATTGGGGGGCGTCACTGAGCGTACGGGCTCTGAGCAGGGCTAAGTGGCTTCAGCTGTGTTGCTCGGCTTCGCTGCCGCTTGTGGTGCCTGCGCAGACTGCTTTCCACTTCTGAGCCCTGGAGCAGGCTCCGTTGATGAAGCCACCAGATTCCCGAGTGGCGGGGCTGCTGCGGGGGAGGTGTGGCTCCTGTGCCCTTCAGAGCCACTAAAGGTATGGGGGCACCTACAGGACCTGGGGGTGCTCTTCCCCCATACCCTCAGGCCCCGATGGGCCTGACACACAGATTATTACATGTAGCATAGACTACCCTTTGTTTCACGGATGGTGGAAATGCTGTCATCTTGCCAGTTGTCAACCAAGTATGAAACCAAAGATGGTTTGAAGATGTCATTCCTGAGTGCCTTGAGAAAGTCAGCTGGTCTTTTGTGAGTAGCACCATGAACTGAAATCCTCTATCTTCCATGTAACTTCTTTTGTGTCGCTCCTGATTTTTGATAGATGGTGAAACGGTTCTGTCAAACACGATGTCAATTTTCTCAGCTGGTATGCAGCACAATTTCCACAAAATGTGGCAAGAGAGCTGACCAAACGTGACTGGACGTTCTCCAAGGAGATGGAGGGAAAACATTCTGTATGCCACCACACTCCTGGGAGCTTCGCTCCTCTTCCGTCCCCACCCTCGCCTGTCAACCACAACATGTAACATGCTCCTAGTGACCCACCCCAAAAAGAAGGTGAGCTACCACATTCTGCACCAACTGCAGCTTCTAAACAGTCACCAGGGGCAGCCCCATATACAGCGCGTTGCAGTAGTCTAGCCTCGAGGTTATGAAGTGGTGATGGTGGCCAGGGCTGAATTAATCTGATTTTTAAAAAAAGATCAGTCTTCTCACCAGATGGTGTTGATGAAAGGTACTCCTGGCCACCACCGCAACCTGACAGTCCAGGCACAGCGATGAATCTACGAGCACCCCAAGGCTGCGAACCTGAGTGATCAAAGCAGCCTGGACCCCATCAACAACAGAGTTCCCTATGTCCCCCACGTCACAAGGTTGGCTAACCATCATCACCTCAAGGTTGTCTGGATTGAGCTTCAATCAGATCACCCACATCCAATCCCCAAAGGCAGTCAGGCACTGGGTGAGCACCGAGACTGCAGGGCCTAGGTTGGATAAAAAAGAGAGTTAGGTGTCACGAGCATACTGATGGCCCGTCACTCTAAATCTCGGTATCATCTCACCCAGATACAGATACACATTGAACAGGAGGGGAGACAAGATGGGGAGCTCCTGAAGAGATGATGAGTCACTGCCCATCACCACCACCTGGGACTTGCCCAACAGGAAAGAATGGAACCACTCAAGAGTAGTTCTGTGAACCCCTGTCAGGTCACACAGTCGTGTCAGCAACACCCCATGACCAACTGTATCAAAAGCTGCCAAGAGATTTAACAAAATCAATAGGGTACAATTGCCCTTGTCAATTTCCAAGCAGAGATTGTCAACCAAGGCCACAAGTGCAGTCTCAGTGCCATGCCCAGGACAAAATCCTGACTGACACCGGGTCCAGGAATCCAACAGTGTTCAGTTGTGCCTGGAGCTTCAAGGTGACCACCCGTTCTATAACCTTCCTTAAAAAGAAACCTAGCTCCAGGGCAGGATAGCAGAATCAGTAATGAACAGTGGTGAGAGGGTACAGTTTGAGGGAAAGCAAGTTGAGAAATGGAACTGGAGGTTTTTTGAGCAAGAGAAACCCTCAAACAAGACAGGATGGCGTACACAATTAAGAATTAAAAAAAAAAAAAGGTAGATATGGGGGAGATTAAGACACTGACATTAAATGTAAAAGGACTCAATTCCCCCCAAAAAAGGAAACGCGTGAGGGATCTTTTGGAGGATCAGGGAGTGGGGGTCATTTTCCTCCAGGAGACTCATCTACTAACTAAAGATGTTTTCAGACTCTCCAACAAAAATGTGGGACAAGTATTTTCATCATGCTCTATGAAGAAAAAGGCGGGAGTAATAATAGGCTTAGGGAAAAACACCCCCATCAAGGTAAAGAAAGTTATCAAAGATAAAGAAGGCAGGTTTGTTTGTGTCACAGGGAAGATGGGAGAGGAGCACATTACATTGGTCAATGTGTATGCCCCTAATGAAGCCAAAGTAGCCTTTTTTGAAAAAATACTAAGGAGAATAGCAGATAATGCAAAAGGTTGGACGATAATTCAAGGAGATTTCAATACCACATTAACGGACTCGGACTTCTCAAGAGAAGGGGTGGCTAGACATGAACAAAAGAAAATAGCAGACATGATTGACTCATATGGTTGGGGCGACGCATGGAGATTTATAAACAGAACACTGAGGGATTATACATATTACTCTAACACTCACAATAGTTACACAAGAATAGACCATGTAATAACAGGAAAGAGGGACCTATTTAGGACCCGGAGAAGCTTCATTCTCCCGGTAGCTCTGTCTGACCACAGTGCTGTAGTAACTATTTTTAAAACTTTGGGGAATAATCAGAGCAGGACATACAGCTGGCAGCTTAAGAAAAATATATTAAAAAGCGAACAAAATCAGGAGGACATAAAAGAATGCATAGAAGAGTTCTTCAAATTAAATATAGGTTCAGTGAGATCACAGGCAACGCTTTGGGAAGCTGCTAAGGCGGTCATAAGGGGGAAGTTAATAGCCCTACAAGTCAAATTAACAAAAGATAAAAGGCAACAGATAAAAGAGAGATATGCAATACTACAAAAATTAGAAGCCCAAAATAAAAGTTCTCCCTCCTTGGCCCTTAGGAGAGAGATAATTAAGGCCAAGGAATTGATAAACATAACAGAAATGGAAAAAACAAAAAATCAGTTACAAAAGATAAGGTTCCACTACTATCAAAACAACAATAAGGCTGGGAAAACACTGGCCAGACTAGTAAAAGCCAAGCAAAGGAAATTACAAGTAACAGTAATCAACAACAAGAAGGGAGAAAGATGTATAGAAGAAGCTAAGATACAAGATGCATTCCTTGAATTCTATAAAAAAAATTACAGTTCCAGTAACCCCCAAGAATTGGAAATTTCAAAATTTTTAAATAGTATTGACTTGCCTAGCCTGACTGATGCGCAAAGAGCTTTTATAGACAACCCCATTACTGAAAAAGAAGTCTTAGAGGCAATAGAGAATTCCAAAAGCAACAAAGCTGCAGGTCCAGATGGATTCCCGATTGAATTTTATAAGACATACAGAAAAATTCTAACTCCACATCTGGCCCAGATTTTTAATAACATTCTTACTGAGGAGGAAATGCCAAAAAAAATTTATGAGGCAACAATTACCCTGATTCCTAAGCCCGGCAGAGCCCCTGATCAATGTGGGAATTACAGACCAATTTCGCTCCTCAATGCTGATTATAAATTATTTGCAAAAGTTCTGGCCACAAGGCTGAGAGCGATAATTGGCGAGATTATACATAAAAACCAGACAGGTTTTATACCAGGACGGCAAGGGAAAGACAACATTCGAAAAGCAGTGAATATAATTTACACACTCCAAAATGGGGAAGAACCGGCCATGATAATATCTGCTGATGCGGAGAAAGCCTTCGATTACATTGAAACAAAATGCCTGTTTTCAACATTAGAAAAAATGAGATTTGGAGGAAATTTCTTGGGATGGATGCAGGCAATCTATAAAAAGCCACTCTCAAGATTATTGATAAATGGGAAGCTGACGGAACCCTTTATGCTGGGGAGAGGCGTTAGGCAGGGCTGCCCACTGTCCCCCCTTCTTTTTAATCTGGTTTTAGAAGGCCTGGCTACTGCCATAAGAAGTAATGAAAAAATAGAGGGAATTAAGATTGCAGCCCAAACCCATAAGCTCTCGCTATATGCGGACGATTTGCTACTCTATATTAAGAATCCCAATGAGTCACTCCCAGAGTTATTAAGAGTTATAGACAGCTTTGGTCAAATATCAGGCTATTCCATAAATAAAGATAAGTCCTTTGCCCTGGTGTATGGGAAAGACAAGGCGCAAGTAGAACAACTAAAAAAAATATCCCCCTTTCCCACAGATGATATGGGCCTCAAGTATTTAGGGGTCACAATTACAAGAAATACAAAAGATTTATATTCAGCTAACTATTTGCCACTTTTAAAAAAGTTGAAAGAAGAAATTCTCCCTTGGAAAAAACTAATGGTGTCTTGGCTAGGGAAGATAAATTTATATAAAATGATAGTGTTGCCTAAAATATTGTACAGACTAATGACTCTCCCAATTCAACTTCCCTCTTCCTTTTTTGGGCAAAGTAACCTGCTATTAAAAGATATTGTATGGAGCGGTAAAAAACCCAGAATTAGGAAGTCTACCCTGATGAAAACACAAGATAAGGGAGGATTAAATCTGCCTGACAAAGTTATATCATGCCTCAGCTGCAATGGCTGCAATTACGGAATGGTATCATGAGAAGGCAGCGCCTGAGTGGGTTAGCATCGAAAAAGAAATATTGCAGGTGCACACACTAAAGAGCATGATAGTAGACCAAGGGACTACACTAACTAAACATAAAAAGGAGCACCCCTTTGCAGGTACTCTTCTCAAATTTTGGAAGGAAGCTCAAAGGAAGTTGAGGACACAGGAGGGTATTTCCCCCTTCTCCCCAATTGATTCGATCCTGGCGACGGAGAGAAAACTAGCCCCTGGCTTGAGAAGGGACTTGAGAGAAAGGGGAATCACTAGGATGCAGCAAGTTTTCTCCTTAGGGAAATTTGTTTACCCCCAAAAGTTGGAGGAACTGACAGGGAAAAAAGTGGACACATTACAATACATGCAACTCCGGGATATAAGTATTAAACAACCATACAAAGATGATTTTGGTAGAGATCCATATAAACTTGAAAAGATTCTTTTCAAAAAGAATAAAATGGCAGGAAGAATGGGTAGAATTTATAAGGAATTAAAGAACCTATTTTACGATAACAGGGATATATATATGGACCAATGGGGTAAAGACTTAGACATCCAAGTAGGGGAGGAAGAAAAAAAAAGAATCTGGCGACACATGCATGGTTGTGCTGATTCTCTAGAAATAAAAGAGATCCAAATAAAAGTAACAACGCGCTTTTATATGACTCCAACACGAATGAAGTATGCAAGTCCTGGGGGGAAAGCTCTTTGCTGGAGAGGGTGTGGGGAAGTGGGCGACTATATCCATTGTTGGTGGAGTTGCTGGAAGGTTAAAGAGTTCTGGCTAAAAATCTGGAAGATAGCAAATAAAATAGCGGGGATAGTGATACCTTGCAAACCAGAAATTGCATTGTTAGGGCTATACCCACAAAATAAAACTATGGAGGCCAGCAGGAGGGCCTGTCAGACACTCTTTTTAGCAGCACAAAGTATCATCGCCAGGTACTGGAAATCTGTAGATGAACTTCCCTACGAAGAATGGCTAAATAAGATTTGGCACTTATACTCAATGGAAAAATTACACTCAGAGCTACAGGGGACAGGTAATCTCTTCAGAGAAACCTGGGCCCCAATTCTAAAAGAGTTGGGAGGGAAGAAGTTTGGTAAAGAGCTATCGCTAAGCCTATCGGACTCATAATGTTAATTTGAGGGTTTCTCTTATGAACTTTAACGGAAGGCTGTTTCATCCACTGACCTGTTAACATTACCACGCATGGAGAAACAAGACATCTTGGGGAATCTCTATCCTGCCCCTGAATGTAACTTAAATGTAATATGAATGTAATGTAAAAAAAAAAAAAAAAGTTAATATTTGTGTACTGATTTGTTACAGACACTGTTTTGAAATGTAATTGTATAATTAATGATGAAGTTGTACAACTGTTGAACTGCAAATAAAGATATGAAAAATAAAATAAAATAAAAAAAATAAAAAAAATTTAAAAAAAGAAACCTAGCTCCCAGCCTGTTGGCCTTCTGTCGGGCCTGTAAGACCTGGCTCTTTGTCCAGGCCTTTGGGGGAGGGGGGAGTAAGGGTGGGGGTGGGTTTGTCTGCCAGTGGTTTTTTACCTCTTTTATTGTTTGTTTTTACAATGTTTTAGTAACCCCTTTTGTATATTGTGCTTTTTTAAAACTTATTTTTAAATGTTTTGTGAGTCACCCCAAGCTGCCGTAGGGCTGGAGGGAATGGGATATAAATTGTTAAATAAATAAATAAAAAGGGGAGATTAGAGACAGGACGATAGCTGGCAGGGGAGCCAACATCAAGAGATGGTTTCCTCAGCAGGGGCTGGGTGACCGCAGTTTTGAGACTATCTAGCACCCTGTTCTCTCGAAGGGAGGCACTGACAACTCCCGCCAGCAACGGTCCCAATGTCTCCCAGCTAACTTTCACCAGATACTGGGTCTAGTAATACATTTTAACATCAGGTAAGTTGAGTCCACTTTGTGTTTTATCAGTTTGCAATATTGTCTTTTTTATTCTAGATTTCATATTTTTTCCATACAAAGGATGAGAGGATTTTATTTATTGTTATAAAGAAACTGTTAGGTATTTTAATAGGTAGGGCAAAAAGGGTGTATAATAGTTTAGGGAGAAGCATCATCTTTAATAAATTAATGCGTCCCATCCATGAACATGTGATATCTTTCCATTCTTCCACTTTTAAAAAAATTTCTCTTAGTAATGGTAAAAAGTTATACTTATAGAGCTTTTGTGTATCTTTTGTAATTTTAACTCCTAAATATGGCATGTCCAATTCTGATACTTCAAATGGTATTATGTTTTTAATGGTGTGATCATTTACCCCAGACATGTAAAATAATGTAACACTAGATTTTTGGAGATTCGCTCTATACCCAGATAAGAATCCAAACTCCTTTAGTAGTCGTCGTAATGGTGAATTGGATCACTTAGATAAAATTAATGTATCATGAGATTTTCAACTCGGTTTTTTCTAAAGGTACCTTTGATAGGTTTATTTTGTCTAATTGCTATGGCTAGCAGTTCCAACATTAAATCAAATAAAAGTGGTGATGGTGGGCATCTCTGGGTATTTTCAGACGTTACGTGGTCCCGATTCACCACGGTGGATCCCTGGCAGGGGTGAACCGAACAACCACCCCCCGTGGTCAAAAAAAGACCCGAACAGACGTGATGGGACCGGGACCACGGCAGGGAATCAGGCTGACAGATCACGGCCCGTGGCAGCGCAACAGACGTTACGCCGATCCCGGCCCGGCCCGTGGTCAAAGCACCCGGAAGGTGCCAGGGCGGCTCATCCCGGCGGCTGCTGCTGTGTGCCTTTTAAATCTCCCTCCCCGGCCTGTGTTGTCGCTCGCTGCCTAGCAGCGACGCTGCATGCTTTGTCCCTGGCTTGGAATCATTTCCTTTGATTCCCGCTGGTGGTTGCCGTCCAGACGTTACTTTTTGTTGGTTCCCATCAGGAATCTCTTTGACCACGCTTTCGGGGATTGTCTGGCGGGGAGCCCTGGAAGTGTGGTTGAAATTGACCCCATGTGGGTATTGACCGTGGTGAGCATCTGGCAGCCGCCAAACAGATGTTCAGGGTGCTTTGGCCCCGCTGCGGGATTGACCGTGGTTCACTGTGGTTGAGCGTGATCTCGTAACATCTGAAAATACCCCCTGCCTCGCTCCTTTTCCTAAATGAATTTGTTCTGATAACTCTCCATTAACCAATATCTTAGTTTTAGGGTTTGCATAGAGTAGTTTTATCCATTGTAAAAAATTCCCTGGTAGTCCCATTTTATCTAATGTAGCAAATAGTGATGTGTGAGTAGAATGCGGTTCGGATGTTTGGACGTTCGGTTTGAAACCCGAGTCGGGTTCATTTTGGCGGAGTTCAGTTTGGCCGAACTTGGCCGAACATTCAAAAATAGCACTATCGATACCGAATTCGATTTTTTTCCCCAGCATCGGTATCATTTGGCCCTGAAACAACCCCTGGTGCCAGGAAGTCTGCTCCTCAGCTGCCTCAACCTTCCAGTCACGTTTTTCCCGCCAGAAGTCACGTTTTTCCTGCCCCTGAACTCATCTGAACTCACCTGAATATGACCGAACTGTTCGGCCGTTTTCGAGTTCAGTTTGGACGTCCGAACAGACCGAGTTTGGTCCGAACTCTGAACCGCGTTCGCACATCCCTAGTAGCAAACAGGACGTTAGGTTCAAGCCTATCAAAGGCTTTTTCCGCATTGCATGACACTAAGGCTACAGGTGTTTTATTTTAATTTTGTCTGGTTGAGTGGAGGAATATACCTTCTTCTAATTTTATTAGTAGTAGTAGTAGCAAGCATTTATATTATTAATTATTATTATTATTATTATTGTTATGATTTATTATTATTTATTGGATTTTTACCCTGCCCCTCCTAAAACAGCAATGTACCTGGTGCTTTACAAAGTAATTGAATAGACACGGTCCCTGCCCTAGGGCTTACAATCTGAGAGACGGGGGTTGGAGGGGGAGACAAAGGAAGGGGAACAGAGGGAGAGACAAGGAGTGTAACATTCACGAGGATGCGAGGTCCCAGGTGCACGCGCTTGGCTTGGTTACATCAAGAATGATGGCTGGTTGGTCCATGTGGTGAGGATATGAGTACACAGACCTCAGGTAACAGATTGTACTGGATGGAGGGTACCTTCAGGAGTTAGGTGAGGGGAGCGAGGAGTCAGGGAGGGCAGAGCGGAAGAGGTGGGTTTTGAGGAGGGATCTGAAGGTACGAAGGGAGGGGGCGAGGCGGATGTGGGCAGGGAGGGAGTTCCAGGCGTGGGGCGCAGCTAGGGAGAAGGGAAAAAGGCAGTTAGGGGAGCAGGGGAGGCGTGGGAGGGCAAGAGGGGACAGAGGAGTGGAGTTCAGGGACTGGAGTACAGAGGGAAATTAGCACAGAGAGGTAGGGGGGAGCAAGGTTGTGAAAAGCTTTATAGGTGAAGACTAGGAGCTTGTACAGGATTCAGGAAGGGGGAGCCAGTGAAGAGAGGAGAGGAGGGGCCGCACGTGGTCGAAGCGATAGGCAAGGTGGATGACCCTGGTAGCAGAGTTTTGGACGGAGATAAGGGGAGAAAGGGGAGAGCAGGGGAGGCCAGTGAGAAGGAGGTTACAATAATCGAGGTGAGAGATGACCAGGGCATGAAAACGGGTTTTGGCAGAGGAGACAGAGAGAAAAGGGCGAATCTGAGCAATGTTATGGAGGGAAAAGTGACTGGATTTGGCAACAGAGTCGATGTAGGGTTTAAAAGAAAGGGGTGAGTTGAATGTTGTTCAAAAGCCGCTAATATGTCCTGTCTCCGAGTTTTAGGGATAACCCTGGATATCCCTTACCTTGGTAATTATTGTTTTCATCCTTTTTTCTTTACCATCTATGCTATAACTTTTGTTACTTTTGTTGGATTTATTATAGTAGAAACTTTTAGTGTATCTATTTTTTTGTATTGTGGATTTACGTTCGAACGCATTTATAGCATTTCTAATTTCTTCTATTTCTTTTTCTAATTGTTTTGTGGGTGTGATTTTGTTTGAAACTTCTATGGTTTTTTAGTTGGTTATGTAGATCTATTAATTGTGTTTTTTTCTCTTTTATATTTGCAGATACTTGGGATATGTATTGTCCCCAAATGAAAGCTTTTGCTGCTTCCCACACAGTTTGGACACTCACATCAACAGTGTCATTAGTTATAAAAAAATCCCTCCATGTTACTCTGTATATTTTCTTTTATTACTGGGTGCAATAAATCATGTTTATTTAATTTCCATGTGCTTTGTTATTTTTTGTTCTCCTTGTCCAATTGTAATTCCAAAAAGAGCACATTATGGTCCGAGAAGACCACATGTTTCATATAACACTTCTCACATTTATGTATGTATGCTCTCTCCATTAAAAAATGGTTGATCATAGAATAAGAATTGTGTGCCAAGGAGAAAAAAGAAAATTCAGCCGATTCAGGGTTTAACTCCCTCCATACATCTGTGAGAGCTTATTTTTTAATTAACCTTTGTACCTTAATGTGGTTCTGCTCTTATTCCAATTGTTCCTGATTTGTCTTTTGATGACAATGGAGCATTTAAATCCCCCATTATGACCACCTGTCCTTTAAACGCCTTTTTCAGGGTCAGGAAACTGCTTTCCAAAAATTTTGCTTGTCCTGTATTGGGGGCATATAAATTAATAAAAGTATATTCTTGGTTATCAATTTTACCAGTAATTAATATGTATCTCCCTTCCTTATCCTCTATTTTCTGTGTAAGCTTTGAAATTCAAATCTTTAGTTATCCCCATTATCACCCCTGCCTTCTTATGTCCTGATCTAGCAAAGTAAATTTGTTGATACTGCTGACTTTTGAATCTGAGTTCATCCTGTTTCAACAAAGTGAGACTCCTGTATTGCAAAAACCTGCGTTTTGTTGCTATGTAAAAAATGCCATACTCTTCTCCTTTTTATAGGACAGTTAAGCCCTTTAATATTAATAGTTACTACTCTAAAGTTAGTCACATTTAATATATCTGAGTTTTTCTTTATATCCAATGCAAGAAGATATTTTAATATTCTTAGGCCCTCTTCCCTGTCTCAACTTATCCCTTCCCAACAACCCGCTTCCAGCTGGAAGAAACCTTCCAGTGGAAGGGGGATGAAATCCAATGGCTGCTCGCATCAAATAGGGATTCCCCCCCACCCCTCCCCACAAGCCGATAAGTCTCTCCTCTCTGGAACTATGGAGAGACCTAACTCCTGAAAACTTCCATTTTTGTTTTATTTCCCCATTCAAACCTTGGGAAAAGAAAATTTAAAAACGTTTCATGTGTCTAGCCATAAGTAAAACAAAGTTTTCTTTTCATTTTCTGACTATCAGCTCCCTTCTCTGAGTCAGTTATTGTCCTGCTCTGGTAATGGGTTGTATCACGTCCATTTTCAATTATAGGGTGCCATCTAGCGTCCAAATCTAGTATTTACTCTCACTTTTCCTTGTGAATTAAAGTCCTTTTTAAAGAGGACGTTCCTCTCCCTTTTTATCAGCCATTAAATTTTGTATTTGAGCTTTAACCCAGTATCTTCGTATCTCATTACCTCCTTTAAACCATATCTCCCTTATTTCCCTGAGCTGGTCAGTTTTCTTCCCCTCTCTTCAGCTACTTAATTATATTGCCAAGGTCTTTTATTATTTATTATTAATTATTATTATTATTATTATTATTATTATAAGCATTTGTGTAGCGCCAGCTGTGTACCTGGCGCTTTACAGAACAATAAGAATGATGCAGTCCCTGCCTACGGCTTACAATCTAATAGACACTGAGGGGGGAGAAAAGGAGAAAGGACATAGGCAGAGACAAGGGATATATAACATTCAAGCGGATGCAAGGTTTCAGGTGCACGTGCTTGGCTTGGTTGCAGTTAGGCAGGAGTCTGCGGGGAGGGCAGACAGTAAAAATTGAAAGGAAAGTTCTAACAGGCAACGGGAAAGGCGGCAAGGAAGAGGTGGGTTTTGAGGAGGGATTTGAAGGTGTGGAGGGAGGGGGCAAGGCAGATGTGGGCAGGGAGGGAGTTCCAGGCAAGGGGGGGCAGCAAGGGAGAAGGTGTGAAGGCAGTTAGGGGAGCAGGGGAGATGAGGGAGAGCGAGGGAGGGGACAGAGGAGGAGTGGAGAGTGCGTGCAGGAGTGTGTAAGGAGACTAGGGCTGAGAAGTAAGGGAGAGCCAGGTTGTGAAGGCATTTTTAAGTGAATACCTGGAGTTTGTGAAGGATACGTTTGTGAAGGGGGAGCCAGTGAAGAGAGGAGAGGCTGCATGTGGTCAAAGCAACGGGCTGAGTGGATGACCCTAGAAGCGGAGTTTTGGATGGAGATAAGGGAGGACAGGTGAGAGCGAGGGAGGCCAATAAGGAGGAGGTTGCAGTAGTCAAGGCGAGAGATGACCATGGCGTGAACAAGGGTTTTGACTGAGGAGACAGAGACAAAGGGGCAAATCCGAGCAATGTTGTGGAGGGTGAAGCGACAGGACTTGGCAACAGAGTCGATGTAAGGTTTAAAGGAAAGGTGAGTATCGAAGACGAAGCCCAAGCTACGGGCTTGGGGAACGGGGTGGATGGTGACCTCGTCAATAAGGATGGACAGGGAAGAGGGAGAGGAAGGGTAGGGAGGAAAGATAAGATCAGTCTTAGCCATGTTGAGCTTGAGCTGACGTTGGGACATCCAGGCGGAGATATCAGAGAGACAGTTGATGAGGTGAGCTTGGACAGACGGGGAGAGAGAGGGGGTGGAGAGATAGAGTTGAGTGTTGTCAACATAGAGGTGATATTGGAAGCCATGGGAGGCAACGAGTTTGCCAAGGGACAGGGTGTAGCTGGAGAAGAGGAGAGGGCCCAGGACAGAGCCTTGGGGAACCCCAACCGAGAGGGGGAGGGAGGAAGAGTTGGAGTTGGGAAGAGACACATTAAAGGAGCAGTCAGAGAGGTAGGAGAACCAGTCAAGGACAGAGCCGCAGAAGCCTAGGGAGCGGAGTCCAGTAGGAGTGAGTGGTCGACAGTGTCAAAGGCAGCAGAGAGGTCAAGGAGGACAAGAATGGAGTAAAGACGCTTAGATTTAGCAACAAGTAGATCATTGGTGATCTTGGCAAGGGCAGTTTCAGTGGAGTGAAGGGGGCGGAAGCCGGATTGGAGAAGGTCCAGGGATGAGTTGGCAGAGAGGAGATCCAGGCAGAAGGAGTAGACAACACGTTCCAGAAGCTTAGAGGTGAAGGGAAGGAGGGAGACCGGCCGGTAGCTAGAGGGGTCAAGTGGGGTCGAGGGTGGACTTTTTGAGGATGGGAGAGACCGTGGCATGCTTGAAGGTGGAGGGGAAGGAACCAGTGGAGAGGGAGAGATTAATGACATGTAAAAGGGAGATGGCAACAGTGGGAGCGATGGAGGTCAGGAGGCGGGAGGGGATTGAGTCGGGAGGGCAGGTGGAAGGGTTGGAGGAAGAGAGCAAAGAGAAGATTTCCTCAAGGGAGGCAGGTGGGAAGGAGAAGAGGAGAGAGGGGGAGGGGCCTGTGAGGGAGTGGGGAGAGGAGATGGGTGGGAAGCAATGTCCTGGCGGATCTTGTCAATCTTTGAGGTGAAGAATGACGCGAGGTCCTGAGCAGAGAGGGAAGAGGGTGGAGGGGGGCAGGGGGCCTTGAGAAGGGAGTCAAAGGTGGAGAAGAGGTGGCGAGGGTCACGAGAGTAAGATTCAACCCGGGAGGCATAGTAGTGTTGCCTCGACAGGGAGATAGTGGAAGAGAGGGAGGAGAGGGAGAATTTATAGTGGAGGAAGTAAGGGTGGGAGTGGGATTTGCGCCAGAGGCGTTCAGCAGCCCGGGTGCAGGAGCGGAGGTAGCGGATAGTAGGGGTGAGCCAAGGATGGAGGTTTTGGGGTCGAACGGGACGGGAGGAGAGGGGGGCAAGAGAGTCAAGGGTCATGGTGAGAGAGGCGTTGAGAGAAGAGATGGTAGTGTCAGGGAAGAGGACACATTCCATTACCAACCTATTCCCTTTAAGGCACTTCAAAAAACCAAACAAATATATAATATTTTAACACCTTGCACAATTAGCTCCAACAAACTGAGTAACTGATCCTGCCAGCCTCTGTATTCTTCTCTGCTCTCACGCTTTCAAGTTTTTCAATAAATCCAGGAAGTGCAGTTCCATATAGTGCAGGAGATCATCCTCAGCTGTAAACACTCTTTGTTTCTCCTTATGAGGTAAAGATAAATTTAGCCAGGAATTTCAACTGTACTTTAATTCCTGGTTTGTTGAAAGGACCAAAATACTTGTACCAGATCCCGCACTGGGTTACTGTGGCCGCCGCACAGTCAGGATAAAACTTAATTTTTTTCTCTTGATAAAGCAAGTTATTATTCTTCCTGGACAGCCATAAAATGGACTCCTTCTCCATGAATCTCAGAAACTTAATGATAATCTCCCTAAATGGGTTGGGTTCTTTAGGTTTAGCCCTCAGATCTCTATGGGCCCTTTCTATTTCTACCTCCCAACTTTTTCCTGGTCTGGGAATACTTCTTTAAGAAGTTGTTTTATAAAAGGGATCACTCCTTGTCCCTTTTCCATGTCTTCAGGTATCCCCACCAGCCTCAAATTATTCCGTCGGGACCTATTCTCTAGGTCCTCGGCTTTATCTGTCAGGGCTCCAATTGTTTTTTCTAAATTTAAAATGCGAGTGTCCTGCTCCAGGGCCCCGTCTTCCACAAAGCTAATCCTTTCCTCTGTTGAAGTGACCCTCCTGTCCACTGCATCCTCTCGCTTGTTAATGGAGTCCAGGGTAGCATTTATTTTATTTACTGACTCCCTTAGGAGCTTTCTGTCATTTCTTGCCTCTCACAGTCTCACACAGCGCAGAACAGTTGTGGCGCATGGGTTCCCTCCGCCACCATTTTGTCCCCTTCTGTCGGGGTGTTCTCCCCTGCACTTTCAGCTAGCGCAGGTTTCTCCACTGACTCTTCTTTACCTTTTTTGTTGGATTCTGCTTGTCCAGCTTTTCACCCTCCCATTTATGCTCTTTTTTAATTTTGTAAATCCATTTGGACCACTTTTAGGGGGAAATTACATGTAGGCCACGTTGGAGCTCTTCCCGGATGCAGCTAGTTTCCGCACATGCCCATGGAGCCCCCCCGGACAGTGGATTTATTTACATGCCACCCTTCTCATCAAGGCTCAGGGCGGCTTACAATCAATAAAAACATCTAACCCTTCCTCTATCCCCCACCCAAACCCACCCAACCTTATCCCTGCCTGTCAAACACCTGGCCAAATAAAAAGGATGGGCTTAAACTAACTTCCAAAGGGAGGGAGTTCCATAATTGTGGGGCAGCCACAGATAATGCCGCTCTGCGTGCCCTGGCTGAAACACTTCAAGGGCAGATGGTACCTGCATGAGGGCGCTCCCAGCTGACCTCAGAGGCCGTGATGGGACATGAGTGTCTTTCACATACCTGGGGCCAAAGTCATTTAGGGCTTTATAGGTCAAACCCAGCCCCTTGAATTGTGCACGGAAAGCAACTGGCAGCCAGCGCAGACCCTGTAGTACCAGCGTAATGTGCTCCTGGTGACCCACCCTCAACAGAAGACAAGCCACCTCATTCTGCACCAGCTGTAGCTTCCCAACAGTCACCAACATGACCCCAATCGGTTCAGCAGCCACCCCAACTCCCCACACCCAGGAGACCTCCCACCTCTAGCTCCATAGGTAGCTGGTAGGTACTCCCTGAGTCCGACATCTCCAGAGAAAAATTAGTCAAGAAAGCAGGCAAGGAAATAACGCTAACCCCCATACCCTTGCCCTCCCCTCACACGGAGCTGCTCCCCCTGCCCATGCCATACCTCCCTCTCACTGGGGGGGGGGCGTCGTGGCACAAGCCTTCTCCCCTCCACCTCTGCCCATACCCCCCTCTCACCACGGAGTCATGGTGGAACCAACCCCCGGGCCCAGTTCCCCATGCCTGTACCTCCCCCCCGTGCCCACTCACTGATTTGCATGATTTTGCATCTGCCCAAGCTGCAGGAGAGCTGTCAGGATCCCTGATACCTTTGGGATGTTGAAGGCTATGGCTGCGTGTGATAAGCAGTATTGTCATGCTGACATTCCGCATCTCCAATGCAGACAGGAGCAACACGGGCACCAAATCCCATCTGCTCTACAGCTCCAAGAAGAGTTCCTAACGATGCTGGGTGAGATAAGCATTTGCCTGCTGGCCGAGAGACCCTAACCAGGACTACCTCCAAAACCCCAAACTTGTAATTTATTCAGAAACGGCTTATCACCGTCTCCTTTGATCGGTGCCCCAGTATTAACCTTGTGGAGAAGGATCCTTTTCCCTTAGGTCCGGGACCTGAGCTCCCTGACTTTTCTCACTGCCGCCAAGGGGAGTCCTGCCTTACGTTCATTAAAAAAAATGCCTCTTTGGGGGGATAAGGAAGTTGATTGCTTTCTCACCTTGCAGTTCGGGTTGGCTCCATTTTGAATAAGCAGTTTGATGGCCCCAGGGTGGCCCCCTGCTGATGCCTCTGAGAGAGGGGTGTTCTCGTTGGCATCGGTGCACTCCACCACGTTAAGGAGGTTCCGGAGACGCAGACTCTTCCCTTTCTCATCTGTACCCACTCCATTCTTGGTATCCAAATCGGACACCTTGAGACAGAACAAGAGAGGGAGGATGGGGTTAACATGAAGAACAGAAAAGAAACCCCTTTGTCTGTAGGTAGCCAGGGGAATTGGAGCTCAATAAAGAGAGAGATGCTTGAATACAGTTTACTTAGTGCTCACAACACTCGGCACGTGCTCTGTAGACATATGATGTAGTGCAGGTGTTGCTTCCTGAATTGAGCTCAAGTAGGAAGGGGAACACTAGTCATCAAACTGATCGTTATCAGTTTGACAGGTCACGTGGAGTCCTATGTCAGCAGAAGTCCCGCCCTCCTGGGGGCCGTAAGTCCCGCCTTGGGACGGAAGTGACGTGGGTAAGCGGAAGTGATGCAGAAGGGGGAAATGCTTCCGGGTCAGGGAGGCAGGAACCAAAGGTTCCCCACCCCCCTGAACCCGGAAGGTCCTTATGCTTGACTTTGGGGGGGGTCTGCTTGTGGGTCAGGGTGGCTGGAACCAAAGGTTCCAGCCTCCCTGAACCCACAAGGTCCTTTGAAGAGGGCCGTGTAATGCCTCTATGAACTCAGGATAGTCAGATGGACCAGTAGGCATGGGTTTTGTGAGGATCGGAGCAACTTTATGGTGCAGGGTTCGGGGTATGGTGAACTTCAGCGATTGGGTTATGTAACCCCTCTACTTGCGCAGCGGAGTGAGGTGAACCATTCAGCGTAGGTTTCGTCATCCTAGCCCACTCCGTCTTGGAGAAAATCGGGTCCAATGGGGTGGGGTTTCCAGGGTAGGATGATTTGCAGAGAGAGGGTCATGTGAGGGTTCAAACGACTCAGGAGTGTGAGCTGAACCAATCGGCGAAGGTTTCATTGTTCTAACCTGCCTCGTTGCAGAGATCTGACCTAGGGGGGTCTCAAACCGCTCACCACACCAGCCTGTGACCAATCGGAAAGGTTTGTGGAGCTGTAGTCCCACCCCCCCTAGGGGTATGAAAGAGGGGCCCATCATTTTCTGATAGAGAGAGCAGGGAGCCGATCGCTACCACTTACACAGAAAAACTACAATGGCTTTCCATGCTGATACAACACCTGTGAGGCCTATGGAGTTGACTAAGCCTCCAGAGGTAGTGAGACGGTTATACAGAAAACGCTATATTACCAGTTTGGAGGATGATGGTGAGAGCGGGCCTCTGGCTAAGGTTCTTTTTAGCACCCCGCTTCATAATGAAGAAACCCTTATGGGAATGTCGACTTCCACTGAGACCCCAATCGCCCTAGAGTTGGTAGAAGGCATACCCCCAGTTCAAAATTCTGAGATAAGAAAGATTTTTAGATGGATTAAAAAGGGTTCTCTCAGTCTAGAGATGGGTGTCACAAAACATTGCTTTGTAAAAAGACTGTTGGCTCATTAGTGCTTTTAAATCTTGTTCCAGGAATTGACTGAAGGCCCTACAGCACTCACTGAAGAGGCTAAACCCCAAGCTGAAGGTTCGGAGTGTTTCTATCCTGAGAGGAAAGATGAAAACCAGGAACCTCATATTATTCTGCAAAAGCAGCTTGGATTGGAAATCTGCTAATCTGATTATGTCGCCCCTTCGAAACGAAAATCAACCATGAGCTCTATAGTGAGAGTGACAGTCTATGGAATTCTAAAACATTGTATGAGGGAGAAGCTGCATGCAGACTGTGAAGGTTGTGTTTTTAATGCTCCTGCCCAAATGGCCCGCGATTGTCTGACATGAATTTCTGAGGGCAGGAATAAAAAACTTAAAGTCATTTGTGATAACCTGTGCTTGCAAACCATCTTTCACGTTCAGATGATGTTGGGGTACGCATTACGTTGTTTATGGATCAGTCAGGACAGTTTTAATCTTACACTTATGCTGTTCTGTAAAGTGGATTCCTCTCCTGATCCTGAACACATGTTGGAAGGAATGATCAATCCTGTTGATACCCGTGTGTTAGATTTTATAGAAATCATGATTAGAAAAAGACACTTTCAATCCTTTTTTAAAAAGAGGAGTGTACAAGAAAATTGAGCAATGATGCATACCTAGCGATGTTGTAGTGTATTACACAGATCTGTAAATAAAGTTATTTTAAACTGGCTTTTATGTATTTTCTGAAACTATTAAATACTACAAAATGTAACAAAAATGGTCAAACACGCTTTAGTTGCAAACCCCAAAACATAGTTTGGCTACCCCTTCTAGATTTTTGTACAGTTATGTGAAGAGAGAGAGCTTTTTAGGTCATTTGAAAGAAATATATATGCCTTGAAATGGAGCTGGTTGTAGGGGTTGGGTCTTTCAGACTAGCTTTGATTAAGTAGACAATAGGTCTGTCCCACCAGTTCTATTGAACTCAATGGGGACATCTCCCAACTGTCTATACTTTCCCCACCCTAAAGCAGTTTTTTAAAAAGCTGGGCTTTGCCATACAAGGTTGGGAGCGGTCTTCAAGGCAATGCCTTGATCGGATCTTTCCAAGAGGGGTGGAGTATGATCAAACTTTCCTTTGATTAAGTAGAGAATGGGCTTTGCTACATTCCATGCAAGGTTGGGTGTGGACTTCTAAACAATGCCTTGATTGGATCTTCCCTGGGAGCTGAAATCTGCATAGTAGATGTAGCTGGAATTTGCATTGAGAATGGGGGCTCCCAGCACATTGGTTAAGTGGAGATGGACTGGGAGCTGAAATCTGCATAGTAGATGTAGCTGGAATTTGCATTGAGAATGGGGGCTCCCAGCCCATTGGTTAACCGGAGGTGGGCTAGGTAGAATGAACCTGCCTATGCATCCCTGCCTGCGTCCCCCATTGGTTAATTGGAGAAGGTATGGGTCAACTGTCATTGAATGAAATCTGCATCAGAGATGGATGGTGTTGTCCAGAGATGGATAACTGTCCTCACACCCATTGGTTAATTGGAGAAGGGGGTAAACATCCCACACCCCATAAGAAGGGTATATAAAGGAAGCCAGAAGGCAACATCTCTCCAGATCAGAACTGAATTTCACTAGCATTTTGCTAGTCTAACCTTCTTCTACACCAGCGATCTCAAGGAAAGCTCTTCAGCTTCTACCCCAGCGAACTCAAGGAAACCTCTGCAGCAGGGTCCAGCCATCTGCCCCAACCCTCTGGACAGGTAAGAAACTCTGCTGATCTCTTTAAGGGATTGGGGGGGTGAGGGGGTGTTAGCACTCATCTGCATGGTTGGCGAATACCAAGACTGGTAGCTAGAGCAAGGGAGAGAGATAGCTGAACAGACATCTCCACAACTGCAAGAGGGTAAGTGTTTTATTCTGGTCTTTGGGGGAGAGGGCCGTCTGGGGAGTGAAGGGAAAATTAGTGAGACCCCGCTTTTTTCCAGATCATCAGTTACGTTCTAGAGGAACTATCAACCTAACCTTCAGAGAGTTGTTCGGACATAGTGACAGTGATGGTAGGCCTCTTTTTTCTCTTGTTAAGCAGGAATTTTTTCTATGCAATGTGGAACAGAACCCTTTGATCCTAACCCCCCCTATTGACCCCCCCTGAACCTACAACCCCCATTGTCTCTAATGAGGAAGGGGTTGAAATTGCACCGCAGCAACCAGTGCAGCAGCCACCGCCAGTATTTCTTCAAAGGGTTGATCAATGGGACTACCCCGTTGGGCGTTTTAATGCTATGTTATATGGCGAAAGGTTCTGGTTTGTTAATCTTGGACATGCTGCTAACCCTTTAGAACCTGAATTAGCTATGCGTGAGTGCATACAGAGGATTATTATTATTATTATTATTAACAAACATTTACATAGCACCAGCAGTGTACCTGGCACTTTACAAAGTAATAAAATAGACACGGTGCCTGCCCCTAGGGCTTACAATCTGAGAGACAGGTGCTGGGGGAGAGACATAGGAAGGGGAACAGAGGGAGAGACAAGGGGTCTAACATTCATGAAGATGCGAGGTCTCAAGTGCACGTACTTGGCTTGGTTACGATGAGAATGACAGCAGGCAGGTCCATGTGGCAAGGATAAGGGTAAACAGACCATAGGTATAGGAAATAGTGGCTCAGCAGGATAAAGAGCAGAGTGAAAGAGGTGAGTTTTAAGGAGAGATTTGAAGGTATGAAGGGAGGAGGCAAGGCGGATGTGGACATGGAGGGAGTTCCAGGCATGGGGGGCAGCAAGTGAGAAGGGACGAAGGCGCTTAGGGGAGCAGGGAAGGCGTGGAAGCATGAGAGAAGGGACAGTGGAGGAGCGAAGTGCACGGGCTGGAGTATGGAGGGCGATAAGTGCAGAGAGGTCAGGGGGAGCGAGGTTGTGAAGAGCTTTATAGGTGAAGACTAGGTGAAGATTCTAGAGGAGGTCCAAAGTACAAATTCCCCTAATGATTTTATCCAGTTTCAACTGTCAGGGTTGGGGCTAAATCGTCCAGTTTTCTCAAACAGCCGTGCTAACGATGTCTTTAGTGCTGACCAATTTTTTGATGACGTGGCAAATTTTATTCATTGCAACGCTGAAGTTCTTTTTTCAGGGGAGCTGACCTTAATAGTTACGGTGATAAAGAATCCCAGGGGAGGAGCACATAGAGTACTTAGATCTATTTCACATGAAGATATACCTAAAAAAAAATGGATGCACCTGATTGATTTTAACTAGAGGCACGAAGCCCTGTTTTGCAGGAGGGCTTTTGAAAGTATTAATGGGCCAAAATACTGAAGATGGGGTAGTGTTAGAGGAGGTCCGGTGAATTCATCAGCAGTTGAGGCTTAACGAAACAAAAAAAATAAGGCTTTCAGACATAGCTGCTTTTGAATACCTTTTCAATATTAACATCAAAGTGGTGCATCGCACAGATGGTATGGAATGGGTCATTTATAAAACAGGTTCTCCCGAGCGGGTTAAGATTGTTCATATGTTGCTACACGATGAGCATTATTATGGCATCTTGGACATAAAAAAGCTTTTTGGAGCTAAGTGCTTATGTGAATTTTGACATACGCTTTACAGTCATAGACACGACTGTACCAGACATTGCCGTCTCTGTCTAGACACCTCCTGCACTCAGGTAGCAAGAAGTAGTCAGTTTAAATGTCCTAGCTGTCTGCTCTTTTCCAGGTCTAGGAGCTGCTTAGAGAGGCATAGGGCCCTGGCAGAGGAAGGCAGGAATGAATGCGAGCAAAAAATCCAGTGCCCCAAATATAACACTTATGTTGACAAAGTACACGATTGTAAGTGGAGGAAATGTGGTCAGTGCAGACAATCAATTCAGGATATAAACACACACTTATGCTATATGGCCTGTCTTTACAAACCTGAAAAATATATATTTTATGACTTCGAGTGTACCCAGGAAAGAGGAGTGCATGAGCCAAATTACATTTACGCCACAGAACTTAAGGGGGTGAAAACCTGGGAATTTAAGGGAGAAGAGTGTGTTAAACCTTTTCTCAAAGCATTTATGCACCCCAGATTCCAAAAATTCAGCTATCTCGGTCACAATGCATCTCGATATGATTCGTATTTTATTGTGCAAGAGTTGGCTAAACAGAAGTTTGAGACAGAACTGATAGCTCAGGGGGGTAAATTACTTAGCATAACAGTACCAGCATTCCAATGGCGTTTCATCGACTCCTATCATTTTATTCCGATGAAACTTAGCAAGCTTCCAAAAGCCATGGGATTTCACGACTGCAACGGGTATTTTCCTCATTTTTTTAATACCAAGGCCAACCAGAACTATGTAGGAGCCATGCCCGCTCCTAGCTATTATGGGGGTGGACACCATGATGCCTGAAGACAAGGCATACTTTCTGGCGTGGTATGAGATTAACAAGGATAGGCAGTTTGATCTGCAGAGCGAGTTAGCCTATTACTGTCAGCAAGACGTTAAAATTTTGAGGGAGGCTTGTGTGCGATACAGAAGTGGAATTATGGAAATGACGGAAAAAGGGGAGCCGCTGGGGATGAAAGATGGTGCCATTCTGGTAGAACAGCAGCATATAGACCCTTTCCAGTATGTAACTATAGCCTCGGTCAGTCAAGCCATGTTCAGATTCCTCTGTTTAGAGCAGAATACCATTGCTCTTGCACCTCCTGACAATTACCAGCAGAATGCAAAAAGGTTTTCAAGCCCTTCCATCCAGTGGCTTTCGTTTATAGAGCATAAAGAAAAAATCCCAATTCGACACGCTTTGCAGGGCGGAGAATTTAAAGTGAGGCCTTTTTGGTTGGATGGGTATGGTGTCATTAACGGGGAAAAAACAGCCTTTGAATTCAATGGGTGTTTTTATCATGGCTGTGTGAAATGCTACTTGGCAGGGGCTGTGAACCCTTTGACAGGGTCCACTTACGGCTTTCTCGCTTACCAGACCCAGCGTAAGGAAGATTTTCTCAGGGCTAATGGTTTTGTAGTCAGATCCCTCTGGGAACACGACTGGAGGGCTATGCTGGAGACAGACAATGAGTTGCAGGAATTTCTTAGAGGTAGTGGGATGCCCCAGCCCCTGCTACCTAGGGATGCTCTGTATGGAGGGAGGACAATTGCTATATCTCTCTGACGGCTCCCGGGGAAGAGGTGAGGTATTATGATTTTACCAGTTTGTATCCGTATGTGAATAAGACAAAAGAATACCCGGTTGGGCACCCAGAGATAATCTGTAAAAATTTTGGCCCTCTATCTGACTACTTTGGTCTTGCCAGAGTGAAAGTGTACCCTCCTTGAGCTCTCTTCTTCCCTGTGTTACCTGTATGGGTAGGAGGAACGCTCGTGTTTCCGCTGTGCGGATTGTGCGTGGAGACCATGCAGCAAACCCCCTGTTCTCACACAGATGAGGAGAGAGCGCTGGAGGGGACATGGGCCACTGCTGAGTTGAGTGTCGCTCTGGAGAAGGGTTACAGGGGAGGAAAAATCTTGGAAGTCTGGCACTTTGAAAACAAGTCTGATAAGCTGTTTGCTGAGTACATAAACATGCATCTCTGGCATAAACAGGAGGCCTCCAACTATCCCAGCTGGTGCACTACTGAGGAGCAACAGGCTAGCTATGTTGAGGAGTACTATAGGAAAGAAGGGGTACGCTTACGCCCGGATCATATTGAGGTGGACCTCGCAAAACGTAGTATCACTAAACTCTACCTTAATTCTTTATGGGGAAAGTTTGCGCAAAGGTCCAATCTGGGTAACATGGCTGTTCTTAGATATCCTGAAGAACTTTTTCAGCTTCTCTTTCCCCCCCCACTATGTTATTTCTTCTTGCGAGTTCTTGGGGGAGGATGCAGCCAGTGTGTGCTGGAAAGACTCTAAGGAGTGTTGCGTGATTTCATGCACCACCAATATTTTTATAGCAGTCTTTACAACTGCCTTCGCACGCCTGGAGTTGTACAGGGTGCTGGGCAGTCGGAGCGGGGACTTGGAGCGCTGATTACTCACCTACTGACAGCTGTGTGGGGAGACGAGTCGGGGCGGGACCCGGACCTGTGGAGAGGCCACATAGTGAGCAAGAGCCTGTGGCAGCGCCCAGTCGGAGCAGGGACTTGGAGCGCTGATTATTCACCTGCCGACAGCTGTGCAGGGAGACGAGTCGGGGGCGGGACCCAGACCTGTGGAGAGGCCACATAGCGAGCAAGAGCCTGCGGCAGCGCCGCAGACATGCAGCCTTAGGCGGGCTGCCGGGTCACTATCGACAGAAGCGCTCTTTGCTGGGGGGCTTGGGGCTTGTAGGTGGAGAAGGGAGAGGGATGCCATCTCCCGACGCCGCTGATGTCAGCCCTCCCTCCAGGGCACCCAAGCAAGGGCATATGGAGAGCTACTTCTGGCGATCCTCGTTGAGGAAGGTTGTTTTGTCGGCCTTGGCCTCTCCCATCATGACTAGCAATCATTTTCAGCCCCTTGCGGCCACCAAGGAGCTAGGCGATGGCTGTTTGGAACCTGATCTGCAGGCTGATGCATCCGTCAGGGCCCATTCTACCTCGCCCCACTCACCTAACTTGGGGTTAGAAGGACCTGAACTACCGCTCAATGAGAAATTAACTACCTTTTTGACAGAGCATGTTATGCTCACTGCTGAGACATTGCAATTTGTGTTTTTAAAACTTTTGGAGGTCCAGACCCAGATGGAGCTTTTGGGAAGGTTGGTGCAGGGTTTAGTGCAGGGCCATTTTCAGAATAAGGTATTGGGGCACCCGCAGTCCTCCTCAACACCTGGTGGGGGCTCCCTTCCCCACGTGACATGGGCCCTGAGTCCTTCCCCCCACCCCGTCCAACTGGTTCTGCAACATGAGCTCTTGCCCCACCTTATTTGTACAGACAAGGCTGAGGTTTTGAGGTTATTGGCTTCCTCACTTGTCTTCACAATTCTCCCACAGTGGGGACGTCGCTCCCCCCCTGTGGGCTACTGCTCTAGATGTAGCTGAACACCTCCAATTACTTTTAACAAAAACAGTGATCACAAGGAGAGACATTGTATCGGTGGACCATTTGGTATATTTACCAGATAAGCAGATGATTATTGTGACTTTTGTGTCCACGGATATGACCACCCAGATTCTTGACCAGAGGGATCATTTGGAGGAGCAGGCTGTTTTTATTGCCCGTGCTTTCCGGCCATGCCCCTCCCCTCAAGAGGGGCCGCCAAGGGTGCCCTCTCGGCTGAGCTCTCAGAAGGTCCCGGGGAATAGGTCATTGAGTTCCCCTCCATGTTTGCCTGGTCCACCGTTCCTCCCTGTACCCGATGCCCAAGTTCCCAAGCAACCTGCCTTTATAGACCCAGGCCCCCCTAAGGTGCCTCACCCTGGGATTGGGCCTTTTGGTGGCAATAGAGGATGGGTTGCCCACCCCCCAGGCGGTCGGGTGGGGACAGGGGAGTTCCTTTACCCCAGCCCGACGTTGATTCCCTCTCCTGCTGTACAGCAGGCTTGTTTTTTGGAGCGACTTGAGTTGTTGCATGCTCAATTGAAGGATTTTTAAAAGAGAGGAATTCAGCTACTCCCCCCTGTCCATCATTCTAGGAATGTGGTCAATCCATGCCTCCCCACTTCTCCGCCCTTGAGGCTATCTTCCCAGTCTCATTCTATTAGTTGGCTATCTTCCAAGGATGGCAGCACAAGGTTGGAGGCCCGAGTTAAGGGAGACTATCATTTTTCCATCTACTCCTGGGCGTATAATGGGACTAACTTCCCAGATGTCCCAGCTTGGGACAGGTGAGGGGGATTCTTTCTGCTTTTTACCTCCCAATAGTCCCACGACTACTTCTGCTGGGGTTCTCTCGACAGAAGGCCGACCTATATTTAACCCAGGTCCTCAGTTATTGAATCCCCAGTCTGTACCGGGCCCTAGTGACCCGCTCTGGACCTATGAGGCTGTCTTGCCGCCTCGCACCAGCAGAGTATTGAGACAATGCCCTAGACACCCCCCCCCCCC
>QEPC01000235.1:149293-163339 GCA_003113815.1 Sphenodon punctatus | reverse complement strand
AAGGATGGTTTTTTCAACAGGGGGCGCACCACAGCCTCTTTAAGGCAGGGCGGCAACCTCCCCTGTCGAAAGGACACGTTCACTACCCTCGCCAGCACCGTCCCTAACGTCTCCCTGGAAGCTTTTACCAACCAGGACGGGCACGGATCAAGTTCGCAACACATGGCCCTCACAGACCCCAGGACATCCACCGCACCGGCCGGCGTCACTTCCTGAAACTCTCCCCACGAAGCTGAACCAGACGGGACCTCCGCCCCCCCCACGCTCTTCACCTACTGTCATCAATCCAGCGTCAATATATCAGTGAGACTGGCACACTCCCTTCTTCCTGGCTCTCTAGCATAGTTGTTCCTATATTTAAAAAAGGGGACCCAATGCTCCCGGGAAACTATCGCCCAATTAGTCTTCTTTGCATTATCACTAAATTATATACAAGGTTTCTGCTAATCAAATTACAAGCTTGGACGACGTCCCTGGAGCTAGTGGAGCCAAAGCAAGTGGGTTTCCGTGAGTGGGGCCACAACAACTGACCATATTTGTGTTCTGGCTGCACTAATCTCCAAATCAGTGTTTGCCCGGAGAAAGCTTTATTTTTGTTTTATTGATCTTGAGAAGGCGTTTGATTCCATTTCAAGGGAGCGCCTTTGGAATAAGCTTCACCTTTTGGACATAGAACCCAGATTATTATACCTTATAGTTAAGTTGCACTCAGGGAATTCACTCCGGGTACGGGTTAATTCACAGAGTGTACTATCCGGTCCAGTTCAGGTGAGATCAGGGGTGCCTACTGGCCCCTGCCCTCTTTAACCTTTTTCTGAATGATTCTATTGGTTTCCTGAGGTCCTTTAACACCCATCCCTTGAAAATTGGTGGTCGTTGAACCCCTTTACTGCTTTATGCAGATGATACCGTATTGATCTCGCAGACCCAGGTGGGCCTGAGACGCGCGTTGTCTGCTTTTGGGGAATACTGCCAGACAGTTCTTAATTAATTTTGGCAAGACCAAGGTTTTGATTGTGGGCCCCTGTCAGGCCCTGGGGCCTGAGGAGATGGAGGGGCACCGGCGCAAGGAAGCGGCTAGCCCGGAAGCCCCAGGCAGCACTAGAAGAACCGCGGGGGGAGGCCGGAGCGGCACCCACCCCGCAGCCCCCACAAACCACGGGAAGGCCCGAACCCCGCAAGGAGCATCCTATGGCGCCAAGCGGGCCGCTGCCCGCAGAACCGGAGGCAACGGCAAGGGGGAGTCAGGCCACGCCCCCGGCTTCCCCACAACGCCCTCACTCTGCCCAGGAAGGGCCGGCTTCGCCCTGCACGACAGCACGTCGGGTAGCCACGCCCCCACGGCCACCGCCCCGACAATCAGCACGCTTGATGCAGAAGCACGCTGCAACTCTGCATAAAAGGGAGGAGGGAACAGAGCTCCTTGCTGGTGAACAGAGCTTGCCCTGCGAGACCGGCCCCCTGAGTGTTTATTGACTGACCAAGTGTATCCCGAGCCTGAGAGAGTGACTGCGAGCAGAGAGCGAGTGAGAAGGGTGCTAGGAGGAGCGAGTGGATCCTGAGCGAGAGCGTGAGGGTGTGGGTGTGGCCCTAATCCTCACTGTGTCCAGGGGGGTACGAGGGTGTGTGTCCTGTCCCGGCCTCCCCCTTGCCTGGTCTTGTGCACGGGTCCCCCACGCACTTCCACCACCCCTTACCTCTGGCCCTGGGCCCTGTGTGCGTGATCCTGGTGTTCCCTACGGTCCTCCCCGGTTGGGAGTTGGCTTGCCTCGCCTCTATGATGACTTAGGTGGGGAACGGCTAGACCTTCCACAACCACCCTATAAGACCCTGAGAGGCATTTTTCCGGCACTGCTGCTCCTTCGTGGGGATTACCCGCGGGCCCCGATCTACGTGTGGTTACGCTCGCAGCGGTACGCCGCAGCAACCTTTCCCCTTCCCCGTGAGGGTGTCGTCCCAACCCTCACAGTCTCACCAGCCCAACAACTATGGAGCAACTCCGCGAAGAGGTCCGGGAGTTGGCTCATGCCATGAAATCTTTAGCCATGGAGGTCAGAGACCTCAAGGACCAACGAGCCACGGAGGCAGCTCTGGGGCCGGGCCCTCCCCCGCCTCCAGTGCCCCCGAGGGCGGAGGCGGTTACCCTGGGACCCCGGGAGCCTAAAGGACCCTCTATTTCGAAGTTTACCGGGGAGAGAAGGCAGTTCCAAGGTTTCTTGGCCTTGTGTGAGCTAACCTTCAAGACACTCCCCCGCACCTATGACACCGATACCCGAAAGGTAGCATTTATTATTGGGCTGCTGGAAGGGCCCGCCCTGGCCTGGGCTACCCCCTTACTCACAAGTGCCAGCCCTTTGCTAGAAGATTATGTCGGGTTCGTCCGGGAATTTAAATTTCTCTATGATTACCCCCATCGGGTTCAGGATGCGGAAACCACTATTACCACCCTAAAACAGGGACGGGGCCCCTTGTTGGACTACGTAACAAAATTCCAGCAAGTGGCCGTAGACCTGGGGTGGCCTGACAACGTTCTTCGAGTCATGTTCCGCCGTGGCTTAAGCGAGGAGATTAAGGATCAGCTCGCGTTTGTCGCTCTCCCGAAAACGTGGGGTGAGCTGGTCACCCTAGCCCTGCAGATTGAGGAACGCCTGGGGGAGCGTCGACGCGAACGGCGCAACGAAAATCCACGGGGACCCCCGCTCCGACCCTTGATTGCCAGCGCCAGGCGAGGGGAACCGGCGCATAATGATGACGTGGAACCAATGCAAATTGGAGCCTCTCGAGGGCCCGACGGCCGCTGAAAGAGATAGACGGCGAACTTCACGACTCTGTTATTATTGTGGGGATCCCTCGCATTTCGCCCGGAATTGTCCCCTATCCCCGAAAGACCGCCGAGGGGCGGGAAAAGACTAGGCTCGAGAGATAGAGGGGGTCACTCGAGCCACCTTTCTGCACCCCTGAAGTCAAGGAGACCTCATCTGCGCGTCCCGGTGATGCTGTGTCTGGACTCCGAACGCACGCTAGTCGCCTGGGGGCTAGTGGACTCGGGAGCGTCAGGGAACTTCGTGGACGAAGGGTACCTGCGACAGCACCGCATTCCGCACCAACCTCGAGCCACGGCGGAGCCCATTCACTCTATCGATGGATCCCTTTTGGTGTCAGGACCTATCACCCGGCAAACGCCGTTACTTTCATTAATGTTTCAGGGACAGACCCGGCCAGCACAGTTTGACGTGGTGTGCACCCCCATGTTTCCCCTCGTGTTGGGAATGCCCTGGCTCGAACAGTGGAACCCAGAGATCAATTGGACGCGTCATACCTTGCAGGTGTGCCCCCTACCGAAGCAGAGGACACCTTTGACAGCATGTGTGACCCAACCAGATACTCGACCTTCGGGGCTGCCTGAGGAGTACCAGGCCTATGCTCCCCTCTTCGATGAGCAGGAAGCCACGATCCTACCGCCTTCGCGTCCCTATGACTGTCCCATCGAGTTGCTTCCGGGGACGCAACCCCCCTACGGGCGAATCTATGCCCTCTCCGGGCCCGAGCTACGCACATTAAAAAACTACATTGACGAAAATCTACAAAAGGGGTTCATCTGACCGTCTACGTCCCCGGCGGGGGCTCCACTCTTCTTTGTGCCCAAAAAGGATGGAGGACTCCGCCCCTGTATTGATTACCGGGAACTCAACGCGATCACGGTAAAAAATCGGTACCCCCTCCCGTTAATCCCTGAGTTGCTTAACCGCTTGCAGGGAGCTTGCATCTTTTCCAAATTAGACCTGCGTGGGGCCTATAATCTCGTCCGGGTTCGTGCCGGAGATGAATGGAAGACGGCATTTCGCAAGAGATACGGACACTTCGAATATCGGGTGATGCCGTTCGGGCTGGCCAATGCTCCCGCAACCTTCCAGCACTTTATCAACAACGTCCTCCGCGAAGTGCTGGACGTCTATGTGATCGCGTATTTAGACGACATCCTAATTTATTCCCAGACCAAGCAGGAACACACCCTCCATGTTAGAACGGTCCTCACCAAATTGCAGCAGCACCACCTTTTTTGTAAGTTGTCCAAATGCGTTTTTCACGCTACCACAGTGGCCTTCCTGGGATTTATTATTTCGCCCGACGGGCTGCAGATGGACGGATCTAAAGTACAAGCAATCCTCAACTGGATACCTCACCCCTCCGTGAAAGCCTTGCAACGCTTCCTAGGCACCACAAACTATTACCGGCAATATATCCCGTGTTACGCTGCCGTTACTAAACCCCTGACTATGCTATTGCGCAAGGGGGTACCTTATAGTTGGAACCCCAAACACCAAGAAGCTTTTGAGGTGCTCAAGAAGGCGTTCATGCAAGCCCCCTTACTACAATATCTGGACTTCAAGAAGGCCTTTGTCATGGAAACAGACGCCTCCAGCAGCGCGCTGGGAGCCGTCCTCCTTCAAGAAGGATCCCTCCCCGGGACCCTCCTACCTTGCGCCTATTATTCACGACAGCTGACTAGTGCGGAAAGCAACTATACGATCCTGGATCGAGAACTACTGGCCATTAGGGCAGCGTTCGCTACCTGGCGGCACTATTTGGAGGGAGCTCAACATCCCGTAAAGGTCATCACCGATCATCGGAACCTCGTCCATTTACAGACAGTGAAAATTGTCAACACCCGGCATGGGCGTTGGGCATTATTCTTCTCCCGTTTTAATTTCCAAATCCACTATCGCCCCGGGAAGCAAAACTTTCTCGCGGATGCCCTTTCCCGTTCCATGAAGGAGGAACCGTTCCTAGAACACAAAGGAGAACCTATTCTGAAGACCTACGCCCTGGGGACGGCGGGCTTAGGCTCCGCCGACTTACAACGTGTGACCGTACCGGATCGACAATGGATACAAACCCGAGACCTGCCCCGACAACAGGGCCTGTATCGCTACCAGGACAAGATAGTGGTCCCGCAACAGGCACGTCACCGAGCCCTTTGGAGCCACCATGATGCCCCCTTAGCAGGGCACCCAGGGGCAAAACGTACGTACGAATTATTGCGCCGCCGGTTTTGGTGGCCGGCCATGAAAACCGATACGGCAAAATATGTCAAGGCCTGAGGTCTTTGTGCCAAGACGAAGGTCCCCCGAAGAAAACCCCTGGGGTTGCTCCATTTAGCCCCACAACCCCAAGGTCCATGGCAACGCATCGGTATGGACTTCATTGTCGAGCTCCCTCCCTCCAAACAACATACATCGGTGCTAGTGGTAATTGACCACTTCACCAAATTAGCTCACTTTATCGCATGCAAAGGCCTGCCCACGGCCAAACAAACCGCCATCTTCTTATTACAGAACATTATTAAGCTTCATGGTGTGCCCACGGACATTGTATCAGATCGAGGCACCCAGTTTACCTCCCGCCTGTGGAAGTCGCTCTTGGCCGCCCTACAGATTAAGCTGAATCTCACCTCCGCATACCACCCCCAGGCCAATGGGCAGGTAGAGTGTACCAACCAAACGCTCGAACAATATCTACGTTGCTACGTTGACCATCTCCAAGATGACTGGTATGACCTGCTCCCCCTGGCGGAGTTCGTGTACAATAATACCCTAAACGCCTCGCTCGGATCGTCCCCCTTTTTCATTACCTATGGATTTCACCCCCGCATCTGCACTCCGGAGCTCGACCCTCTCCGGGTGCCCGCCGCAGGGGCATTGGTAGCCCAAATCCAGCAAGCTCAAGCAGCGGCACGGAGCCTCTTGCAGCAAGCCCGACAGCGTTTCAAGACCTTTGCCGACCGCCACAGGCAGCCGGCCCCTCGCTTTAAGGTCGGGGACCTCGTCTGGGTCGATCGCAGACACTACCCGTCCACCCGCCCGTCGCCGAAATTGGACTATCGGTATATGGGACCCTTTCCCATTCAGCGACAGGTAAACGATGTGGCTTACACCGTGACCCTGCCGGCCCACTACCATATTCACCCCACCTTTCACGTTTCCCTGCTGAAGGCCGCGGACGGGCACGTGGCCCCCCCGGCGCCAGGTCCCCTGGACATGCCGGACGCGGAGGCACCGGAGTATGAAGTCCAAGCCGTACTCGATTCCCGCCGCCATCGTGGCCGGCTCCAATACTTGATCCAGTGGAAGGGCTATGGGGCTTCTGATAACACATGGGAGCCGGCCCCGAATGTCCATGCCCCCCTCCTTGTCCGGCGTTTTCATACACGCCACCCGGGGAAACCGGGCCCCGTTCCCTGGCCGCGGCCTAGACGGGGGGGTGCTGTCAGGCCCTGGGGCCTGAGGAGATGGAGGGGCACCGGCGCAAGGAAGCGGCTAGCCCGGAAGCCCCAGGCAGCACTAGAAGAACCGCGGGGGGAGGCCGGAGCGGCACCCACCCCGCAGCCCCCACAAACCACGGGAAGGCCCGAACCCCGCGAGGAGCATCCTATGGCGCCAAGCGGGCCGCTGCCCGCAGAACCGGAGGCAACGGCAAGGGGGAGTCAGGCCACGCCCCCGGCTTCCCCGCAACGCCCTCACTCTGCCCAGGAAGGGCCGGCTTCGCCCTGCACGACAGCACGTCGGGTAGCCACGCCCCCACGGCCACCGCCCCGACGATCAGCACGCTTGATGCAGAAGCACGCTGCAACTCTGCATAAAAGGGAGGAGGGAACAGAGCTCCTTGCTGGTGAACAGAGCTTGCCCTGCGAGACCGGCCCCCTGAGTGTTTATGACTGACCAAGTGTATCCCGAGCCTGAGAGAGTGACTGCGAGCAGAGAGCGAGTGAGAAGGGTGCTAGGAGGAGCGAGTGGATCCTGAGCGAGAGCGTGAGGGTGTGGGTGTGGCCCTAATCCTCACTGTGTCCAGGGGGGTACGAGGGTGTGTGTCCTGTCCCGGCCTCCCCCTTGCCTGGTCTTGTGCACGGGTCCCCCACGCACTTCCACCACCCCTTACCTCTGGCCCTGGGCCCTGTGTGCGTGATCCTGGTGTTCCCTACGGTCCTCCCCGGTTGGGAGTTGGCTTGCCTCGCCTCTATGATGACTTAGGTGGGGAACGGCTAGACCTTCCACAACCACCCTATAAGACCCTGAGAGGCATTTTTCCGGCACTGCTGCTCCTTCGTGGGGATTACCCGCGGGCCCCGATCCACGTGTGGTTACGCTCGCAGCGGTACGCCGCAGCAACCTTTCCCCTTCCCCGTGAGGGTGTCGTCCCAACCCTCACAGCCCCAGAGGAGCGCGAAGAACACATCGTTGGGCTATTGGGGACAAACCAATTGAGCAGGTACAGGCCTTTAAATATCTTGGGGTGATCTTCTCTTCCCATAGTGGTTAGAGGACCCACTTTGAGGCAGTGTGAGAGCTGGTGGAGAAATCCATAGCAGCAATTATCAAGTTCTTTCTTGGCCGGGGTGGTGGGGGGGGGGAAGTTGGTTCGCCCGGCCCTGCGTTTATACAGGGCCAAGGTGCTGGGTCAACTTCTTTACGTGATTCCAGCATGGGGACCTGCCTTCCTCTCCAAGCTGGAATGTTTTCAAAACAAATTCCTGCGAGTGATCCTGGGAGCCCCAAGGGGAACTCCACAAGTGATCTTAAGAGCAGAAGCTCTCTGTATTCCCCTTAAGGTATATGCTCTGCAGGCATTCCTTAATTATTGGATTCGGAAGGCTTTATTTCCCCCCTCTACCAGATCGCTAATTGCCTGCCCACGCTGTGACCTCTGGTCTTGCGGATAGCTGGATAAGAAGGGCTGAGCAAGAAACCCTCAACCTGGGATTTTCATTTGAAAGCTTGAAATGCCTTGGTTGGGCAGCCTCCAAAAGTTTAATTAAAAGGCGGCTGAGGGATCAGATTCTGCAAACCGAGAATGTATTGATGGTTGCGCAGAGGGTAGCGCCTGAATTTTCTTTATATAATCCCTTGTCTGCTGGACCTTACTACCTGTTCGAATGGCAGGACACCAATAAGCGCATCACATTCTTTAAGATGAGGGCGAATGTTTTTCCCTCAGCGGTCTTGGAGAGCCGCTATACGGGCACCCCACGGGACAAGCGACTGTGTTCTCTGTGCTCCCTGGGGGAGATGGATACGCTCTTCATATCCTCTTCCTGTCCCCGACTTGCTGGCCCTAGATTTAAGTATTTGGGAGGGTACCTTAGGAGTGATGGGATCTTGGATGGGAGCTTGGGTGGTGGTACTCAAAGATTCCTCAGTCCTAGTCACTCAGAATGGTCGAGAGCGGTGGCAAACTTTTGCTGGGCGGCTGTCCGGATTAGACAGTCACTTCTGGGCCCTGTCTAAGTCATTTGTTCACCCTGTGAGCTGGTAACGTGTGTGGGCTTAAAATCAGCGGGCCACAAGGCAGCCCCGCCTTGTGTCCCGTTGATTTTAAGTTGTCTGCTTTTGATCCTTGTAAAAAAAAAAAAAATCAGTTTTCTGAAGTTTGTAATTGCCCCAATTGTTTTCTTTTGCTTGTTGCCTTTTGTTATGGCTCTGGCTAAACAATAAAATTTATACATACATACAGGGTACTAGAAGGGTTGCAGGAGCGCTGTCTTTACCACGATACAGACTCTGTCATATACGTAAGCCGCAAGGTGGAGTGGGATCCTCCTCTCGGTGACTATTTAGGAGAACTGACGAGCGAACTTCCCCCAAATCAGCACATTGTAGAATATGCTTCAGGAGGTCCTAAAACATACAAGCTGAGTAATGGTAAAGTGTGCATGAAGGTGAAGGGGATTACACTGAATAGCGCCAATTGTGGAAAAAGTCAGTTTTTGAGAGTTTGAAAGATCTGGTTTGGGACTATAATCCAGGGCAGGAAGAAGCTAAAAAGATAACAATTGAACAACCCTCCATAGTAAGAGACAAAAACCGTTTTCAAATAGAGACAAGGACTCTTAGGAAAAAACAGAGTGGTGTATGCTAAGAGGGTGCTTAGAGAAGACTACCGTAGTCTGCCCTACGGCTATTAACCATGGACACCAGGTGGCAACACCCTTTCTCTGCTCTGATTGCAGGACCGAGTGAGTCTGGTAAAACATACTTTATAAAAAAATCTGTTAGACCATGGGAGGCATGTGCTTTCCACCATGCCTGACAATGTAGTATGGTGTTACAACTGCTGGCAGCTGTTGTATAAAGTGATACTTTGTAAATACCCCTTTGTTAAGTTTGTAGAGGGTCTGCCCAATACTCTGACTGATGATGCTTTGTTCCCTATTAATAGAACGAGCTGGGTCATAGTAGATGATTTAATGCAGGCTGCCTCAGAGAGTGAAGAGGTAGAAAAAGCATGCACCAAGTATGTACACCATATTAATCTTTCCATTCTTTATATAGTTCAGGACCTCTTCTGCAGGGGTAAAAAGAGCAGAACCATTCACTTGAACGTAAAGTATATGGTGATTTTTAAGAATCCTAGAGATAAGCTTCAGGTAGCCATTCTAGCCTGACAAACGTACCCTGGAAAATCCCAGTTTTTCCTGGAATCTTATGCAGGTTACCCTAACCCTACGGTTATTTGATGGTGAATTTAATCCCCACCCCCCCGAGGAGTACAGATTAAGAACAGGGCTCTTCCCTCCTGATTGGCCGATCATTTATACTATGAAAAAAGGGAATAAAAGACGCTGGTTTTTTCTCAAACATCCCCCCCCCCATTTTTGTATCGCCTCTGTGGGCACAACATGTCGGTTCGGGTGCAGAGAAACTTACCTCTTCTGAAGCTACTTGTCAGGGCGCCGTTAAGTCAGCGGAAGGCTATTCTTTGTGCTGCTTCTGATGATCTGTTGATTGCCATCTCTGAAATTGCTCTTAATGTTTTAAAGGAAAACCTCCCCCTCAAACCCCGACAGATAGGGGTGTTGAAGAGAGAGCGAAAGGCTATAAAAAGCCTTTTAATAAAAATACCTCTCGTAAAAGAAAGCGGCAGCTGCTGAAACAAAGAGGAGGCTTTCTCGCTCCCTTACTGAGCATAGCCATTCCTCTCCTTAGTGGACTACTAACAAGACAATAATGGAATACAGTGAGAAAATGTATCTCGTGCCTGAGCGTCAGCTAGAGCAGCTGAGAGTTAGCCCTCCTCCAAACAAGGTGCCCATTACACTCACTGTAACCCGCACATTGGATGCAGAAATGAAACGCATTCTGCAAAGATCTGACTTGGGGGAGTATGAGAAAGCTAATCAGTATGCGTCCGTACTTCAAAAATATTTAACTTTGATGAAGCAGGGGGATGTGGAGAAGGGGAGACTCGCATTGCAAATACCCCCTTCGGATGATGCATCCCTTCTCCCCCACTCTGAACACTTTGCGGGGTCAGACCCGATAATTCAGGATGTGTTGAGGGGGGTTAGTAAGCAGAATCAGGTCAATGCTGAGCTTCTGCTGGATAAACTAAGGCAGTCTACTCGTCAACCCGCCTGGGATGAACGGGGTACTTTTTTGTCCATGCTGCATCTGGTGCATGCAGCTACTCAACCCCATGCCCTCAAAAAAAAAAAAAAACCAGCAGGCTGGGATGTTTTTGTAAAAGCCTTGGCTGAAGCAAACGTCCCCTCCTCTCCAATAAGAAATGCCTCTACCCGGGAACATCTTAACAATGCCAAATCATCCACCATGCCCCTGCTCAAACCCAGTCAACCAGCCTCTCCCCTTACCCCTTCTAGAACTAGACTGACCGGTATGTTCAACTGGATCAGGATGTAAAAAACAATGTCTTATGAATTTTGAAATTATGTGTACTTTTAAATAAATGTTTAACTTTTCTTTTAAAGAATGTCTTCTGTCTTGTGTATTACTTTTAACTCCCTCAGGAAAAAACAAAAACAGTCCTAGTTACTTTTAAATCCACAAGGGGGAGCTTTATTGAAAAACATGGCTATGAAATTCACTACAGGAAACACAGGTCTGGGCTTGTCGTAACATGCCCACTATAATCTGGGCCTGTCCAAACAGTACTTTTTATTTTTTACAAAACGAGTCACCATTTGATCATTTTCTGCTAAATTATCAGAATACATTTCTAAAATTTGTTGAAAAGATAAACCCTTGCACCAGTGATAGAGGAAAGAGACACAATGAAAACGACAAGCCACAGAGTTCGGGTCTTGTAATTGGCAATGCTGAAATACGTTCCTACAACCATTCTTGTTCAAAAAATTTTAAATGCTTCTAGGGAACAGTGAGCTGTCAGGGGGCTGTCCGTAAGAGTAAAAAAAACTCACCCTGGTTGTGTTCTGTTAGGTAGATGGCCAGCCAATGTTTTCCAGGCTGGGTATGGGGTGTGTGTGGGTTGACCACCAGCCCAACAGGCCTTTGCGCTAATCTCCCTTTCATGTGTTTGCCAATGGTTTGTACCAAATTCATGTATTCCCTCACGCAGTTTCCAGCTGCGAAGTCCGGTTGCAATGGCTTGGCTGGAATCTGCTCTCCATCCACATAAGAGTGCCACAAAATTAATATCGTAGTGTTTGAAATGAAAGGGGTTCTTTGCATAATTTCCGCTGTGTGCATCATTATCCACCATCCCCAGAACCAGCAGTTTGGGGAGTTGCCCCAGAAACAGGTTCTCCTGATTACTGACACGACTGCTGGCGGGAATGCTGAACACTTTCATGCCCACTTGATCCACAGGGTATTTAGCATTGGAGCTAAGCAAGGCCTCGGCATGTCCTAGGCGAACTCCTGGTGCCACTCGTACTTTTTTCACAAAAAGCGAGGCATTTAGAAGCTGCAACTTGTACCGCCTGGCAGGCTCATTACTCATGAGGCAGAAAGAATCCTTGCTCCGGGTCAGTTTTATTTTCACATCCACCACGTTCAAAAGCAGTTTTTCTTGAAAAAACAGGTCGCTGTGGAGGGGACCCAACAGCTCAACTTTTCTGCTGTCTCTGGTTAGGCGTGCCCTCTTCTTAAAACCCTCGTTTCCCACCTCCAAATCTGTTGTTTTGTGATGTCCCGCACTGTCTTTGTAAAACAGGCCTGCAGAAAACTGTGTAGAGAGGGCATCTCCGCCGTAATTGAGCACAGATTCTATGAATGCCCTGTAAGGGTAGCAGTTGTTGCTCTGGCTAATGAGGCAATCCCTCAGCGTAACATCCAACTGGCTGAATATGGAGGCCACAGGATAGTTCACCAAGCCCACTTCGTTGTCTGCGTCGATATTAGTGCCATTTTCTTTGACAATCTTACAGCTGAGGTAGAGTAACGTGTTGTTCAAATCGAAATAGTATATTCCATTTCCAGCAATGAAAAAATCAAGAGGGGCTGTCTCTCCCACAGTCGAGAGAGGGGGGATTTCGATGTACATACTCTTCTCGATGCTGGTTTGCGTGGGGGCTACTTGAAACAGGTCTAGTTCAGATTTGGTGCATTCCTCGGATCCACTGTGAATAAAAGCCATGTTGGTTAAAAGATAGCTCCCTTCCTTAAAGCCAAATGCCTCCTTTTTCGTACAGCCTTCCTCCGCTTCTGGCATGGCCTCCTCTGCACAATCCTCCTTTTTTGGGCTCGAGGGGGCCCCACCCATCACATGTTTAATCTCTCTCTTAACTCCTCTTCTTCTCTGTATATACATAAGGCCAGAGCCCTCCTGCTTATCAGAGGGGCTGATTTTCTCCATGACAGATCGAGTAACATGCCCCAACACATCCTTGGCTATAATTTGGGCAGCTGTTTTGGCATGGGGTTTAATCAACTCAAAGCCCCTTCTTAAAAGAGGAACAGCTTTTCAAAAGAGACTGCAAAATATCCCCCCAATACATCACTGGGGCTTCATGAAAGCCTGGGAGGGCATATCCAGCTTGGGCTTTGTAGTAGTTGGCATAGAGACCCTGGGGTGACTAATTTTTTACAATCACCATCTTAAAAACTCGCTGCTCTCCGAGGGTGTATGTGTAGTTTCACAACCACCTTTCCAAAATGAAATGAGACGTGCTCATTCTGATCTGTCATTATTTCAATGGTGATAGTGTCAATGTGGTGCTTACTGATCGATACATAGTGAGGCTTGTCGTAGGGGATGGTGACAAACTTGTTGCTGTTCCACCGCACAGGAACACAACGCAATAATGGTACTGAGAAAACCCCCACAAACTGGTGTTCTACGATGTCTGTGTACAGGTACAGAGAGTTGAACCCTCCCGTAATGTCTGCAGCATGGGGAAATTGCTGATTTGTTAAACCTGGTGACGCCCCTATTATATGGGCTAGAGCCCCACGGGCTAGGAAGCTGTGTGATTCAGCTAAGCTCCCTAAATTAGGGGCTTCAACCCCTCGGAGCAGGACCCTGTGCGTCTCACCGTTCTCCACTCTAACTTTTCTCCCCACAAGGTCAAACCTCAGGGCTACAGGAGGTGGGTTAGTACCTCTGGGTATCTGATTGTTTATTTAATCCAGTAGTTCCGCAACACTTGAATAATAGCCAGGGGCAAGGGTGTAACGTCATTTTGCAGGTCCATGGCTGATTTAATAAACAGTGGGTATTGCGACGTTGTCCCAACTGTGGGGGTATTGTACTTCAGCCAGGCCCACTTCCCAGCCGCCTGGAAGGTCCAAGGGTCTGACTAACGGTATGGTAAAATTAGAACTGCTATTTTGTGGAAAAGCACCGGTGCATGCGTTGCTCGGTAAAATGATGTAAAAGTCAGCCATGATCATTAAGCATCTGTGAGCTCTGAAGCTCTTACCCAACTGTTAAATTTAGAAGGCCAGCCTAGCCACTTTACCAAGCACTGTTTGTTTTGCCCTTTCCCCTTTGTGGATATCACTTTTTCAATCCTGTAAACTTTGTCCTGTTTAGGGTTGACTTTTTGAAGTTCTTCAGGACAGAAGGTCCCAAGGATTGCTTCACCTTCGTAATCGCTCAGTCTGCACACAGGCCTCCGTGCCTTGTTAAGGACGTCATCCACTATGAATATTTCCCCTGTAAAGCTTTGCTCATAACCTTTCTCAAATTTACCTTTGAGTTTGGAGATCCTGACATGGTCTCCTTTTCTAAGAGAGGCTACCTCCTTTCTTACCCCCAGCTCATCCCCGTAAAGCGTTTTCCACACCCTCA
>QEPC01000235.1:110570-121796 GCA_003113815.1 Sphenodon punctatus | reverse complement strand
AGTCTTCTTAATGGTACCTTTTTGCGGGGTGATGGGAATATCCTTAGAACCACCACCCACCATTTCTCAATTCACACAGATACACTCACACAGGTAAGACTTATTAAGGGGTTCTCTTAACATAAGCGCTCATTTCCAATGGAAGGGGAAAGGAAAGGTTCTTTCATTCACGCCTGAGTCCACTGGGTCACAGGGTTCAGCCCAAAGGCTGAAGATTGTTGACCAATGCCACAAGCACAGTCTCCGTGCCATAATCCGGGTGTCACAAGGAGATACTGGGCTAGATGTAGACTACAGGTCTAACAAATATGTAAAGGTAAATGTTAAACAGGTACGTAATGTGAAAGCTGAGAACTGGAAACTCACTTCATGCAATGGAGAAATGCAAAGTCATGTTAGTTAGTTAGTTAGTTAAAACTTTATTGTTGGCCATAAACAATTTAAAACAAATAATCCACACATCGTGGAAAATCAACTATATACAGTACACAAGCAACAAGTTTACACTGGTCTGCAGACAAACTTCGATGTATTAGTTCAACTACTACTGAAACATTGACAATTATGCTATATGTCAAAAGTAAACTGTTAGTGGGCTTATCTACAAACCTATGAAATTAACATAAAGGGCACAAGTACCTTATTCTTCCCAAAACAATTTGTTCTGTCTACTACCTTAGTTGTCTATCCAAGAGCTGTTCTTCAGCCACCGCCAATCAACCTTTTCCGTACGGCAAGAGCACCAAAACAAAATTTTGCCACCGATTGTGTGACTTCCGAGTTCCTTGGGCACAACCATTTCATCAAAACGGCTGGCCAGCAGAGCGTATCAATATCTTTTACTAGTGGGTTTAGTACACTCTCACGGTATGTGGCGTGTCCTGGACAAAATAGAAGCACATGCGAGAGAGTTTCCATGGCCCTCTGGTCACATAACGGGCAAAATCGCTGCCTTTTATCGATAACATAATATCGTCCTTCCGTCCAAGTTGAAGGAAAAAGTTGAAAGCGAAAGAGCGTAAATGCTCGCCTACACTGGGGATCATTCCATATGTATAAATAGCTATTGAACCAATCTTCCATTCTAATAAATTGATAACCTGGGGCAATTTTTTGTGAATTTATTTCAGATTGCAGCCTTTGGGAGTCCTGATCTGCTATCCTGTTTTTAACCATAGACAGCACCCTTGGGTACTCATATGAATCAAAAAACTCTCTAGAGAAGTCTAGTCTCCGTACTTACTCCTCGATCCCCTTTGACCACTCTGTATTTATCTCCTGGGCAAGCCCTAGAAGACAACACTTATCTGACCTATAGATGGTGATTGGTGATTTTAAGCCAAAAGGAAATCATAGCAGTCAGAGCCCGAGCTCTAATAGAGGGGACCTTAACCTCTGCTCGGAGTAAAGCTGACGGGGTTCCGCTAGGACACCCAGGACTGACCGGAGAAATTTGTTTTGGAATTTCTCCAGTTTGTCCAGGAAGCTTCCTACCCATATAGGGATTGCATATAAGAGCTGCGCAAGTGTTTTAGCAATAAACAATCAGTGCCGGGGGAACCGGTTGGCCACCCCGTTTAAAGAAAAAGGAGACTATAGCTGCTATTGACTGGTTAGCTTGATTTTCGACATGGGTGAAATGATAAGTCCATGAGCCAGTTGCTGCAATATTGACCCCCTAGATATTTGAATTCGTTAACCAGTTCAATCATTTCATTGCCCGTCCTCCAGGTATATGTTCTACCCCCTCTCCTTCTACCCGTAACCAATACTTTAGTTTTGTCATAATTCACTGATAGAGACTCTGATGCAAAGTCATGCCGAATGTGTATTCAGAAAAAGCCTAAAACACCTCTGCAGACACTAGCCAGAGTCCACTGAGTTGCAAATGGATTTCTTCCTGTGGACGTGACTGGCGGGAAAATCAAACAAAGGACCCTGGAAAGGTACTTAAGGGGGGAGACAAGACAAAGAGGGGAGCTATCTTTCTCTCTCTCTCACTTGGTTGAGATCAGCTTGTTGAGTTTCATCTGCATGAAGCTTGTTGAGTTTCATCTGCGTATCTTACCAGCCAGGGAAGGGCTGCACCAAAGGAACTATGAAATAAGGCCTTTTGGAAACTAAGACTGATACCCGGCCAAGTTTTCCATCACTGGCCGTGACATGAACTGAAATACCCTTGGACCTTGATTAGGGTAAGCCTAAGTTAGGAGAATCAAAGTACAGATAGGAATGCATTATTGGTCATGTTATTTTGATTTCTGCACTCTCAAGTATAATCTTGTACTGCAGTTTACTCACGATTTATTCATTAAACTTCTTTTAACTGAACTTCATATTGTCCAGTGACATTGCTAGTCCTAACACTTGCGAGACACAGTTTGGGGTTAATTCTGTGTTTACAAACACAGACAAACCTAGCGAGAAAGAGTCAGTGCTGGGAAACGCTGTGGCTGAAAAAGTGACAAGAAAGTTCACCCGTTGCAGGCTGAATCGGTTCTAGAGAGAGAGGTGATCCAGTGAGAGCCGCAAGCCAGGGAAGCTGAGTCACAACAGCCTAGAGTGGGGCAGTGAGCCCCCAATCCCATGACACCGGGCAAAAGCCAGACTGCGAGGGATCAAGAAAGTTGACCCGGTCCAGATGCTCCTGAAGCTGTCGAGCCACCACCCGTTCAATAACCTTCCCTCAAAAGGGAAGGTTAAAGACCGGCCGATAGCTGGCCAGGGCACCAACGTCCAATAATGGTTTCTGGAGCAGGGCCACACCACAGCCTCGAGACAATCCAGCACCCTGCCCTCCCCAAGGGAGGCGTTGACTATCCTGGCCTGCAACGGCCCCAATGTCTCCCGGCTGGCCTTAACCAGCCAGGACGGGCATGGATCTAATTATTATTATTATTATTATTAACAAACATTTATATAGCGCCAGCAGTGTACATGGCACTTTACAAAGTAATAAAATAGACACAGTCCCTGCCCCTNATTATTAACAAACATTTATATAGCGCCAGCAGTGTACATGGCACTTTACAAAGTAATAAAATAGACACAGTCCCTGCCCCTAGGGCTTACAATCTTCACAGTAAGTGGCTCAAACAGTCCCAAGAGCATCCCCCACATCCGAGGGCGATACGTCTTGAAATTCATCCCATAAAACAGAACAAGAAGGGGCTTCAACTGCCTCTGACTCACCCACTGCTAAAAATGCAGCGTCAAAACTATAGTGGATTTGAGTGAAAAAAGTCCACAAACAAATCACAGCGAGCATTCGATGACTCTAAACCCAGGCGGAGGGAGGCCGGACTGACCAGCCCCCTCACCACCCGGAAAAGCTCCGCCGGGCGGGACTTAGCGGATGCAATGAGGGCAGCAAAGAAAACCTTCTTTGCTGTCTGCACCACCATGGCATCGGCATGTAACCAGACTATGTGGCAATCGGTCAACTTCAGCATGCAAGCGACGCCACCGTCGCTCTAACCACCGCCCTTCGCGCTTCATATGCCGCAACTCTTCCGTGTACCACGGGGATGTGGTAAAGATCAGGAAATGAACATGCATGTTACATGCATGTTCACAAATGACTACTCTGTATTAGTATTGTATATCCATGTTTGGTGTCTAAGGGATCAGTGTAACGTACAGAACAACATGGTGTGAATTCCGACATGGATTGTCAAAATGTACAAGCCAGAATGAAAGTTAGAACAACAGCTTAGAGAAGGAAACAGGAAACATGAGGGAGGTCAGAATACCACAAATATTGGTCTAAGGACACTTAGTCACATAGAAATCATCCAGGTAAACTTCTGGTAAGGCAAAGGAGTCAATTAACAACTAAGACCAAGCAGACTGACAGGGTAAAAAGGTTTGCTTAGGAGGGAGAGAGATTCTTTGGACCAACAGAATGTGAAGAGATCTTGTAAAGAAACTTTGAAACTGCAACCAACCAAGGATTTAATGCCCAGCTCCAGTAACATAAGAGCTGAGAGAAAGGGAACGTAGAAACAGAATGGACTGCTGCATCAAATAGGAGTTTAGCCTAGAACTCACCAGTAAGATAGATTTGTGTTATCTATTATGTTTATTTGATTTACTGCACTCCGAGCACAAGCTTCCATTTCATATTCATCTTGTTTCTTATAATAAACTTCTTTTAACTAAGTCTGTGTGCTTAAGTGAATTCCTAACTTTGGGGTGAGGCAGTCTGGGGAGAAGCTGAGTCATCGTACTCGGACAAGCCTGGCTGAAGTATTTTCTAGGCTTCAGGAAATTCTGAGGCAAAGATGACTAAGAGAGTTAAGTCCCTTACAGGCTGGTACAGTTCTGGGGAGAGCTGATCTAGTAGGAGCTGTAAGTGGGGGAACAGGGTCATAGCCAGCCCAGATTGGGGCAGAGAGATCCCTGCTTAAAACCTGTATTTCCCTAGATGGCCCTAACAAATGTGCTATGTGGAACCCTATGCCAAATGCCTTGCTAAAGTAAACCTTTATTACAATGACAGAATCCCTCACCCAGTCAGTAGACCGCCACCTTGTGGCCAAAGACGACCCTTCATAAACTCAGAATGCCCCATTGCCTCGAGTACATTGTGCTTGTTAGTACAGCACATTTACTATAATCAACCAACCCATCCGCGGCTTCAAGGGAAGGGGAAAGCGGGCCTACTGGCATGCCCAGCACAGCAACTTGACATGCATAGGGTCACATGCATGGAACAGAATGATCCAAAGCAACTGGGCTGTTTCATTCACAAACTCAGTCTCGCCTTCAAACAGGGCCATGATTTGCCCCCACCTGCCTCAGCCAGTGGAAACGTTTCCCTGTGCCTTGCTGGGGCAGCGCAAGCTCTGCACGCCGACAGCCAAAGGGCAGCCTTCCTCCCGGCCTGTTTCACCCTTTCCACTTTAGTCTCCAGAAAGCCGAGATGTTTTCCATCTTGTGGCTGTAGGTAGTTCATGTTAATATGTTCCTGTTCCCAATTCCCATGCTCTGCGATAACCCCAACCAACAGGGTATTACTCAGACGGGTGAGCAGCCTCCAACTGCTCCCAGCAATGGAGACCCCAGTCTGTTCCTAGGTGGCTGCTAATGTTGCCCAACACAGCAATCTCCTCCTAGAGGGGTGGCAGCACTGGATGACAAATGCACCAAATGGGTTCACATCCTCCAGGGTGTCTGACAGAACTGCTCGCCCAACCAGGTGCCAAATGCAAGTTTCATAGCCTGGGATCAGCATAAAGGAGTCTGGCCTGGCACATGGCCCAGGCCTACATTTCTCTCACACACACTCAGAAGACAAGACAGGCAGGGGCACGCACACCTGACGTAAGCACCTTCAGAGAAGTAACCTCGTGTTTCAGACAGGCCTTTGCTGCAGCCAAGAACAGGTCATCTTCATAGAAGGACAAAGCTGGATGAGACTTCAAGAATCATCCAGTCCAATCCCCTGCTTGGTGCCGGACGACAGTGACAACATTCCCGACAGGCAGCTGCCCGGCCTCTGTATAAAGACTTCCAGCGACAGAGAGTCTAAGACCCTTGCTGCACAGCTCTGACTGTTAGAACTGAAATCTCCCCTCCTGTAACTTGAACTCACTGCTGCTAGTTCTGCCCTTTGTAGCCATGAACAGCTGTTTTTTGCCAACTTCCTGCTGGCAGTCCTTTAGATACTCACAGACTGCTATGTCTGCCCTTTATCTTCTCTTTGCTAAGCTAAACATACCCAGTTCCTTCAACCTTTCCTCACAGGACTTGGTTTCCAGACTCTTTTTATCACCTTTGTCGCTCTCCTCTGAACCCATTCCCACTTGTCAATGTCCTTCTGAAAATGCAGTGCCCAGAACTGGACACAGGACTCCAGGTGAGATCTGACGAGCGCAGAACAGAGTGAAATGATTACTTCCCATGACTCGGTGGCAAGGCTTCTGTTAATGCAGCCTACCATTGCATTAGCCTTGTTTGCAGTCACATCCCACTGCTGACTCCTGTTCAGTTTGTGATCACCTACAAACTCTAGCTCCTTTTCACATGTGCTGCTGCTGACGAGCCAGGGATCCCCTTATCCTGATTCGTTTAAATCAATTATTTACCAACTTAGGCTAAATCGATGTAAACCAAATTTACTAGGGTTGGGCACTGGTTTAACTGAATACATTAAAAATCTTTATTTCCACTGCTGCAAGTCTCTTCCTGGCCAGAGTACGGACTGGGCAAATCAGGAGAAAGCAACTCCCTTTTTAGCTGCCAAGCTTCCCCTCCACTCCCCCCATGTCTCCATAGCACCTACCTGCCTGCGGGCTGCTGGGCTCACACTGCTTATTGCTGGTTCCTTCTGGGAGCTGGGAGACATGGCTCTGCTTAGCTGCACCCTTCGCCTCAGCTTGCTGGGGTGACTCTTGCAGGAACAGACAAAGAAGAAATCATTCCATTCACCAATTGCCAGTTGTCTGATTTCCCACAATGGCAAGTTCCTTCAACCTCATCCGCAGGAGCTGGAGTCGCTCGCTCACCATCTCTGAAGAATCAGGCTACTTTCATTAAGGTCCTAACTTCACCACCACAGAGAAGTGATTAGGCAGCACACAGAATGCTCTGACACTGCAGACTACCTGGTAGGGGTGGGACTCCAGCGGGATTATCGGTATCGGATGGATCACGATCAGTACCAGAATATTGAATTTTTAACATTGCCCCCAGGCTCCCGACAGAAAAGAGTTTTGTTCCCAAATCCTATCTGGCTAAGAGCTGCTAATGGAACTATCCTCCAGAAACTTGTCCAAACCTCTTTTAAACTCAGCTCTAGTACTGGCCCTCACCACAGCCTCTGGCAGTAGATTCCACAAGCCCATTATACGCTGAGTGAAAAAATACTTTTCTTTTGTCTGTTTTTACTTTGCCACCTGTGAGTTTCATGGAGCATCCCCTAGTTTTAGTACTAGTTGAGAGAGTAAATAACTGTTCCCTGTTTACAAGTTCCCCACCACTCGTGATTTTATAGACCTCTATCCTATCTCCTCTCAGCCGTCTCTTTTCCAAGCTGAAGAGCCCCAACCTATCAAGCCTCTCCTCATATGGGTGCTGTTGTCCTTCTCTGTACCTTTTCTAGTTCCGCTATGACTTTTTTGAGATGGGGCGACCAGAACTGCACACAATATTCAAGGTGCCGTCGCACCATTGATTTGTATAGAGGCATTATGACCTCCTCAGTTTTATTCTCTATTCCCTTGTGAATAATTCCTAGCATTCTATTTGCTTTTTTGACCAATGCAGCACACTGGGCTGAGGATTTCAGTGTATTATCCACAATCACGCCCAGATCCTTTTCCTGAGTGGTAACTCCTAGCTTAGTACCCAGCATTGTGTACTCATAATTTGGATTATTTTTCCCAATGTGCATCACTTTGCACTTGTCCACATTAAATCTCATCTGCCATTTAGATGCCCAGGCACCCAGTCTTGTAAGATCTTGCTGCAGCTCCTCACAGTCTGCTCGTGTTCTGACTACTCTGAATAACTTGGTGTCATCTGCAAATTTGATCACCTCACTCTTAACACCCGTTTCCAGATCATTAATGAATACATTGAAAAAGTACTTCCTTTGGTTTGTTTTTAATTTGCTGCCATTTAACTGTAGAAAGTGTCCCCTGGCATGACACAAATTTCAGATAATTTCTCAGTTTCCTCCCCAACAAAAACTAGTTCTGGTGTGGGTATCGCCCCAACATTCACTGCAGTAAAAAACTGATGCAAAGAACTGATTTAGTTTCTCAGCAATGGCTTTGCCATCTCTGAGCTCCCCCTTAGTTCCCCAACTAGCGACCAGCTGCCTCTCAAGCCAGTTTCCTGCCTCTCATGCACTGGGAAAAACTGCTATTGGATTTGGTATCCTTAGCAAGTGGTTCCCTTCTTGGCCTGTCTTATCATGATTTTATACTTTCTCTGCCAATATCTGTGCTCATTCCTATTTACCTCACTTTGAATACTTTTCCATTTTTTGAAGGATAATTTCTTGGCTCCGATAGCCTCCTTCATTTTACCCTTTAGCCATTCAGGCATTTGTTTGGGTCTTTTCCTGCTTTTTTGACTTGTGGTACACATTTAATCTGGGCGCCTAAGATAGCAGTTTTCAATAGTCGCCAGCATGCTTCTTGCAGGCCTTTCGCCCTGATGAATTTCCCTCTATAGTTTCTTCTTAGCTAAATTCTAGGGCTGAAACGAGAAGCAATTTTTTGCTCACGAGAATTGTTGCTGAGATCCGTGTACTGCTTACCATGTACCACCTTCATCCCAGTAACGTGCCTGCACAAAAGGCCACTTTGTTCATGCACGTTACCAGGATGAACAAGGAACATGGTAGTGGTACATGTTGAATTGGTATTTGGTAACTTGTGGTAAATGGTATTTTGAGAAAAGTTTCTTGACCAAGAAATGTCGAGAATCATCATTTCCCCCTGTTATCATTTCTCGCTTAAAACAAGTTGAGAACCGCAATTTTTGACGGTAACCAAGAAAACCTTGAGATTGAGTTTCAGCCCTACTAAATTCCTCCTCTTTGCCTAGTCCCCCTTCCTCAACTCAAGCACCCTAGTGGCTGTGGGCAGACTTATTCTGCCTGGAGGGAGCAGCTGGTCCCTCTTCTGAAAGGCAGCTGCAAACCAGAGATTCTCCCACTACCTGATTTCCTAGATGCTGTTCCCAATGGCTTCACCTGCGAAGCTGGCTTTGTCCCTTTCCGAGCCACAGATTTCCCTGCTGCTTTCTTGCCGCTCATTTTCCTGAAACAGAAGAGAGACCATCTCATTCCTTACAGCTCACTTTTTCAGGAGGCTAGATTTCATGTAAATTAAAGTGACTCAAATCCATTTATTTTTCTGAAGATAGACTGCTCTTCCATTAATCGTTAGGACTATTAAACATGTTAATTTTTAACAACCTAATATTGTCTTTAAGACTTTACATTACATTTTTAACTTTTATTTTATTTATTTTGACTTATGGGTCGCCCTTCCCACAAACGCTCAGGGTGGCTCACAATTAAACAATAAAATCTTCCATCCCCGCAGCCCGACCTACAAACCCATCCAACCCCTACTGCCACCTGCCAAATGCCTTTCCGCCTCTGGATGACGCTTAGGCTCAAGCGAACCTCCTGGGGAAGGGAGTTCCACAGAAACAACCAGGGCAACAAGAAAGAACACCCCCTTGCGCAGCCCCGCCCCACGGACAAGAGTAAGAGATGGAACCTGCAAGAGAGCGCTTCCGGCCAACCCCAAACCACCCACCCCCTAACCCAACCCACTCACCCCATCTCCCTTGGGAAAGGCACAGCGGAACAGCCAGGTCATCAAGGGCAGCCCGACGTAGAGCGCGTTGCAGTAATCTAGCCTCGAGGGGATGAAATCATGGATGACAGCGGCCAGATCCAAATCAGGAAGGTCACAGCCTCCTCACCAGATGGAGTTGGTGAAAAGCGCTTCTCCCGGCCACCACCACAACCTGACAATCCAGGCATAGCAAGGGGTCCAGAAGCACCCCAAGGCTGCGGACCTGATGGGGCCGGACTCCAACAATAACAGGAGTCCCAATCCCCTCCAGATCACAAGTCTGGCCAACCATCACCACCTTGGTCTTGTCTGGATTCAGCCACAATTGGCTCATTCTCATCCAGTCACCAACCGAGACTGCAGGACCTGGGTCAAAAGAAAAAAAGAGAGGTAGAGCTGGGTGTCATCAGCGTACTGATGACACCTCACCCCAAACCTCCAAATTACCTCGCCCAGCAGCCTCAGATACACATTGAACAAGAGGGGAGACAGAATAGAACCTTGTGGGACACCACAGGGGAGGCCCCAAGGGGACAACGAGCAATTGCCCACTGACCTCCCCGACAGGAAAAAGCGGAACCACTCACGAGTGGTCCTACACACCACCGCTATGTCCCAGTCGCGTCAACACCTCACGATCAGCTACTACTACTTGCCATTTCTACAGCGCTACTAGTTGTACGCAGCACTCTACAGATACACCCAACATAAAGACAGTCCCTGCTCCATGGAGCTTATAATCTAGTAATCAAGACACAAATAGACAAACAACTACAAATAAGAGACTTCCTAGGAATAACGGACTACAGGATGCAGATATATTATTATTATTATTATTAGCACTTGTATAGCGCCAGTTGTGTACCTGGTGCTTTACAGAACAGTAAGATAGATGCGGTCCCTGCCTAAGGCTTACAATCTAATATACTCGGAGGGGGAAGACAAGGAGAGGGGACATAGGCAGAGATAAGGGATAAATAACATTCAAGTGGATACGAAGTCTCAGATGCACGTGCTTGGCTTTGTTGCAGTTAGGAAAGTTCTAACAGGCGTCAGGAAAGGCGATGAGGTAGAGGTGAGTTTTGAGGAGGGATTTGAAGGTGTCGAGGGAGGGGGCAAGGCAGATGTGGGCAGGGAGGGAGTTCAAGGCATGGGGGGCAGCAAGGGAGAAGGGACGAAGGCGGTTAAGGGAGCAGGGAAGACGAGGGAGAGCAAGGGAGGGGACAGAGGAGGAGCGGAGAGTGCGTGCAGGAGTGTGCAAGGAGATTAGGGCTGAGAGGTAAGGGGGAGCCAGGTTGTGAAGGGTTTTGTAGGTAAATACTAGGAGTTCGTGAAGGATGCGTTTGGGAAGGGGGAGCCAGTGAAGCGAGAAGGAGAGGCTGCACGTGGTCGAAGCGACGGGCTGAGTGGATGACCCTAGCAGCGGAGTTTTGGATTGCGATAAGGGGGGAGAGGTGAGAGCAAGGGAGGCCAGCAAGGAGGAGGTTGCAGTAATCGAGGTGAGAGATAACCATGGCGTGGAACTCCTTTCCCCACCTCCATGCCTGAGCCCCCCCTCTCACTGGGGGCCACGGCACTCCTTCCCCTCTCTCACTGGGGGCCATGGCACTCGTTCCCCCCCCATGCCTGAGCCCCCCTCACTGGGGGCCATGGCACTCGTTTCCCCCCTCCATGCCTGAGCCCCTCTCTCACTGGGGGCCATGGCACTCCTCCCCCCTCTCCATGCCTGAACCCCTCTCACTAGGGGCCATGGCACTCCTTCCCCCCCTCCATGCCTCAACCCCCCTCACTGGGGGCCATGGCACTCCTTCCCCCCCTTCATGCCTCAACCCCCCTCTCACTGGGGGCCATGGCACTCCTTCCCCCCCCTTCATGCCTCAACCCCCCTCACTGGGGGCCATGG
>QEPC01000235.1:20630-36616 GCA_003113815.1 Sphenodon punctatus | reverse complement strand
CCCCCCACCCCCATGCTCACCCCCCACAGCACAGAGAGATAGCACTGCCCCCAGCGATACAGAGCGAGAGGGGCACCCCCATGCTCACCCCTCACAGCACAGAGAGATGGCACCGCCCCCAGCAATACAGAGCGAGAGGCTGTGGGGGGGCCCCATGCTCACCCCCCACAGCACAGAGAGATGGCACCGCCCCCAGCACATACAGAGCGAGAGCCCCCCCACCCCGCTCACCCAGGAAAGAAAAGCTGGCGACAGAGGAAAAAGAGCTCCTACTACCCCTGGTCCAAGCACATTAAGAGCAATGAGCTACCTAATCATCAAAGCTTCCTGTCTTAGCCTCTTGGGTCTCTCCCTGTTTCCCCTGTGTCTCTGGCTGCTTTCCCTCCAGTGGGAGTTGTGATGCCTTCTCCTTTCGGGTCTCTGAGAGCACCTGTCCCAAAGGCCGCTAACTAACCCTCCCCTCAAGCCTCGCTTGTTCAATCCAGGTTTGTGGTACCCATCGTGTGAGCTGGGTATGTTTGGGCTTTAAGGGGAGACAACTACGAGCTTTAAATGTTTAAAAGGCTGCTCCAAAGAAGATGGAGACACCGTTCTCCTGAGGGAGGGACAACAGGGTTAGGTTGCAGGAGGCGGATTTCTGACTGTCTGATCAGCTGGACACTGGACTAAGTTACCAAGCGAGGCTGGTGGAAACTCATCATTCATTGGAGATCGTTAAGAGATTTGTGGAGGGTGGTTTGGGTAGAGAGAGTGCTGCCTCAGCTCAGCTGGGGGTTGGCTTTAATGAAGCTTGCGTTTGCCTCCTGCCCACCCAGTGATTCCCAATCCTCCCTGGTGCCAAGGAATGAAGCTGTTCTGGGGAGAGGGCTGGCTGGGTTTAGCCGCTGGGCGGTAGCTGTGAATTTCCTTGGGAGTAAACAGAGCTGTGCGCAGGGTGGGGGCGAGGGCAATGCCGGGTAATGCCGCTGCTTTAATTTGTGAAAAGGCAGGTGAGATCAAACCTGCCAAAGCCCTCGGGGACAAAGTTGTTCCAACAGTCTCTTTTACTTGAGACTATGCCAGTTCCTCAGGCATGGAGTGTTTTGCCCAGGTTTCTAACCCCCTAGGGGATTCCGTGTTAATTCTGTCTGTCTCTCTGCAGCAGGCTCTCCCCCATGGCTCGCCGGTCCCAGAGCTCCTCACAGGGGGACAACCCCCTGGACCCCAACTATCTGCCACCCCACTACAAGGAGTATTACCGCCTGGCCCTGGACGTGCTGACGGAAGAGGGCGAGGAGGGCTACCATCGCTTCCTGGAGGAGGAGGGAGCTCCTGACTTCCTCTGCAACTCGGAGGTGGAGCACATCACGCAGCATCTACAGAAGCCTCAGTATGGCAGCCAGGAGGGCAGCAGCAGCCACATGGATCCTGCTGGCACAGACAGCCATGACCTAGACGGCTCCTCTGGGACTTACTGGCCCATGAACTCTGACCTCGCTATCCCAGAACTGGATTTGGGCTGGCCAATGGTCTTTGGCTTCAGGGGGACTGAGGTGACCACCCTGGTGCAGCCCCCACCCCCAGACAATCCCAGCATTAAGGAAGAGGCCCGTCGGATGATCCGTGCTGCCCAGCAGGTGAATGGCAGGGAGGAGAGGGCAGGGGGCAGTCAGTGGGGGGAGGTGAGGAGAGGGCAGGCAGGCCCCAGGGTCATTGCAACTGACTCAGCAGCAGGACACGGGAGAAGGATCTGGGGGTTGTAGTTGATCACAAGCTGAACATGAGTCACAGCAGCGTGATGCAGCGGCTAAACAGGCTAATGCAATTCTAGGCTGCATTAACAGAAGCATCGTGTCCAGGTCAGGAGAAGTCATAGTTCTACTCTATTCTGCGCTGGTCAGAGCTCATCTGGGGTCCTGTGTCCAGTTCTGGGTGCCACATTTTAAGAAGGACATTGAGAACTTGGAACGGGTTCAGAGGAGAGCGACAAAGAGGGTCAGGGGTCTGGAAACCAAGTTCTATTGGGAAAGGTTGAAAGAGCCGGGTGTGTTTGGCCTAAAGAAGAGAAGACTAGGGGGAGACATGATAGTTGTCTTCAAATCTCTGACGGGCCGTCACAGAGAAGATGGAGCAGACTTGTTCTCTGTTGCTCCTGAGGGCAGGACTAGAACCCAGGGGCCCAAATTACAGGGAAGCAGATTTCAGCTAAACATTAGGAAGAACTTCCTAGTGGTAAGAGCTGTTCGACAGTGGAACAGACGCTGCCTAGGGTGGGGTGGTGCGGGGGGGGCCTCTCCTTTGCTGGAGGTTTTCAAACAGAGGCTGGACGGCCCATCTGTCAGTGATGCTGCGGGTGTGGATTTCCTGCACTGAGCAGGGGGTTGGACTAGATGACCTCTGAGGTCCCTTTGAACTCTCAGATTCTATGATTCACAATTATCAGTTACATCGAAGCGTTTAGGCCACTCTGGGTTCAGTGGTGACCATATCCCCCCTTCCCTCAATGGAAGGCCTTTCCAGTGGGTGTAAGAGCTCTTGGCCCGGTCTGCTCCAAGCCCTGATGTTGGGGGAATGGGGTGGCTTCGTGCCATGGCCAGACCTCTCTGCACTCAGATTATTCTGTGTTTCATAGGGTTCATAGCATAGGCACGTGGGAGGAAAGCATTATGCTGAGGGCCCTACGCATTCTGCATCTCCCCATTGCTGACAGCAATAGAAAAACAGACTACACGGAGCTCTGCTTTTACCGAGGCTGAACAGAAGTAGTCTGTACTGGGTCAGATCAACGGTCCATCCAGCCCAGCATCCTGTCTCCGACAGCGTCACAGTCAGTGTCAGACTGGGTCAGATCAATGGTCCATCCAGCCCAGTGCCCTGTCTCCGACAGTGGCCAGTCTCTGTCTCTTGGGAGAAGTACCCAACAGGTCACAGTGGGCGATCCATTGCCTGTTGTTCCAGCCCCCAACAGCGAGAGGTTACATCCCCAAAAGGCTGGGCAGGTCTTTCTGTTGTGGTTGCACAGTTTCCTTTATCAACCAAACTTGTAATGTCGTCATCACAAAAGACACCAGGCTTGTCCGACACGTCTGATTGGATTCAATAGGGCTGTGTTGACTCACCCTGTCTCAGCTGTTCATTATCCTGCGTGCAATCAATGTCAGACCAACTCCTGCTTCTCTTAGAACACAGTGACCCATCCGCCCATAGGGCTGCTGCTACCCTGCTGTGGGGGTCAATCTGGGGCAGGGGGAGGGGACAAAGGGATTGTGCCACCCGTTCACAGCCTAGCCCCGCACAGGATGACAGGAGGTAGGCTTACATCAATGGAGGTGGGGCAATTCTTTTGCCGCAGCCCCTTTGTGTGTGTGTGCGTGTGACGGGGTAAGTGGGCTCAGCAACTGCCAGACACCACCACCACCCGGCATGGGGAGCAGGACCAAAGCCAGAGCAGCAGAGCGGGGAACCCCTCTCTGTCCCTTTCTTCGTAGCAGCAGGGTGACTGTGGCTGCCACCTCCTCGGGAGCAGTGGGCCCTTGGCATCCACTCTGGCTCTGGCCACATGCTGCAATCATTTCCAGAAGCCTCAGTTCCTCCAGGTCAGTCCAGCTGGGGCTCAGCCCAGAGAGACGTGGCGACTGAGGGTGTTTTCAGACGGATATTTAATTCCTTTGGGATATCTCCGTCTGGACGTTGCAAATCAGAGATTATTATCTAGGGTTAGGAAAAAACATCTGATGTTATAAACCCGAGTTTGCTAGGGTTTATGATATTATGCGGATGTTAAATTAATCCTAGATAATGTCCGTCTGAACGACTATCTAGAATTAGTCAACTAATCCGAGATTAGCGCCACAGAGTCCTAAGTGAAGACCTGACAGCCTCTCTAGGAATTTCTGCCTCTGTGGTATCTAGGAGCACATGACTGTGGGGCGATCGTATTGCCTCCGTCAGCGTTCTGCAATACATGGTGAAGCGCCAAGTTTAAATACCAGTAGAACAAAGGGACGACTTTCCATTTTCTTCAACTCGGAAAAATGAAGAAAACCAGATTTTGTTCAATCCCAGAAATCCATGCACTGAGCATGGCTGAACAGCACCAAAGGATTTAAATTAATCCCTGAGCCTCTAATTCCTGGTTAACAGCAAGGTTGTGTTCAGTCAGGCTATCTACGATTAGATTTATCTAGTCATAGAATGTCTGTCTAAACAGACAGGAGTTTGTAAACACTAGATAATAAACTCGGATTATATCCAGGATTAGTTCGTCCATCTGAAAACACCCTAAATCAGCAACAGAGCCCAAGGGGTGGGGGACACAAGTGTCCTGCTCAGAGACGTGCAGAGTCACCAGCTCAGTGGGGGGATCCAGGGGGGACACAAGTGTCCTGCTCAGAGACGTGCAGAGTCGACAGCTCAGTGGAGGGATCCAGGGGGGACACAAGTGTCCTGTTCAGAGACGTGCAGAGTCGCCAGCTCAGTGGGGGGATCCAGGGGGGGGACAAGTGTCCTGCTCAGAGACGTGCAGAGTCGACAGCTCAGTGGAGGGATCCAGGGGGGACACAAGTGTCCTGTTCAGAGACGTGCAGAGTCGCCAGCTCAGTGGGGGGATCCAGGGGGGGGGACAAGTGTCCTGCTCAGAGACGTGCAGAGTCGCCAGCTCAGTGAGGGGATCTAGGGGGGACACAAGTGTCCTGCTCAGAGACGTGCAGAGTCGCCAGCTCAGTGAGGGGATCCAGGGGGGGGACAAGTGTCCTGCTCAGAGACGTGCAGAGTCGCCAGCTCAGTGAGGGGATCCAGGGGGGACACAAGTGTCCTGCTCAGAGACGTGCAGAGTCGCCAGCTCAGTGGGGGGATCCAGGGGGGGGACAAGTGTCCTGCTCAGAGACGTGCAGAGTCGCCAGCTCAGTGGGGGGATCCAGGGGGGGCACAAGTGTCCTGCTCAGAGACGTGCAGAGTCGCCAGCTCAGTGGGGGGATCCAGGGGGGGCACAAGTGTCCTGCTCAGAGACGTGCAGAGTCGCCAGCTCAGTGGGGGGATCCAGGGGGGGGACAAGTGTCCTGCTCAGAGACGTGCAGAGTCGCCAGCTCAGTGGGGGGATCCAGGGGGGGGACAAGTGTCCTGCTCAGAGACGTGCAGAGTCGCCAGCTCAGTGAGGGGATCCAGGGGGGGGACAAGTGTCCTGCTCAGAGACGTGCAGAGTCGCCAGCTCAGTGAGGGGATCCAGGGGGGGGACAAGTGTCCTGCTCAGAGACGTGCAGAGTCGCCAGCTCAGTGAGGGGATCCAGGGGGGGGACAAGTGTCCTGCTCAGAGACGTGCAGAGTCGCCAGCTCAGTGAGGGGATCCAGGGGGGGGACAAGTGTCCTGCTCAGAGACGTGCAGAGTCGCCAGCTCAGTGAGGGGATCCAGGGGGGGGACAAGTGTCCTGCTCAGAGACGTGCAGAGTCGCCAGCTCAGTGAGGGGATCCAGGGGGGGGACAAGTGTCCTGCTCAGAGACGTGCAGAGTCGCCAGCTCAGTGAGGGGATCCAGGGGGGGGACAAGTGTCCTGCTCAGAGACGTGCAGAGTCGCCAGCTCAGTGAGGGGATCCAGGGGGGGGGCAAGTGTCCTGCTCAGAGACGTGCAGAGTCGCCAGCTCAGTGAGGGGATCCAGGGGGGGGACAAGTGTCCTGCTCAGAGACGTGCAGAGTCGCCAGCTCAGTGAGGGATCCAGAGGTGTGTTAGTAAATAATGAGGAGGACAGGATCTTGATTATCTGGGCCTGGCATAGCAGTCACCATAGCAAAATATAAAAGTGTTTAATGCATACTGTGCCTATTGGTTACTATATTGGAAAGCAACAACTCCAAAAAGGAGTCATTGTGGATAACTACCTTTGTGTGAGCTCGTCCTACAATGCTGCAGCAAAGAGATCTAAACCTGTCCTTGGATGAATGAAAAGAGAAACAGCAAGGAGAAGCAGGAGGGCAGTGGCTTCCCCTCTCTGAAGAGCAATGGAGAGAGCACAGCTGGGAGACTGAGCCCCGTTCTGGGCTGCAGAGCCGCTCCAGGGCTGGGAAGCAAGTCTTGTGATGGGATTTGACACCTGCACACGGAAAGACCATCTGGTAGCAGTGGGCTCTTCAGTTTTGCCAAGAAAAGCACAGCAAGAGCCCAAGGCTAGAATTTGAATCAAACAACCATGAAACAAGGAGTGATTTTCTTCTAAGAGGGAAGCTTTGATCCCTCCATAAGGGGCAGAGGGATCACAAGAGTCCCTTCTGTAGAGACAGACTAGGGTTCAAAGGCTTCTGGTATCTGAGCAAACAGAATTAGCTTAGCCATATTAGAAAGGCATACACAGCTAGCACGACTCCCCCATAATCTCTAGTTCCGTTTAATTTAACATTCTTAGAGCCAGTGTGTGTCAGCTGGGCCAAGACCCTGGCACAGAGCTGCAGTCTAGTTCTGTCTCTTGTGACAGGTGGTTGCGATAGTGATGGACACCTTCACGGATGTGGACCTGCTGAGCGAGGTGCTTGATGCGGCTGCACGCAGAGTCCCTGTGTACATCCTCCTGGATGAGATGAATGCCCCACTCTTCTTGGAGACGGCAGCAAAGTGCAGGGTGAATCTCGACTACATGGAGGTGAGAGCACAACTGGGTCCCGGGGGGGAGGAAGCCGGGTTGGGACTCCATGGTGCTGGCAGGTAGGGAAATGGGGCAGCCAAGGGTGTATCCTGGGCAGCAACAGAGGGAAACAAGAAGGGAGCTGGCGTCCTGGGAGCAGAGGTCGTCTAAGGGAACTGGCCCCCATGCTGCCACCGGGAATCACTGCCTTGTCTCTTCTTTCTGCTGCTTTGCAGTTCCTGAGGGTGAGGACAGTGTCCGGCCCCACCTATTACTGCCGCACAGGGATGTCCTTCAAGGGGCACCTGAAGGAGAAGTTCCTCTTGGTGGATTGCATGGTGGTGCTCAGTGGCAACTACAGGTAAGGGAACAGAGCAGTGACGTAGCAAGGCTACAGTGGGCCTGGGCTCATGTCCCAGTTGTGGGCCCCCCTAATCACAACAGCTTCCTAAGCCTGACAAGCCTTCGCCTTCTCCTGCAAAGAGTATGGTGCTTCCCTGGCTCCAAGGGAAGCCCCTGGAATGGCACTCCCACCCACTCTGAAAACTTCCTTTAGAGTAAGGGCCTTTGTAAGCAGCCTGAGAGCTAGTAGAAAATGTTCCGAGTGGGTGAGGGCAGAGCATTAGCCCTCTTCCCCCACTCTGAAAATGTCCTAGCAATACTGGATTCTCTTACAAAGGGCCCCCCTATAGACCAGGGCCTGGGCTCAGCTGAGCCCCCTCGCTCCATGGTAGCTACACCCCTGGAACGAAGGAGCAGCACACTTCTGGCCGGGAGAGGCTGGTGTGAGCGAGCCAGGCAATTGCTGTGACAACTGGAGTTTAATACTAATTGCAGAAGCACGTCTCTTGAGCAGGACAGTGGAGGACAAGGTGAGGGGACTGAAGCCTTGTCTTCTTGTGCTTCCAGTTATCGGGACTAGGGATTGCGAGTGTGTGTGGGGGGGGGAGACACTTTCATCGCGACTCTAGTCTCACAGGAATTAGCGCATGTAGGAAAACACTCGTGATTGTAAGAGCGAGGAACGCAGCCACGTGCAAATATTCTCACGGGCGGACGCGCACTCCTCCATGCGCTAATTCCTGTGAGACTAGAGCCACAATTCTCCTCATGGAAGTTCCCATGTGTGGTCTAGGGCGGTGCCTTGGTATGTGTCTGGAAGGTGCCCCGTGTGCTTGTGATGCCCAATAATAGTCAGCTGGGGAGTCTCCCTGGGAAGCAGGAAGCTGTCACTCCGTATTGGTGCACGTGGAGTCGGCAACTGACAATATTTCCTCCTTGTCTTCTCATCTCTTTTGCTGCAGTTTCATGTGGTCCTTTGAGAAGATCCACCGAACCATCGCTCACATCTTCCAGGGTGAACTGGTGGCCAGTTTTGATGAGGAATTCCGCATTCTCTTTGCTCAGTCAGACCCTCTTGTTCCTCCAGCCAACATCTTGGTGAAGACAGAGCTTCCGATGGTCCCCTTTGGCATGGCCCCCTTTGGCACCAACATGCCTTTCTTCGCCAAGAAGCCTCCCTTGCTCTTTTCAAGGGACGACAGTCTATTTCCCCAGTTTATGGACAGGGCTGATCCAGACAGATACTTCCTTTCAACTTTCCGGCGGGATGACCTGATGCGCCATACCATGGAGGGGTCAGCAATGCGCACGTATTCCAAGAAGGTAGATATGGAGACTTCTCAAATGGATCCTGTTCGGGGTTTTCTTCGCTCCAAGCAGCTAGAACTGGATTCCTTTAAAAGACACAGCTTTGCTGAAGGAACCTTTGAAAACTTTGCTTCTTCAAAGCAGTATTCCAGGCAGATGTTCATGAACAATCCGGATGAGTTTAAAATCCAGTCTAGCCACTTCCAGAAGGACCAGTTCTACCAGTATCAGTTTGAACACCCTCACGCTCCCAACAGGCCTCAGGGACTCTTTGAAAGAATCCGCGGAGGCAGACCGGGGTTCAATGAGCAGCTGGAGGACTATGGCGACGGTCCCAGGTATCCCGAATTCGAGCCCCATTTCTCGCAGGAAGGCTTTCCATTACGCTTGGATTATGTACCTTCCAATTCTTCCAGGGAAGTGCGGCACGGCTCTGACCAGGTGAATCCTGACGCCGGGAACGGCCCGTTAGGTTTGACGTCTCTAAGGAGGCAAAACATAGGGCAGAAATTTATGTGTCAGACATCCCCCACCCAGAAGCAGAGCCTGGAGCAAAGACTCTTTCTACAAGACCCAGATCAGGACCCAGATCAGGACAAGAAAACCCAGGAGAATAGAACAGGTTTGCGCAACTGGCGAATTTCCTCCTACCTGAGTGCATATCAGTCTGAACCAGGAGAAGAAGGACTCCCAGTGCCCATGGAATCAGAGGCGTATAACGATGTCCTCAGCCCTGGGGAGCCCTTCTCAAGGTACACTAGTGACATCATCCCATCTTTTAAGCCCCCCATGCCACATAATAAATCACTAGGAACTGAAGGTGCCAAAGAGACTGAGGAGGCTTCTCTGGTGAAGCAAGATCCCTTTAGGAGCAGGATAAATCCCTTGATCCAGAGAAGCTCACGGCTCAGATCCTCTCTGATTTTTAGTACTGCCAAGTTAGATCAGCAAAATACATCAGCTGAGAAGGTCCAGGCAATCCAGAAGGAGCACGTGTCCAGCGAGGTGATTAAAGACAATGAAGTTTTCAAGACAGCCACCTCTTCTAAAGTGGCAGAGCTGCTAGAAAAGTACAAGAGTGTGGCCAGAGACACAGAGAGCACGACAGTCAGTCACACCAAAGCGTTTTCCAGTTTTCATCAGGAGGAATCCCAGAATGCAGACAAGAAATGTACCAAGTCAGTGCAATATAAGATTCTGGAGAGCAGGGTGTTAGATTCCAGCAGCTACAAGATGCACACAGAATCTGAGGGGCAGTTTGGAATGTCTCAATCAGCCACCCAACTAATCGACTCATTGAGCAAGGATCCCATAATACAAGTCAGCAGTAAAATGGATAAGCTCTCTTCTCTGTTCTACCCAATAGACAACAAACCTGCTATTCCAGAGAAAGAGAGCCTGTTATTTGTTGGAGACACTCAGAAACTTGCCCTTCCAGAAAGGAAGGAGAGACTGTCATTCAAAGGAGATAATAATACAGAATTCAAGAAGCCACAGGCAAGAACAGCTGCCACTGCAGCTCTGGAAAATGTATCCAAAAACCAGGGGTCTGACAGTTCTCTCAATAAACATGAAGAGGAGGGTTACAAGCAGGAACAGAGCCCAATGGAGTTTTTTAGGAAAGGGTCATTAAGGCTGAAACAGTTGTTGAATCCAAAAGGTGAGAAGAAACCAGAGGATGAAACCATCCCAGAGAGTGGAAAATCAGACAAGCAAAACATGAGCTTCAAACGATCTTCTAAGGGGGATTGTCAGGAGATGGCAGAGGAGGAGAAAACCTCCAAGGTGGCCCCAGCCCCTAAAAGCAACCCAGTATCTCAGACTCGATTTGCATCCTCCACAACTAATGTTCTGTACAGCAGTAACCTCCGTGATGACACCAAGGTCATTCTGGAGCAAATCTCGGCCAATAGTCAGAAAAACAGAGCTGAACTGGCTAAGCAGCTTCCTGCCACCAGTAATCCTGACCTCTCCAAATCCACCAGCAGCTTGGACAGCAAACGTGAGGAGAAAAGCTGTAGCATCAACAGGTCAGAGAGTTTTGGAAGCTATAAACGTAACCTTCTGAAGGCGCCTTCTGAGGAGAGAGACAGCCTTCTGAGAAGGATGGAGAGCATGCGGAAGGAGAAGCGGGTCTATAGCCGGTTTGAAGTCTTCTGCAAGAAAGATGAGCAGCCGGGGGAAGAGGAGTATGATGCTGAGGCCAAAGACAAGAAGATGGGGAAATTTATGCCCAAGCTTCTGGGGACCTTCAAAGCCAAAAAGTGACCTTGAAACTGCTTCTTTGTTCATCAGCTGCCAGGGCGATGAGGACTCGGGGGGGAGGAGGAGGATACTATACTTAGTGACGGGCAGCATGGCTGGCTGCCTGCAGCAGGATCGGGCCATATGGGGCGCAGGGGGATCAGGGGGACAGGATGCACATTTTTAAAAAATGACCAGATTGCTTCAGATTAAACAACTAAAGCCGAGTCTCTTTACCTTCTTCCAGCAGATGGAAGAATCTTGGAAGGTGAAAAACAAATACTGATGCTGCTCGGAGTCAGAGAAAATCTGTAAATCTCCGTTTCAGAGCAGTGTTAGTCTGCACCCATGTGTCTGTTCCAGGGTCGCCTTCCTCTCGGGGCACACGGTGCCTGACCGCTCCCAAGAAAACGCCTTTGCCTTTACTTTTAGTGATGCTACCCCCCTCCCCCCAGCTCACAACCTTGGTTAAGAGGAAGCGCAGCTGGGGGGGGCGGGGGCAGCCAAGGGAATGTACATGCTACGCCGGGAACAGGGATGCTTCTAGGGCTGCAGGTTAGATGAGCTGAGCTGAATCAAGCCTGTGCGCTGCAGTCGTCCTTGAGGCTGGACCCCCCCCCCCCCCATTTTTACTCCAAAGAAAAGCCATTTCTAAGGCTTGTACTAAAGCTCAATTCCTTTGGCCATGCAGCGTCCGTGTGTCCTGCTGTGGTGTCCGATTGTCTGGGGGGGAGAGAGAGGGACGGCTCCACCTTGGTCTGCTTTTCTAACTTGCTAGCCGAGGACAGGATAGTAAATTTAATTAAGTATTGAAAATAAATCTCTGCCAAAGACCACGGAAAGTCTGATCCCTGAGGAAACCCCTGGGCTGGGACTGGTAACACCTGGTGCTGGGCAGCTACCGCTCTTCCTAAACTCCTACCTTCCTGCTGTTTAGCCGATCCTACTGGGGGCTAGCTGGGGCCCTGGGTTCCATTCCCTTAGTGGGGAGGAGGCTGAGCCCTTCCCAGAAGAAGGCGGAAGCTGTTACCTGAGCCCCAAGAGGAAGAGGGAGCACTCAGACTGGAGAGAGGGGGATAAATCCTGCCCTGCTGGATCTAGGGTCAAAACTGGCTGCCACTTCCCTCTACCTCGCCTTCCAGATCCCACAGGGCCGGCCCCAACTACCCTTGCGTTCTCCTGCAGGCTCGAGGGCGAGGGAAACGGCACCAGTTGCAGCTACAGACACTGGGGGGGCGGGACGCTTCAGTTGCCTAGTGAAATAGTCTTGGTTTAGAGAGGCCAGGCCGGCACGCTAACAGGCACCGCTAAACTAATGGCAGAAGCGGATTGGTTTTGGTTGCTGGTGGTGACAGCAATTGCTCGGCTCCCCCTGATGATTTAATCATCTCTAAAATGCAGTGTTGGCATCGAGCGTGCTGAGAGGACGGGAGCATGGGGGGGACCCCATGAGCTACACTGCAGAGAGCAGCACAAAGGCTCTCACAGGGAGCAGAACAGCTTTAGTCCAGCACAGAGCTACAGTTTCGTCTCCTCTCTTCAATGTCTTTGCTACTGTTGTACATTAAGAAAAGACTGTCCAAGCAGTTCTGTATATTGTGGTGCAGAAATAAACTTTTAATTTACTAAAGGAGCCTTGGAGACCAATCTGAGCCCCAGGCTTGGGTCCATGAAGTGCACCCCACACAGAGCACATGCAAACGGAGCAGCCAGGAGCAGGAGCAGGAGCAGGAGAGGCTGCGCTGCCATTTCTGCGGCCTTGCAGGAGCCGGGGGCATGTCCCCCACATTCCTACTGCTGTTGTCTGAACCCATCAGACCGCCTGGGAACCAGAGCTTTCCTTGGGGAGCGGCGGGGGATTTGGGGGCCCCTGGGATGTAATGCATCTTGTTGCTCTCAGCGATAGGAAAACGTTGGGAACTTTGCTCGCCCCTGATGACATAGAGCATGGCTGACAGTGAGCTGAAGAGATCAGAGGAGTTGGTAATTTTTACAATGGCCAAGGCCATGGACAGAGAGTGGAGGAAAGAGGGCTTCATGCGCACTGATTGATTATTAATAATTTCTATAGTGCTGTCAGGGTTCAAAGTGCTTTACAGTCTTTCTCTCATTCACCCTCGTAACAAGCCTGAGAGAGATCACTATTATTCCCGTTTTACAGATGGGGAACTGAGGCTGAGGAATAGTGATTTGCCTCAGGCCACCCACTGAGTTCATGGTAAAGTGGGATTTGAACCCTTTGGTTTCCCAAGTCCAACACCGTATCCACTAGACTACACTAACTACCTGAGTAAGACAGTGTTTCCAACTCTATTTTGTACGTCTTGTCTTAGTACAAAACAGGAATTAGACTGAGCATGTCTCAGTGGCAAGTAGCAAACTCCCACAAGAAAAAACAGCATCCCACTTTTTAACAAAGTTTTTCTTGATATTTTTTAACCAAAATCCACCTTGCAGAAATTTGAGCCCATTTCCTCTTATCTTCTTTGACAGCAGAGAGCAAATGGTCACATCCTCTCTTGGTGGCGTTAATTTAGCCAGTGGTTTGCAAATGTTTTAAACCATTTGTACGGCTTCCATACAAAGAGAGGCTTGACAAGCTGGGTCTCTTCAGCTTTAGAGAAGAGACTGAGAGGGGACATGACAGAGGCTTCTAAAATCTTGAGTGGTGTGGAACGAGTAAACAGGGAACGGTTATTTACCCTCTCAAATAGCACTAGAACTAGGGGACACTCCATGAAACTAGCTGCCGGCAGATTTAACACAAATAAAAGGAAGTACTTTTTCACTCACTGTATAATTAACCTATGGAATTTGTTGCCAGAGGACGTTGTCAAGGCCAGTAGTATAGCTGGGTTTAAAAAAGGCCTAGATAAGTTCTTGGAGAGTAGGTCCATTAATGGCTATTCACCAAATAGCTTACGTGATGAACTTCTTACTGTTGGGAGCAGGGAGTGAACAGGGGGAATGGATTGCCCATGGTGACTGTTGGTTCTTCTTCCATGTGATCGATATTGGCCACTGTTGGAGACAGGATACTGGGCTTGATGGACCATTGGTCTGACTCAGTATAGCACTGCTTGTGTTCTTATGCACTCCTCCCTTATTTGTGCTAGTTCCCCCACTAACCACACATACACACCTCCCTCCCCTGCTTCCATCACCCTTAACCTGTCATTTTGGAAATTCCCCATCTGCAGAGTGGAGGGAGGCAGGAGTGATAATCTAACCCATCAACAACCAGTGCCTTCCCCCCTCCTCCTTTCCTGGTTCCAAACTGGCAGGATATCACCTTGGAGCAAGGTGTTTGCAAATTGGGCTCCTTCTCCCTCCACCCACCCCAAATACCTTCTGTGCCCCCCTGGGGAGCCCCCTCCCCGCTTTAAGGTATTAACCTGTTATCATTTGCCCCCTTAACCGTACCATTAACTAATACTCTTTGAATGTGACTTTCCAGCTCACTGTGAATGTGCTTCCAGCCCCTCTCCCCCCCCCTCCAGCTCTCTTAGGAGAATGTCATATAGAACCAAGTTGAGAGAGATTGAATTTCCTGCATTCCCTGTGTCTAGAAAGCCAGTTACCCTTTCAATGCAGGCAAAAGCTCAGGCCAAAGGAGTTTTTCTTGTTCATCGTTAAGGTGCCACAAGACTCCTTTTTTTTGTTTTGCTGTTTTAGAGCTATGTTTATATTTATTTATTATACAATTTTATGCCCCACCCCTTCTGCAAAGCAACTCAGGGTGGCTTACAATTTAAAACAAAAATATAAAACATATAAAATGCCAATATAAGACCACTTTAAGGGGGAAGCCATAACAATATAAACATAAACACACACACACACCTGACCCGTCTCACTCGCCAAAAGCCGGACAGAGCAGCCGGGTCTTACAAGATCGTTTAAAGGGGAGATCCGGGGTCAATCGTGCCTCCTCTGGGAGGGAGTTCCACAGCCCTGGTGTGGCCACCAAAAACTCCCTCTCCGTAGTAGCCCCCCCCCCCCCGGACCCCCGGGGGACTTTGAGAATAGGGTCCCCGCCCGGTTGACTGCAGGGGCCGATCCAGAGCCCAGGGAGTGAGACGGTCTCTCAGGGAGGCTGGGCCCAGGCCGTGTAGGGCTTTATAGGTCAGCACCAACACCTTGAATTGGGCCTGGAAGGCTATCGGCAGCCTGTGCAGAGAGCTACCACGGTGACTCTTCTGGAATTCAATTGGTCTAGTATGACTTGTTCTTAGCAAATCTGTTGATAACTAGGAATCACTCCATTTTCAAGGTGGTCACAAATCAGTTGTTTTATCATTTGTTCCAGTCTCTGCCCAGGTACAGATTAAGTCAGGCTAACTGTCCTATAATTCCCCTGGGGCTGCCTTTCCCCCTGTCTGAAAGTGAGGGACTATATTTATTATTATTATTTAAGCGTTTAAATAGCGCCAGCAATGTACCTGGTGCTTACAAAGAATAAGATAGACCCGGTCCCTGCCCGAGAGCTTACAATGTAAAGACACGGGGAGGGGAGACAGGGAAGGGGGAACAGAGGGAGAGACAAGGGATGCAACATTCATGAGGATGTGAGAACTCAGGTACACGTTCTTGGCTTGGTTACAGAGAATTGGGAGTTTGCGGATAACAGGTGGATGATAATCCTGGGTAGGGATGATTAGCAGGAGTTAGGAAGGGCGGAGCGGAAGAGGTGGGTTTTGAGGAGGGATTTGAAGGCATGGAGGGTGGGGGCAAAGCGGATATGGGTAGGGAGGGAGTTCCAGGCGTGCGGGGCAGCGAGGGAGAAGGGACCAAGGCAGTTTGGGGAGCAGGGGAGGCGTAGGAAGGTGAGGGAAGGGATGGAAGAGGAGCGAAGGGCTCAAACGGGTTCGGTGGGAGATCAGGGCAGAGGGGTAGGGGGGAGTGAGGTTGTGAAGGGCTTTGTAGGTGAAGACGAGGAGCTTGTGCAGAATACGCTTAGGAAGAGGGAGCCAGTGGAGAGAGAAGAGGAGAGGCTGCACGTGGTCAAAGCGACGGGCTAGATGGATGATCCTGGCATAAGAGTTTTGAACAGAGATCAGGGAAGAAAGGTGAGAGCGGGGAAGGCCAGTGAGGAGGAGGTTTATTTAATTAATTTATTTATTTATTTATTTTATTTAATCAAATTTATATCCCGCCCCTCCTGAAACAGGTCAGGGTGGCTAACAATCTCAAAATAAAAATACAATTATAAAACATTTTAAAATACTCATAAAATTACAACCATTAAAACACAACTAGGGAGCATAAAATCATTAATGCAATAAATAAGGGTGGAGGGAGCTAAAAACCCCTAACCCCCCTCCCCCCCTGCCCAAAGACCTGGGCGAACAGCCAGGTTTTGCAAATTCGCAGGAATGTTAAAAGGCTTGGGGCCAGGCGAGCTTCCTCCGGGAGGGAGTTCCAAAGGCAAGGCGCGGCCACCGAGAATGCCCTCTCCATTGTGGCCCCCCGCTTAACACGGGGGACCTCCAAGAAGGCACCCCT
>QEPC01000232.1:613899-624781 GCA_003113815.1 Sphenodon punctatus | reverse complement strand
CAGAGAGGCAGGCAATCTGATTAGAGCTAGAAAATTTTATTGTTGACTGCGAGCTCAAATACCCAAATTTCATTCCCATTTTGGCTGGGGATGTAAACGTCAGAATTGGAAATTCAGACCAAAGAATTCTGGGCTTTTGGGACTTGGAAGATGATAGCGACTTTGGGGCTGGGGAGCATATTTCTAGGGATTTAATTTGCAACTCAAAGGAATTCCATTTATGAAATTTCTGTTTAAAGTGAACTGGTGTCCCCTCAATGGGAGAAGCAGGGCCAATAATCCTGGAGCATTTACGTATTATGGGGAAGTAGGGGTGAGTGTGCTTGATATTTGTGTCCCTTGTGTTCATCTTGATTATTTTCACGAGTTTGCAGTTATCCCCCTCGGGAATTAGCAACCACCAACCCATTAAAGTGTTCTTTGGCCCAGGACGCCCTTGTCGCAACTCTCCACCCTATACTTTAGGGAACAGCGGGCAGAGCATGCCCTGCAAGAAGGGTGCCAGATGGAGTCAGAGGTTGGCAGGTGCTGTTCTAAGGGAACTGGAAGGGGGGAAATGTGTACACTTACAAACTAGGATTTGTGATGTCGAGACTAGGGAGGAGGAAGTTATCATCCTCTACAATGCCCTTAGTAGTGAGCTGAGGTATTTGTTATATTCCTTCCCTCAGGGAGGGAAGCTGCATAGTGGCCATTCCTGGTTTGATGCGGAATGTGTTACTCTTAAGCAGGAGGTAAACCGTGCTGCACAAGTGTTCAAGCGGAGTCCATCAGAGCAGAATTTGGACTTTCTGAGATTTCTTAGAGCTGGTTATAGGATAAGGATCCAGGGAAAGAAAAGGAATTACCAACGAGCTCAATGGGAGAAGTTAGGGGAAGCGGTTAAATTAAAGGATGGCTTAGCATTTTGGAAATTGGTTAAGGGTGGGTGGGAGATACTCCCTTGACCTGCTCTCTGAAATTCCTACAAACATATGGATAGGACATTTTCAGGTGATTTTTGACCCCTTGGGCATTCTCCATTCCAGTCTTGTGATAGACTCCGCCTTGGCCAATTATCCTCGGTGGTGCTTAGTTAAGGATTCAGAAGTTCGGGATCTTATTGCAGCTATACTGTTGTGGAAAACTCCCGGTGAGGACGGGATCCCTGGAGAAATTTTTAGGGAACACATTGATTGGTGGACACCTGTCATTACAAGACTCATCAATAGCATAAATGTGACAGGGATCCTCCCAGCAGGATGGAATAAGAGCGTAGTAGTCCCTATTCACAAAAAAGGCCCTAAATATGATCTGGCAAATTTCAGACCGATTAGCCTGTTAGATGTAGCCGCCTCGAGCTGTTCTCAGGAGGGCGGGGTATAAATCTAGAAATAAATAAATAAATAAATAAATGTATTGGCCAAATTATATGGTAGATTCTTACTAGCCAAAATGGAAGCATGGGTGGAAAGGGAACATATTTTCCACAAGAAGCAGGCGGGGTTTTGCTCAGGTAGAGCAACAATAGACCACTGCTTTGTTCTTGACCACCTAATTAATAACAAATATATGTATATTAGAAAGGGGAACCTTTTTGTCACCTTTGTAGACTTTAAATCCGCGTTTGATCTGATTGATCGTGATCGACTGTGGGTTAAACTGGCTGCTACAAATATAGATAGGCATCTCTTATTTCTTATTCGAGAGCTGCATATGCAAAATTACATAAAGGTTCATCTGTCAGGAGATGGTCTTATGACTGACGACATTTCTGTATCACGTGGGGTCAAGCAGGGCTGCGTTTTGGCCCCTTTTCTTTTTAAGTTCTACATTAACAACATTATTGACTCCTACAGAAATGAATTAACCTATGCCCCGCGTATAGGCACCAGAGCCTTGCCAATCCTCCTTTATGCTGACGACATGGCCCTTTTGTCTACGGCAGAGCTCGGGATGAGAAGGGCCTTGACGGTACTTAGTGCCTACTGCAAGGCCGAAAAGCTTACAATTAATTATGTTAAAACTAAGTTGGTGGTCTTTGCTAGAAGATCCCAGACGCGTAGTTGGATGCTTGATGGCTGTAAAATCGAACAAGTCCCTTCCTTTAGATACTTGGGGATAAATTTTGCTGCCTCCGGCTCTTGGGCCCACCATGTGGCAGCAGCTAAATTAAAGGCACATCGAACCGCAGGAGGGATCCTGAGGTTCTGGGCCACTAGTGGGGGGAAATTAGTCGAACCGGCCATTCGGCTCTTAATGTCCAACTTGGTACCCCAGGTCCTTTATGGAGCAGAATTGTGGGGCCTTGATGGTCTGACTTTGAATGTGCCACACAATATGATCATTAGAAGGATCCTTGGTGTTCCTTGTTATACCCCTGTGGTCTTTCTGAGGGTGGAAACTGGTGTTCTCTCGCTTTGTTACAGAGCTCAGGTTGCCATATGTAGATTTTGAACCAGACTGATGTATATGGTGGAGGACAGCCTCCCATATATGTGCTGGGTGGAGCAGGGAAACCTTAGAAGGACCCATGGTATCACTTCACAAAGCTCCTTAGGGGAATTGGCCTATCTTTGGAGGTATTGGTAGGCCTTCTGCAGGCCGCTCTGAAAAGGCTCTTTGAATCTCGCCTATCTGACATCTTCAGGCAGCAGGATTTGGCAGGGGCAGCTACATCTGTTATTGCTCCCCTGTATGGGACAATTAAAACAACACACCAACTGAAACCCTATTTAACTTATATCTCTAGCTTTGTGCTAAGGAAAGCACTAACATTGACTAGATTTCAGCTGATGTCCACTAAAGTCCTGGAAGGACGTTTGATTGGCATACCATACCAGCAAAGGACCTGCAATTGCTTAATTCGGATCGAGGATCCTTTTCACTATCTCTTTGAATGTCCACTATCTACCAACATTCATCTCCGCTTTAGGGGGCTTATTGGCACAGACACCTTTTGGTGGAATTATGAGTATAGGTTAAAATCGATCCTTGCCAATTCCAATGAGAAGCTTATGTTTAGGGCAGCCAACTTTCTCTTTCTCTTTGCTAGGAGGAGAGAGCAGGCTATGGTGACTTACGTATGATTACTGTCTGGGAGCTGGTCCTTGGGTGGTTTAGTAGGGTTATCTTTGATGGGATGGCCTTATTAACTAATTAGTGTTGACTGAAGTTCAGCTTATTCCCGCCTTACGCCCAGATGCATTTCTGTATTATTCTTTTCTTTTCTGATTTTCATTTTATTTGTATGGGTTATAGTATTGTATTGTATATTTTGTACCAACCAATTGGTCGCATCAATAAAGGAATTATACTACTATACTATAAATAGCCACGCTGATGCTGGCCTTTGGGGGGGTGGGGTGCTGGGCTGCCCCAAGGAGGTGGTGGTGCGGCCTCTGCTCAAGAAACTATCGCTTGACATTGACTCCCTTGCCAGCTATTGGCCTGTCTCGAACCTTCCCATTTTAGGGAAGGTTATTGAGTGGGTAGTGGCTCGACAGCTACAGGAGCATCTGAATTGTATTGGTTTTCTTGATCCCTCGCAGTCTGGATTCTGTCTGGGCTACGGCACCAAGACAGCACTTATGGTGTTGGTCGATGATCTATGCTGGGAATTGGATCAGGGTCGTTCGACCCTTCTGATTCTATTAGATCTGTTGTCTGTATTTGATACCGTTGACCATGAGATGTTGGTGATGCACCTGCAGGACTGTGCCGGGGTGGACGACATGGTTCTTGAGTGGTTCCGTTCCTTCCTGGCCAGAAGAACTCAGCAAGTGGTGCTTGGGGATTATTTTTCATCATATCGAGACCTCTCATGTGGAGTACCGTAGGGTTCTGTTCTGTCCCCTCTCCTGTTCAACGTGTACATGCAGCCACTCGGCCAGGCATTTAACAGGCAGGGGTAGAGCCTAGAGTGTATGGGGGTGTTATACGTATTTTATGGGGTTTTATAGGTTTGGTTTTGTATTTTATGTTCTTATGATGGTCATTTTTAAATGGACCACATGGGTGGGGGGATGAGTGTGCACCAGAGGTGGATGTGCATCCAGGGGAACCGCCGCACACCCATCTCCACCCATGGAGCCTCCTCCGGTTTGTCGGATGGCTCCAGAGGTGGATGATGGGTGGATATGGGTGGATGTGGGTTTTGCAGGGGGGGGAAGGCATGCACGCACCCCCACCCACCGCCCATGGTGTACCCTGGGGTGCACACCCATCCCCACCACCACGGCATTTACATGGATGCCTCCCCACCTCACACATGCCCACACATCCAGTGGGGGGTGGGGCGTCCATGTAAAAATGGCTGATGTTAGCCACCCTGAGCCTTCAGAAATCTCAATAAATGACTAAATATATAGCCTCAAGTCAGACATCTGGCCATAAGGGACATACATCTTCTCTCCATGCAACTTGGAAAACACTGCAACATTTAAGAAAGTTGCATTGGTTAGTGTTAAAGGAGTAACTTGCTCTTAGTCTCACTTCTAGCCAATGTGACACTTTTAAAGTCAAAGCTTATGGTTTTCAGATAAACAGCTCTTGGAGTAATTTTGTGCAACAGTATAAAAGACTATAGCCCTTTACGAACAGTTCTCCAGTGTATTACAGAATTACTTGTTTCCCTTTTACTGCAGTGAAAGGAATAAAACAAAACACTTTCCGTATAATCATGTTACAACTTTATAATATGGTTCCCTTTACGGGTGTCATTAGTCTTTTCATTTAGGGCAGGGAGCTCTTTACTCTAGCTTTGGAGAATTAGCTCTTTTGTCTGTAGCAGAAGGGTGTTTCTCTCAAGCTAATTTTCATTAGGCATTTACAGCAATCAAAACTGCCTGTAACACTCAAGTTTATTCAACTCTGTTGCTCAGAGAAGTGCTTCTTTTTCTTTCTGAAAGAACACCACTTCATACATCTATGGGAGTCTAAACTGCCCTTTTATACCTTGGATTTCCATCTATAATCCATTAGACCTTTGAATGTACTGGAGGAAATACTGCACAATATTGCAAAAAAGCGGAAAACTTTTTAACAAGGCTGCAAATTACAGCATACTTGAATTTATTATATAAACTGGGTAGAAAATCATAAGCAAAAGGAACCGGTTTATGGTTTTTTCCCCAGCCCATGCAGTAAAATGAAAAGAAGCAAGTTTTGTTTTTGTTTTTTAATGTTAGAAACTTTTCTTTATTTATTGACTTAAATGAGTCACTTATGGGCTAAAATGAGACAATATTGTTTTTGTTTGAAATATACAGATGGCTGTGTGTGTACAGGGAGACTTTAAATCTGGACCTGGACGAAATTCTCTGTCTCGCATGGTTGCAAATCATGGAATTATCTTTTCACATTGAACTACATGTCACAACCCACACTTCCTTCAAAGGATACAGGCATTCAGTCCTTAGGCTGGCAAGATTCCAGAATTTACGTTTGGCTCAAAAGCAGAAGTTTATACACACCGGGGGAGAGCATATTCTCTACTACAGATTTCTAAGGACTATAATGCAAAAGAAAATTGATGTTGTCGGAGCAATGATCTTTAACTTCCTTTTGTTATTAAGTACTTTCTTCTGATAAGTGTTATGTTGAGAAGTAAATTAAAAGTTATTATTCAGTATACATGTGATCCTCATTTCTTTCTTATCTTATTTATTTATTCAGACATTAGCTTCTCATCATAGTCCAGAAACACAAAAATGCATCAGCAACAAATGACAATAAATCAAAACTGCAAAAAAAACTGAGCCATGGCTCATAAGCTTCAACAACAACCATACACTTGGAGCATCCCCTTGTCTTATCCTTTCATAACCAAATTTCAACTCATATAAAACTGCTCACATTGCCTATCTTGATAGCCATAGTCTTGCATTGTAGATACTCAGAGTTGTTCTACCCAGCCCTTAAATAGTATAGATTCTAAAAGCACAAAAGTTGCTACTGGTTTCACTATGAGCTCTGCCAAAGACATTGTTAAAGATTCAAGTTTAAACTGGGTAGAGTAGTACTCCTTTCCAAGAAGTGGGGGTATCCACATCTGCCTAATTGCCTCATTAATTGGGCATTCCAAAATAATGTGTTCTAAAACTTCAGTTTTCCCAGAGTTACATGGGCACAAACGTTGCTCGTATGGTTTCTGATTATACCTGCCCTGGATTACCGCAAAGTCCATCATTTGAAAGCACAGTAAGGTATAGCATCTACGCAAAGTGGGGACAGCTAATATTTCCAAATACTGTTCAAATCTAAATGATACCTTAAATCTAGCATACCATTGTCAGGGCACATGCGCCCCGGCAGCGCTTCGGGCACCCTCAGGGATGGGGCCCTGGCTGATGTGCATGCTATGGCAGCAGCGGGGGGACGTCAGGAGGCGTGGTGCCGCCCACGCAAGCAGAGCCGGCGATGCCGCGGCCGGAGGTTGAGGTAGAGGATGGGGACCAGCCTGCGCAGTTAGCTGCTGATGAGGCGGGGCCACCCGGCACATTGCGGTGCTCGGTGCGGCTGCAAGCAATAGGGGCGGGGCCCTGCACTACTTAGGGCCAAGCAGGAGTCTCACAGGTTGCCGGTTATCAGCAACACTGTGAGACTGGCCCCACCCCTTCCGTAGGAGAGCATTGTGATTGTCGTTCAGCAATAGGAGTGTCTGTGAGTACAAGTACTGTGAGCTTGAGTTGGTGTGAGTGGTGTGAGTGTAGCAGGGTGCGTGGTGAGTTGCAAGGTCCCCCGTCTCCCTCCTTCTGCCTTACTTGCCAGCCTGTGTGTGTAGTCCCCTTGGAACCTCCTCACCCCTTGTTGCCTAGGTACTCTGCCCCTGTTATCCCCCACTATTGTGCACTTGTTTCTTCCCGAATCCTGAGTGAGTCAAGTGTGAGTAACGTAGGTTTGGTGTGGGGATTAGGGGTGGCCTTTGCCACAGGTTGGAGGAACTCCACTCAGGGACTTGCTGTCTCCCACCCCTACGATGAGACAGCCTCATCTCAGCTGGGACATTTAGGGCCACCTACGAACCTGAGGGGTCGTTTCATTCGATTAACAGAGTGGAGCCCCTCCAGTGGTGATCAGGGTCAGGTGATGGTTGCATGGGTGAGCGTGTGGGGTACTGAGGTCCGTGGGTTTTTTTCTGGTATTCCCCACTCCTGCCCTAACAACCATGGGGCCACGTTACATGAAGATACCTCTGCCATGTCTTCTTGGCAGACAATATCTCTCAACCCTACTTTAATAAGGAATCTCTGTTGGACCGTGGTTTTGTTCCACAGTTACTAAAACGATAGTCCCATTCTTGTTAAAAGCACAACTACCTGCTTAATCCAATAATACCTTTGGCCACTCTGTTGTTCTAATTGTTCCATCAGGCACATATGAAGTATAGACTCTTAATTCAGGGAGCAGAGTTTAATCCAATACTTTAACATGGCAATAGTGTACAGACAGTATATTGACTCTAGTCCCATTTCTGTACGTACCACAGCTCCTGGTACACTTTGTGGCATGGCCAAAAATTTCCTCATTTATTCCTTTTTTACTATTTCTAACATGTCATTATTTCTACTGGAGGAATAATTTCTGCTCCATATAACTGTGCCTAAGATTTTGCCTTGTAAATCTTTAAGGCAGAGGATATTCTGGGGAATACAGATGTTGCCACCAATTTCAAAGTTCCCTTTGAGGAGCACAATGCTTTCAGGGATACCTGCTTCTTATGTCTAAGCCATAGACCTGTGTTTGTAAAAGTGCCACCCAAATACACATAAGAGGTTACTTGCTGTAGCTGGTTTCCATTTAACTGCCAATCGTATCTACAGGGTGTGTTCCCTACTGCCAGTACCTGGGATTTCTCATAGTTCATTTCCATTTTATTGCTATTACAGGAATTGCTAAATTTTTCCTGCAGTCTTTGGATCCCTTTCTTACACTGCGAGAGGAGAACAATATCATTAGCATAACGTAATGATCATATCTGGCAGTCCTTTACTTTAAGGGGCCAATGCTCCACTGTTTGAATGTCCCATATTACATCACTCAAATACAAATTGAATAGTAGAGGCGCCAATATGCATCCCTGTCTTACTCCTCTTGAGATATCAAAGGGGTCTGATGTTCTGTTATCTGGACCATACCTGACTTTAGTTTTATTATTATTGACTAATGAGTTCGAACAGTTGGTCATTGGGTATATTCAGACGTTACGAGATCACGGTGAACCACGGTGAATACCCACATGGTGATCGTGGTCCCATAATGTCTGTTGGGGGGAATGGAAGCTCCCCACCAGATGGTCACCCCCGTGAATCATGGGGAGGAATCACATTCAACACGCAAAGGGAGGTCCTGCCCGGACCATCTCTGTTTGTGTGTTGAATGTGATTCCCCACCCCCACCCCCGTGATCAAGGGGACCATCTCATCTGTCCTCTCACCATGGCCCGGAATCAGCGGTGGGATTCCGGGCCGTGGTCACTGCCCCAGGGGGGAGTGATGGGCACTGCGGCCACATTGGCCGTGACGCCCGCCCGTCTCCCGGAGGGCAGGCGGCCGGGAGAGCATGGGGGGGCGGGGCTGTGCGGCTGCATGTTGAGCCATGCAGCCTCCCCCCCTCCCCCAATTCCCCACCGGGATCAGCCGGCACATCTGTTTGATGGCCATTTTGATCCTGGCGGGGGATCAATGGTTGATTCTGTGACACGGCCAGATCAGCCCTGTCACATCTGAAAATACTCATTGATACCCATTGCCTCCAAATTGGCCCACAGTATTTTATTTATTTATTTAAATAATTTTGTACCCCACCCCTCCTGCCACAGGCAGCCAGGAGTATTCCATGGAATACTGAATCAAAAGCTTTCCTTAGATCAATAAAGGCCAAAAATAGATTCCCCTTCCTTATACAAGTATACTTTGATACCAAATGTGACAATATGAAACAATTGTCTATTGTGGAGCTATGCCAGTGAAAACTGGTCTGTTCCTCCAGGACTAAGTTCTGGCCATAAGCTGAAATTTCCAATTAATTTAAAATAGTCTTGGCATATATTTTCCCTCAACAGTAGAAGGCTAATTGGTCGATAACAACTGGGATCACTGGCATCTCCTTTTTAAAACAAAGGTACTATAATACTGTTTTTCCATTCTTCCTGGATCCATTTAAATTTGTTTATAGAGGAGAAGAGTTTTGCCAACAATGGGGCTGACCAATTAAGATTCAGCTGGAGTATCTCCATAGAGATAAAGTCTGTTCCAGGGGCTTTTATTAGACTTAAGGGAGCAGATTACCTCAATAACTTCCTCTTCCTGGACTATATAATTAAGATCATTCTGCTTCTATCACTGTTTAAGGACATCAGAGAATAGCAACTCTGAGCCTCCTGAAATTCCTGACTATTATATAATTTAGCACAAAAATCTGTCCATTCAGCCTCACTTATATGTGAGTGAGGGAAACATGGAATACTGTTGGTATTACTATTGACCAGATTCCAGAACTTCCTTGAATCCTTCATTGCTATAGCTACCTCCAATTCTGCCTACATCCGCTTGGAAAATAGGCATTTCTTATCCTTTAACAGTTTTTTAAACTCACATCTAGCCTCCAAGAAGGTCAGGAGCACTTCCTGTGAATCAGCCTTGATCCAGGCTTTCCTCAATGATATTAAATAGACTTGGCCATCTACATTCTCCATCATACCATCCACTTCTAGCTCACCTTTTACAGTGCCCACCTTGTTTTATCTTATGCGGGGTTGAAACATTATTACTAAGGAGATTTATCAGTGTTAAAGTGCATAGCTTTTCCTCATAAATTCTATCTGATTTAAATGTCTGGTCATAATCTGTTCCCTTAGTTGCATCATGTCTAAGCCCCAAAGTTCACCAAATATCTTTATTGCCACTTCTGTTGACCCTTTCCCATGTACTCTCTCACCTCAGTTTTGATCTACTCCCCTCAATCTCCCATTTAAGCCGGCCAGTTGCTTCATTAATTGTAATTTGACTATCTTTACTTCTACCATTAATGCCATATGCTCACTTTCTGGTCTGGGCATTATCTTAAAGTTGCCACATCTTTCCAACGTCATAAATGGTACTACAACATAGTCTATAAAGCTTTTCCCAATTAAGATTTATGAATGTGTACTCCCCATCTATATCTTTTGGGCATCTGCAATTTAATACCATTATTCCACATTTTTTTAGTAAGTCAATGGAATTCTCTCCCATTTTATTTATTACAAAATCCCTAGATTTTCTTTCTGGTATCAAATAGAGATTGTACAGACTTGTATCCAAACAATCAGTGGAGTTCGGTCCTATCCTTGTATTCCAGTCTCCCAACAAGAGCATGATTGCCCCAGGGTAAGGGGTGCCTATGGAATCAATGTACCATTCCAGGTTAATCCATACTTCCTTTTTTTAAAAGGGGAAGTTCAAAGAGGAATATAAATATTAATTATCAACAATTGCTCCCCACCTAACAATTCCCAAAGCCCCTGGAAGCACTTTTCCATAGATGGTAATACAATACTAGTTTCCAACAAAAAGTTGGAAACTAGTATGATCAAACTTCCTGATACCCTGCCTTTATGTCTAATCTTTGTACCCCTGTTGAAATTATTTGAGGGTGTAAATAAGCATGTGGACAGGGGAGACCCAGTAGATATAGTGTTCCTGGATTTCCAGAAAGCATTTGATAAGGTCCTTCATGAGAGACTCTTGAGATATGAGGTAGTGTCTTACTATGGATCAGAAACTGATTAAAAGATAGAAAGCAAAGGGTAAGACTAAATGGTTAGTTTTCACAATAGGGAACTCCTACAATGGCTGAGAGATGATTCCCAGGTGGGCCCCAGGTTCTGCTGTGCACATTGCTCGGCACATCTGCAAAGTAG
>QEPC01000232.1:575537-592926 GCA_003113815.1 Sphenodon punctatus | reverse complement strand
CCGGGGGGCTGGTTGGGCTCAGGGTATTCCAGGGCTTCCCCCTCGGTCTCTCACACTTTGTGGAGCTCACAGCAGGCACTGATCACCAGGGCCGAGGTCTCCACGGTGTAGTCTAGCCGACCAGCGAGGCTCCTCCAGCACTGCTTGAGGGCCCCGAAGGCTCGCTCCACCACGGTCCTACTGGAGCACAGGTGGGTATTGTAGAGCACCTCCGCAGAGTTGTGTACGACTGGGTAGACCTTCATTAGCCACCGGGTGAGGGGGTAGGCAGGGTCGTCCAGGATACAGGGGGGCATCGAGACCCCCTCGATCCAGGTCATCCCCATGTCAGCAAAGTCCCCCCGGAACATCCGGGCATAGAAGAGGGAGCTGATCATGATCCAGGCATCGTGACTGTGGCCGGAGTTGCCCGTGAAGATGTCGATGAACTGGCCCCAGTGATTCACAACCGCCTGCAGCTGCAGGGAGTGATAACCATGCCTGTTCACATACTCTGCAGCCTCCCCTGCGGAGGGGCAGAGGATCTCTAAGTGGGTGCTGTCCACGGCTCCCATGCAGTTGGGGAAGCCTCTGGCCGTGAATCCTGCCATCACGGCCCCCTGGTCCACCAGCTGGATCATTCTGTCCAGGAGAACACCCCCTACAGCCTCGCACACATCCCAGAGGATACAGGCAATGGTGCTCAGGCCTACCCTGAAGTGCTGGGAGATGGACCGGCAGGAGTCGGATGTAACTAGGGCCCAGACCCCTATAGCCACCCACTGGACCATGGGAATGGGGGTCCTCATGGGGGTGTGCTGTCGCTCAAGCCAGGGCGTAAGGAGCTCAGCGAGCCAGAGCAGGGTGAGCGTGTCCATCCTAAAGTGGGATTCAGGCTCTCTCCTGCTGATAGCTCAGAAGGGGATGAGGAGATAGTGGATCTGCTAGCCACATGCTCAGGGGAGGCTGGGATTGAGGATCTCTCCCTGTTTAAGGAGATTTCTCCCTGAGACAAGGAGAAACTGTTGGGCATTCTGAAAGATTTTGAAAGTGTTCTCCAACAAACCCGGAAGAACTGAGCACGTGGTACACAAGATTGACACTGAGTCTTCTTCCCCAATCCATTATATGCCTTACCGAGCTAATAGGAAAGTACTCAGGGTTATAAAAAGGGAACTTGAGGACATACTGGCGCTCAGAGTAATCCGGCCCTCTATGATCCCTTGGGCCAGCCCTGTAGAACTAGTGTAGAAGCTAGATGGATCCATCAGGTTCTGTGTGGAATACAAGAAACTTAATGCCATCACTAAGCCTGGTGTGTATCCCATGCCGAGGATGGATTCTCTCCTAGACACCCTTGGCCAAGCCAAGATTATCTTTAACATAGATTTGTGTAAAGGATTTTGGCAGATGGCTTTAGATGATAATGCCTTTGTCAAATCTGCCTTTACCACATCCTTGGAACTTTACAAATTTACAGTGCTCCCCTTTGGCTTGAAGAATTCTCCTACCTCGTTTCAGAGGCTTATTGATAATCTGCTACAGGGAATGGGTGAATTTGCAGTGGCATACATAGATAACATTGCAATATTCAGCCAGGACATGGATTCGCACCTGCAACGCTTAGTCATGGTGTTGGGCAGCTTTAAGAGAGGTGGGCTGACCGTCAAAGCTAAAAAGTGTCAGCTAGCCATGTCATAAGTGGTATATTTGGGACAGAGTTGGGGCCAGAAAGATCATCCCACTGTGGGATAGGATTGAGGCTATCAAGAACTCGAAAATAGGCTCCACACCCTAAAACTAGATTGTAAGCTCTAGGGCAGGGACCGTGTCTATCTTGTTTTTTGTAAAGCGCCAGGTATATCGATGACGCTATATAAATTCTTCTAATAATAAAATAAAATAATAATAATAATAATAATAAGTCAGAACATTCATGGATTCAGCAGGATACGACTGCAGGTTTGTCCCAAACTTTGATACCATAGCAATTCCCCTGCAAGAACTAACTAGAAAGAGACTTCCTAATTGGGCCATCTGGACCCAGAATGCCAGAAGACATTTGATGAATTGAAAGCTGCCTATCCTGTCTTAAGAGCAGTAGACTTTAACAAACTCTTCTTCGTGGCCACTGATGCTGATGTAGGGGCTGTGCTCTTACAGGAGCAAGGGGGAACCAGTTGCCTATCTGAGTAGGAAGCGGATTCCCAGAGAGAAAGCTGCCTTCTGTTCAGAAGGTATGCTTGGCTATTGCCGATGCACCGAAGGAGATGGGACACAAGGGCTGGGTTTTAACAGCCGCACTCTTTATTCAAATCGAATGAACAATTAACCAATGGGTGGGGGCAAATAACTTAGTGCGATGCGGGTCCAGTACTTGAACTTGACATATGTAACAATAACCCAACAAACCAGCGGTGGTTTCAATGTACCCTCGATTTCCACCCCAACCATGAACATCATGTTCCCCCTCTCAGTGGCTTCAGCCACAGGTGAGAGGGACCTAACCATTTAATTACGAGTAAGGATAAAGGTGCCTACAGATGGGGGACCATACTTGTCCCTACCGTCCTCACTCGACACCCCTCCCAGGGAGGCAGCCCCGCCACTTGCCATACCCTACTTTTCCAGCAGGTGGGCCTCCATATCTCTTAAGGAAATGACTCTTACTTATAATCACTCTAACCTACAGTACTTACTGTACTGGACCCCTGCCACTAAGGGGTCACTGGGGGACCCAGACAATCCCAACCCCCACCCCACACCTATAACTTATTCAAAACAGAAACCAGTGCCCTTTTTAGGGCCTCCAAGTACAGCTCATTCCAATCTGGGGATAGGTGAATGCCATCTTGCCTATACAGCGCTGGGCTTCTGTGCATCAGAGCCCGTGTATCTATTCGCTCACCACCCAAATGGGTAAGCCATCTACCCACATCCTGATTTATCATATTTTGGGGATGTACCCTGCTGCCCCATGACATTCGTTTGACCAGGTTGGTCCATATAAGAACAGCTACTGGGAAAAGTTTTTTAATTTCCCATAGATCAAATTTAATGTTCTTAATCAGCTGCAATCCCTTCAGGCAGGGGATGTCATTCTTGTCCAAGTGTATAACAAGGACGTTAGGCAGGCGGCCCTGGGCGGGGGGATGTAGGGCCGGCAGTAATTGGTGCCGCCTCATGCCTCGACGGCCCTTCCAGTGTATCTGGGCCTGAGCCGATAAGCCCATCTGGGTTCCACATCTGGTCTGACCCGATGCCTTGCCCGCCCAATGCACCAGGCTGTGGCCGATGATCCAGACCTGCCTCCGGTACTGTGGGCGGCCACTTGGGAGATAAAAATAAATTAATGCTAATAGGGGGGAAAGGGGACTCCGCACATAGGTCCGGAATGCCCTTCACCTCCACCAGCCCAGTTCCCAAATACCCTGCTTGGACATGCCACTCTCGGTGGCAAAGGTCACAGCCCCAATGCGGAACAAGTGGGTACCGAATGTTGATGGTGGGATCCCGAGGTGGGCCAACACCGATCTAAAGACCACCATAAACTGGTACCTGGTGACCAGCAGGCCCCCAACATGTCTAAAGAGGAGGCCCGGTATAACCTACTGTAGGTTGAGACAAGCTTCGGTTGCTCTTACCGGGCATAACTCCGACGAAGCGGCCCTGTGCAGTGTCACAGCTAGCCCCCTCCCCCACTGATCTGTTTTAGATCAACAAATGGTCAGTACCATTGCTGCTCGACCGATCCAGATGTCATTGAGTCGGAATGCCCTACCTGAGGTGTCCCTGGCTCCTTCGGCCACCATCTCTCTCACTCACTCGGAATGCTCCAAAGAAAGCTAACTTAAACAGTGAATTAAACAATGAAACTTCGTAACTGTCAAAACAAATACGTAGGAGGCTCTCACATAAGTCCAGCAGTAAATGGGGGGTAATGGGGGCCTGCTGGTCAGGGGTCCTTCCCGCCTCCCTAGCCCTGCTCTCCAGAAAGTGCCTTGCAAAGAAGCCCCGGTCCGGGGGTGTGTGTGTGACTGGCGAGGTTGCTTGCAAAGGCCAAGGCAGACAGCTTCCCAGCTATAGTGCTCAAGGCCGCCCCATTATGTCTCAGATGCATGGCAAACTGGAGCATCTGGGGCTCTGGGATCGGAAAACCTGGGGGCCAGCCCTATGCCAACCACTACTGCTGGAATTCCCAATACACCCTATCGTAGGCAATCCTGGTACAAGGCGCAAGGGATCCCAGGACTGTCAGGTGGAGCTCTAACACCCAAGGTTCCAAACCGACGGTGGCAGCAGCTCCGGATTCACTCGGGCTCAGGGTGCAAGTGAACGAAAATGCTCCATCTGGAAGCGAGAGAGGGCATCGGCTAGATCGTTGTCCAGGCTGGGTACATTCCTGGCCTGGAAGAGGATGTTGAATTCCAGACAAATGAGCATGAATGCCATCACCAGCTTCATGACCTTTGGAGACTTGGAAGACTGGGTGTTAATGATGTGGACCATCACCTGGTTGTCACACCAAAACAGCACCGAGTGGTTTGCCAGTTCGTTGGGCCATAGATGGACAGCTAGCACTATGGGAAAAAGCTCAAGGAAGGTGAGGTCCCTGGTTGAACCTTGCTCGCACCATTCCGGGGGCCAAGGGTCCACAGCCCAACGGTCTCTGAATATTAAACCAAAACCCGCACCTCTGGCGGCATTGGAGTGTACCTGGAGCTCAGCTTTGATCAAAAACTGGTCCCGCCAGAAACTGGTGCCATTAAAGTTTGCTAAAAATGTGGCCCATATCTGTAAGTCTTCCCTCATCTCCCTGGTGACTTGGATATAGTGGTGAGGAGGCGGGTCGCCAGCCAGTTTAGCGTAAAGGCAGGACAAGAAGGCCCACCTGGGCATACCACTCGGCATGCAAAATTAAGGCTCCTGAGGACTGACTGTAATTGGCACATGGTAACTTTTGCCACTCTTAAACATTCATCAACCTTGGCATGGAGGGCAAGTAACTTGTCCTGAGGCAGGCGGGAAACAGCTGTCTCTGTATCCAGCTCGATGCCGAGGTAGTTCAGTCTAGTGGTTGGTCCCTCTGTCTTCTCAGGGGCCAGGGGAATGCCCAGTTCAACTGCCACGGCATGGAAAGTCTGCATCAAGCTTGAGCAGTCCTCCGTGCTGGCTTGGCCAACTAATAGGAAATCGTTGAGATATTTAGTGATTCCCCGGCTGCCAGATCTGTGCTTGATGATCCATTCAACAAGGGTGCTGAACCGCTCAAAGGCCAAGCAGGAGATCGAACACCCCATCTGCATTGCTTTGCAAAATAATACATGTCGTCTAAATGGAAACCCAGCAGAGGAAAACCCTTGGGATGTACTGGGAGCAAATGAAAAGCGGACTTGATGTCGCACTTTCCCAGGATAGCCCCTGGACCGAAGGACCTAACTAGGGACACAGCCGAGTCAAACAATTCATACCTAACTGAAGAGAGCTCTTTGGGAATAGTGTCATTGACTGAGCCGCCCCAGGGGTAAGACAGGTGGTGGATTAGTCGGAACTCCCCGGGGGCCTTCTTGGGTACCACGCCTAAAGAAGAGGTAACCATACTGGGAAAAGGGGGGGCCGAGAATGGGCCCGCCACTCTGCCCTTGGCCATCTCTTTTCTGATTTTTTCCCATACTACTCCCTCCATCCCAGCCACTGACTTAAGGTTTGGAGCTACCCGGTGCTGCTGAACTTCAAGTGCTGGGATATATTGGAAACCCTGCTGGAACCTACCCACAATATACACCACCTCTGCTTGGTCTGGGTGGCCTCAAAGTGCCTGCTCGAGCTGGGCAGCCCTAACTGGTGTTGGGGCTTTTGCTTGTAGGTCCCGAACTACTGTTACCAGGGGGACCTTTCCAGGCCCCTCCGGGGTAAGGTCTCCCTTTTGAGGTGGATTTTCCCTATGGGCATGCTGAGGCTGCGTGGTGGCCGAAACACGTGAAGCAGGCATGGCAAAATTTGCAGGCCGCTTGGGATCATCTCCCAAAATGGCCAAACTCCCCACATCGTCCAATGGACGACAATGCTCCTTTCTTACCTTCATCACGAAAGAACTCCGTGGCGGATGAGGCACCCCCCCCTTTGCCAACAAATGGCCACTATCAGATCGGGGTACATTCCCAACCCTGCTCACGCAATTAAGCCAGAGGTCATGGGCATGCAAGTCCCACCTCAGGCCTGGGGTATAGGCCGCCCGGTGGCGGAACGCCTCATCATACTGCAGCCAGGCCCCTGCTGGCCCGGCTTCATAGGCCCGCTGCACGATGTCAGTGTACTTCAGTAAGTCTGCAGCCCTGGCAGGATAGGCCTGGATCATGACCCCCATGTAAATATAAACGGCTGCGGTCCAGGTCGACCAATTTCGGTCAGCTTTGGGGTGCTTGAAGCGTTCCTTTTCCTTTTTGTCCTGTTGCTCAGTNTGAGACAAGCTTCGGTTGCTCTTACCGGGCATAACTCCGACGAAGCGGCCCTGTGCAGTGTCACAGCTAGCCCCCTCCCCCACTGATCTGTTTTAGATCAACAAATGGTCAGTACCATTGCTGCTCGACCGATCCAGATGTCATTGAGTCGGAATGCCCTACCTGAGGTGTCCCTGGCTCCTTCGGCCACCATCTCTCTCACTCACTCGGAATGCTCCAAAGAAAGCTAACTTAAACAGTGAATTAAACAATGAAACTTCGTAACTGTCAAAACAAATACGTAGGAGGCTCTCACATAAGTCCAGCAGTAAATGGGGGGTAATGGGGGCCTGCTGGTCAGGGGTCCTTCCCGCCTCCCTAGCCCTGCTCTCCAGAAAGTGCCTTGCAAAGAAGCCCCGGTCCGGGGGTGTGTGTGTGACTGGCGAGGTTGCTTGCAAAGGCCAAGGCAGACAGCTTCCCAGCTATAGTGCTCAAGGCCGCCCCATTATGTCTCAGATGCATGGCAAACTGGAGCATCTGGGGCTCTGGGATCGGAAAACCTGGGGGCCAGCCCTATGCCAACCACTACTGCTGGAATTCCCAATACACCCTATCGTAGGCAATCCTGGTACAAGGCGCAAGGGATCCCAGGACTGTCAGGTGGAGCTCTAACACCCAAGGTTCCAAACCGACGGTGGCAGCAGCTCCGGATTCACTCGGGCTCAGGGTGCAAGTGAACGAAAATGCTCCATCTGGAAGCGAGAGAGGGCATCGGCTAGATCGTTGTCCAGGCTGGGTACATTCCTGGCCTGGAAGAGGATGTTGAATTCCAGACAAATGAGCATGAATGCCATCACCAGCTTCATGACCTTTGGAGACTTGGAAGACTGGGTGTTAATGATGTGGACCATCACCTGGTTGTCACACCAAAACAGCACCGAGTGGTTTGCCAGTTCGTTGGGCCATAGATGGACAGCTAGCACTATGGGAAAAAGCTCGAGGAAGGTGAGGTCCCTGGTTGAACCTTGCTCGCACCATTCCGGGGGCCAAGGGTCCACAGCCCAACGGTCTCTGAATATTAAACCGAAACCCGCACCTCTGGCGGCATTGGAGTGTACCTGGAGCTCAGCTTTGATCAAAAACTGGTCCCGCCAGAAACTGGTGCCATTAAAGTTTGCTAAAAATGTGGCCCATATCTGTAAGTCTTCCCTCATCTCCCTGGTGACTTGGATATAGTGGTGAGGAGGCGGGTCGCCAGCCAGTTTAGCATAAAGGCAGGACAAGAAGGCCCACCTGGGCATACCACTCGGCATGCAAAATTAAGGCTCCTGAGGACTGACTGTAATTGGCACATGGTAACTTTTGCCGCTCTTAAACATTCATCAACCTTGGCATGGAGGGCAAGTAACTTGTCCCGAGGCAGGCGGGAAACAGCTGTCTCTGTATCCAGCTCGATGCCGAGGTAGTTCAGTCTAGTGGTTGGTCCCTCTGTCTTCTCAGGGGCCAGGGGAATGCCCAGTTCAACTGCCACGGCATGGAAAGTCTGCATCAAGCTTGAGCAGTCCTCTGTGCTGGCTTGGCCAACTAATAGGAAATCGTTGAGATATTTAGTGATTCCCCGGCTGCCAGATCTGTGCTTGATGATCCATTCAACAAGGGTGCTGAACCGCTCAAAGGCCAAGCAGGAGATCGAACACCCCATCGGCATTGCTTTGCAAAATAATACATGTCGTCTAAATGGAAACCCAGCAGAGGAAAACCCTTGGGATGTACTGGGAGCAAATGAAAAGCGGACTTGATGTCGCACTTTCCCAGGATAGCCCCTGGACCGAAGGACCTAACTAGGGACACAGCCGAGTCAAACGATTCATACCTAACTGAAGAGAGCTCTTTGGGAATAGTGTCATTGACTGAGCCGCCCCAGGGGTAAGACAGGTGGTGGATTAGTCGGAACTCCCCGGGGGCCTTCTTGGGTACCACGCCTAAAGAAGAGGTAACCATACTGGGAAAAGGGGGGGCCGAGAATGGGCCCGCCACTCTGCCCTTGGCCATCTCTTTTCTGATTTTTTCCCATACTACTCCCTCCATCCCAGCCACTGACTTAAGGTTTGGAGCTACCCGGTGCTGCTGAACTTCAAGTGCTGGGATATATTGGAAACCCTGCTGGAACCTACCCACAATATACACCACCTCTGCTTGGTCTGGGTGGCCTCAAAGTGCCTGCTCGAGCTGGGCAGCCCTAACTGGTGTTGGGGCTTTTGCTTGTAGGTCCCGAACTACTGTTACCAGGGGGACCTTTCCAGGCCCCTCCGGGGTAAGGTCTCCCTTTTGAGGTGGATTTTCCCTATGGGCATGCTGAGGCTGCGTGGTGGCCGAAACACGTGAAGCAGGCATGGCAAAATTTGCAGGCCGCTTGGGATCATCTCCCAAAATGGCCAAACTCCCCACATCGTCCAATGGACGACAATGCTCCTTTCTTACCTTCATCACGAAAGAACTCCGTGGCGGATGAGGCACCCCCCCCTTTGCCAACAAATGGCCACTATCAGATCGGGGTACATTCCCAACCCTGCTCACGCAATTAAGCCAGAGGTCATGGGCATGCAAGTCCCACCTCAGGCCTGGGGTATAGGCCGCCCGGTGGCGGAACGCCTCATCATACTGCAGCCAGGCCCCTGCTGGCCCGGCTTCATAGGCCCGCTGCACGATGTCAGTGTACTTCAGTAAGTCTGCAGCCCTGGCAGGATAGGCCTGGATCATGACCCCCATGTAAATATAAACGGCTGCGGTCCAGGTCGACCAATTTCGGTCAGCTTTGGGGTGCTTGAAGCGTTCCTTTTCCTTTTTGTCCTGTTGCTCAGTGGGATCCATTATAGAGTCGCTAAACAAAAGGGCAAACAAATCCAGGTAGACCCCTCTCTAAATCCGCTCCTTGGTGGCCGCGAGCAGGTGACCCCCAATTGGGTCAGAGACCACAGAGTAGCCGCCACCCTCAGGTGGGTGCTGTTGCGGGATGGTCATCACAGGGCAGTTCCATCCCTGCCCCCTGCCCGGAGGCTGAGGGGGGGACCATGGGGGTCCACACCCGGAGTGCCTGCCCTGCAATGGATGAGGAACTCGCTGCGGCACTCGGCAGGGACAATGCCCCCACCAGGTCCACGGGTACATGGGCTGGGGGTGGCAAGGGTGTTATGGGGACCCAGGTCCCACTTCACCATACCAATTGGGTCAGTTGACCGGTCACCCTGTGCCCCTGGTGGGGGTCTGGTGCTGCACCATCACTCCCAGTGCCCCTTGTAGTCAGATCCCGCTGGACTGCGGCATCGCCCAACCTCCCCCGGGGCTATACCCCCCCGCGTAAGTCTCCACCTCTCCTGCACAGTTAGCTGGCAGGACTGGGGGTGCAATATTCTGGACAGGGGAGCTGCCACCTGCTGGACTCTTGCCAACTGGGCATGCTGTTGGGTCAGAACCTGGAGTGCCCTCTCCATCTGGTTGAGCCACTGGCGCAGATCGGCGTCCTCATGGCCTCGGGCTACCACGCCGACTGGCTCTGGCCTAGGCTGCACAAAGGGAGGAAGGGGCTCCCTGGCCCAACCCAAGGTGTGTGGATCACCAAGAGAAGCAGGTGGCCTGGGAGGGGCACGTGCAGGCCTGACGCCTCTACGCGCCCGGGTCACTGCAGTTCCCCCAGCCTCCTCGATGTAACAGGTGGGGGGGCTCACCAGGCACCCACCCCTCCACAAAGGGGGCTCCTCCGCGGTGGGGGCACCCATCTGTGGGGGACCCACAGGGAGCCCCGGGGGGAGGGCGGTGGCCGAAGGGCATGCTGCTACACCCCCTCACCAGCTGCCGGAGTAGGACCTCACAGCTGGCAATCTGCACACCATGTGGGATTTCCCCACTTTCCCCTGCAGGTCCCTCATGTACTGGGAGGGTGGGGGCTGTCATGGCCCCTAGGGGGATTTCCCCCATTTCCTCCGGGGAACCCTGCATTGTCGTGATGGTGGGGGGAACGCCCCCCGTACGGCACCTTGCATCTCTCACCTGTCCCCCCCTCCTCAGCAGGGGTTGAATGGGCGGCCTCACGTCGTCACTTCCTAGCTGCCCCAGTGGCGTTTTTCTTATTCTTCCCCATGTGTAAAAGTTCAGGCAAGAAGCTCAGGCACCAGAAAAGGGGACTTTCATTTGCCCCTGACAGGAACGTTAGTGGACCTGGTCCCAAACCTGCACCCTCAGGGTTCCTGTACAAGCAGCCAGACCCAAGTGCCAGTATGCCTCCTTGCAGTCAGGAACGCGCCACTCGCAGCTCCGCTTGCACGACTGCGGCTCTGCCCGCTGCCGTTTCGTTTACAGCTCCAGCTGCAAGTGAGGCCAGAGCTGGAGAAGTCCCTTGATCGTGAACCCCACCTTCTGAGCGGGGCCCACGTGACTGATCTCTGTCCTATCGGTACCGGCCAGGGTTGACTAGCAACCCCGGCTGGGTTTTCTACAGTTTGCACCCCATGCTGTTTTCCCGCCTCTGGGGCTGGTGCAACCCCCGCAGGCAGGAAAACTATGCCAGCCATCCCGCTCCTTGTTAGGCGGGCACGGCAAGGGACTTGCCGCCCGCCACTCCCGTACTGGGGGGGCGAGCGGAGGCAATTGTCTTGGCTACAGACAAGCTGAGACCCTACCTGTAGGAGCAGTAGTTCACCCTGCTGACAGACCAGTGGCTAGAAATGATGCAGAACTCCAACTCTAAGATCCAGAGGTGGGCCTGGAAACTGCAGGAGTTCAACATGAAAATCGAGCATGTTAATTAATTATATAATTAATTATTATTATTAAGCATTTATATAACACCAGCATTGTACCTGACACTTTACAATTGTAAGATAAAAACACAGTCCCTGCCCTAGCAGGCTTACAATCCAAGAGAGACAAAAGGCGGGGGGGTGGGGGAGAGACAGAGGAAAAGACTAGTATTAAAGGGAGCCATAATGTGATTGTGGATGCCCTGCCCTGAAAGGACTCTCACTATCTTATGTGATCTGCTTGTTGTCATCTTTCTGGAAGCAGAAACTGTCTGTAAAAACTATCTTCAAATAGTGTTTGGGTGTACAGAATTGCTACTTTTATTGTGTATATGGTATTTTATCTGTGTTGTGTAACCCCTTTACGACACGCCTATACCCTCAGGCAGTGCACTGCACACAGACTTAAGAGAAAAGGGAGGGGGGGTGACAAAAAGCCTTTGTCTCTGGAGGGGCCCTGGCAGGACTGTGTCCCACGTTGCTAAGGAATCATCTCTATCTACAGCACGTGGCAGCAAAGAAACTGTAAGTAAAGGATCTGCTACCTGCCAATTACCAGCAAAGGAACAGTTTTAGGCAGTCAGGATCCAAAAGGGTCCACGCACACACTGAATTGGACTCTGGAACTTGCTCAAGGATGCTGTCCTTTGGTTTGTTTGTGTTTCTTTTATGCTTACCAGTAAAGTTATTATTATTATTATTATTATTATTAACAAACATTTATATAGCGCCAGCAGTGTACCTGGCACTTTACAAAGTAATAAAATAGACACGGTCCCTGCCCCTAGGGCTTACAATCTGAGAGACAGGAGCTGGGGGAGAGACTTAGGAAGGGGAACAGAGGGAGAGACAAGGGGTCTAACATTCATGAAGATGCGAGGTCTCAAGTGCACGTACTTGGCTTGGTTACGATGAGAATGACAGCAGGCAGGTCCATGTTGCAAGGATAAGGGTAAACCGATCGTAGGTATAGGAATAGTGGCTCAGCAGGATAAAGAGTCAGACAGAGCAGAGCGAAAGAGGTGAGTTTTAAGGAGAGATTTGAAGGTATGAAGGGAGGGGGCAAGGCGGATGTGGACAGGGAGGGAGTTCCAGGCATGGGGGGCAGCAAGTGAGAAGGGACGAAGGCGCTTAGGGGAGCAGGGAAGGCGTGGAAGGGTGAGAGAAGGGACAGAGGAGGAGCGAAGTGCACGGGCTGGAGTATGGAGGGCGATAAGTGCAGAGAGGTAGGGGGGAGCAAGGTTGTGAAGAGTCTAAGCTTGTTTTCTTTCTTTACCTTACTGAGTGCGTGAATGTCTGCTCACTGTCAAAAACACACCCCTCTAGGCCTGCTAAAGCACAGCTACCAAAAGGGGGTACAGGATTCACCCTAAAAATAGGAATCCTCACTGGCTTTTCCAGTCAAGACAACCTCTGACCAAGATACTGACCCCTGAGTTACTCCAAGGGTTTCTGCCTCCTGTAAGGGGAGAATGCCCGATAAAGAGAACCAGGGAAAGGGGTGCCCTTGGGAAGCTGCAAGTGGGTAACAGCCTGGAGTTTGCATAACTCCGACTATGTGGACTCTGGAGGTGAATTGTTAGTCTGAGTGGTAGCAGTCATACCGAGGTTTCCTGGGGTTTGCCAGCTGTTGGAGCTCCAGGCTCGAGTTTTTGACCAACACAGTGAGGGGGGTGTCTCAGCCTTGTAGCACCCCCTACTGTGCTTTATCACATCACATACTCCCTCTGGCATGAACCATGAGGGAGGGGGAAAGCACTCCAGGCTGGCCTTTACAATTGACATGTCCCCGCCGTGAGCAATGGGAAACTCAGGCTCCCCAGCAGTCCCGGCCAGTTCTTGTGACTTGAAAAGGCTGTGTGTGTCCCTTGCCCACAGTGCCTATGAGTAGTGGACCAGTCTGCTGGCACAGCTGGTTACTTCAGTTCATATGGGCAGGGACTACATAGTCACCCATTGCCATGGATCTTTTTGGCTTGCCCCACACAGAGCACTCCAGATTTCTCAGCAGTGCTCCATGAGTGGGTGCCACATGGCCTGCGAGAGAGCACATCTTGCAGGATGTGCATGGCTTGCAGGAGCGCTCCACCTTCTGATGGACAGTTGGAGGAGTGGCTCCTGGGTGGCATCATTTAAAAAGACCCTTTGTGTGAGTGAGTGTAAGCATGTGGTACTGAATCCAGCAACACCCAACAACTACAATGCAAATTTATTTACAATATTTATAAAACTGGAGTTCAGGAACTAGACAATACATGGGCAAAGTGTGTCTTATAGCCCTCAGTCATATGAAGATTTTGGTATGCAGTTCTTGAAGCAGGGAACATTGGCCACCCCTTGATGGTTTACTAATCAGCAAGCATTCCCTGTATCTGTTCTATATGGACTATGCAGTTAATAAGAGTGTTTTGGAATTGTTCGGGGCAAAAAGAAATGTATAAATACAATTACCTCTTAATATTAATTGATTCTTAGTAAGCAACAATTGAATAAAATATGAAGTGGTATTATTTACAAGGTGACATTATTATTTGTTCTATTCAATCTCTTCACTTTGTTTTATTCAATGGAAATAAATGCTTGCCTTTGGAGACAAGCATGAGAAGGTGCAGGAGAAGCATCTGCAAAGAAAAATGTTGCAGAAATACAAGGTTGTGACTGAAGAAGAGAATACCAGTCACTTATATCTTTGGTAGATTGCTTTAAGCAAAGCTTGTTGACACACCGAAGAAAGTTTCTTTAGCCATGCCCAGTTTACTTCTGTTCACCCCCATTCACTGCCCTGGTGACTACCCCGACTCTCAGACCATGGGCATTTTTACACACACCTTAAAGTTCCAGATTTTTCAAGCTTCTGGGTTTACAAGTCCACAAGTAAGTTCTGGATGCATTCTTCTCTCACACACATACCCACTGCCCTGAGGCAGTTCCTAGATACATTCTTCAAACAAACACTGCCCTGAGGCAGCCTAAAGTAGTTGCAGCTGTAGATGTGACAGGCTGCCATGGAAACCAAGTGACCACAGCTGCCTGGAGCAAAGCAGTTTACAAGGAGAACTTTTTACACACTAAGGTTCTGGAAGAAGTTCTACGCAGAAGTTCAAAGAGCCGGATGTTTAAGATCTGGGTGAGTGATTTAGACACACAGAAAGTTCAGGATGTAACAGCAAACATGCAGGAGAAATGTGTGTGTAAAAACACTCCATGCCTTCCCTTTCTGGCTATGCCCTTCAATGCTTCTGCTTTGGACCTTGTCCTGATCCTGCCCTCTTTGCCCTAGGTTGGCCCTGCATACCCCCACTTGCTGGGCTGTTACTGATCTGACAGCTTAGTATGTGGGAGGAAATCCAAGCTGCCTTGCCAGAGAGCTTAGCTTTTCTCTACCTGCAGGCAGCCCTATTCAGTCTATTATGGAACTTCCATTTAAGATTCCTTGCTCCATGCATTTTGTGCATCAGGAGCAAAAAAGGGAAATTACAGTAGTGGAGAATGACAGTATTAAGATGCTCAAAATGAATAATAGGGTCCCCCAATTCTCGTGCTACCACAGCAGCCTAGGAAGAACCGAATACTCATGCAAAATCTCTTGATTCCCTCCACCTCTTGTCCATCCCAGATTGTTTAAGCCCCTTGGGGCAGGGAACTGTCTCTAGCCATGACTATTCAGTGCCAGGAACATTGCTTGTGCTATATGAATAACAACAACAATCAACCCTGGGTAACAATCTTTTCAAACAGGGTCCTCCCTTTCTGAATGGAGGATGCCAGCTATGCTCCCTCCATGTTGTCTTCCTGGGTGGGGGTTGAGATGTCTAAATATGTTCTAAGACCACATTGATAAAGATAGAGATATCTGTCTGGCTCTTTTGAGTAAGCTTTTGGAAAATCATTCCTCAGATGTGACAATTCCCAATAATGTCTGTTCTACTTTAGTCTCTCTCTGATTGATTTACCTTTTAGGTACAGCTGGTCCTACAGGCTTACCCACCCAAACAAAAGGGGGATCTGATCTTTTTACTGCTTTGTAGCACCTTTTTCCACTACTGCATTGTACAAAAAATAGTAATGATGATGGTTTTAAAAATGGCAGGTGCAATGATTATGTTAATTAATATTCATGAATGGGATTGAATGCATAGCATTCTTCTTTCAACGTTTAGCATTTTATCTAGGGTATGAGCAAAAGCCACAAAGCCCTGCTTCTGCTTTGTTGCTTTTTGGTGGATGCTGAAAAGCTGCTTTTTGTTCAGACCTAGGGCATTCCCTCTACCCTGTGGCCTACTTCCTCTCCAGCCATGTTTCCAAAAGACTCCAGGGATGTGTTTGCTTTCACAGAAAGCAATTGCTTGGCTCTGTGCAGAGGTGGAGAAAGGAGGGAATTCAGATGCATGGCCTGAGCAGCAGCTGCTCTCCTCTGCTGGCTCAGTATCAGCATGTCATATGTCAGGGTGCTGAACATATAATGCTTTGTTGTTCGCAACTGAAAGGTTGGGACTGGAGCACTGCAAGACATCATAGCATTCAAGCTTACCAATTTGCACGTGCTGGAACACACACACTCCAGCAAATGCAAATGGCTAAATGAAATACAAGAGAGGGGGTGGGGAGGATGATTGAACTATTTTAGTTTGGCTTCTAGAAAACTCTCTCATATTGCTCAGCAAAATAATGGGAATGTTTCCACATCATGAAGGAGCATAAGGATATGGAGAAGCTATTTGTGTAAATTACATAAACGGTAGAATGCCAAGGATATCTATTAAGGAAAGCCTAACTGTGAAATATCGCTAGCATTAACCTATTGGTTTCCTTCCCCACCCCAGGTTTGTTTTTTACTTGGGATGGGGACACTTGTAAAACAAGAGCATTTATAAACCTCCAAAAATATCTGAGTGCACAGAGTGAGTTTATGAACATCTTTACATCCTCCTACCCCCATTGTAATTTAAATTCAATTTCTTCAAAAGAAGCGATTGATTACAAGGAAATTATATCAAACCTAAATATAAAAACATTTCTCAAGTGCTACCTTAGTGCTTTTAAGGGGTTAAAATGATTAACATATGTTTTAATACTTAGGCTGCTTTCAGACCTCTCACCTCCTCCCAACACATATTCTGGCTGCAGGAGGGAATACGGAGCCAGGATATGCGCGGGGATTGGCCGGTCTGAAAGCTCCCATTGCCGACAGACATGCACAGGGTTGCAGAGCTGAATTTCCTGCTCTGCATCCCTCCCTGCATGTTTCTGCCAGTAAATCCACGCCACAGCCAGAATATGAGCAGGGTTTGTGTGTGTCTGAAAGCGGCCATAGTTCATCAATACACCATGGCAGAGTTCACCAGGACTATAGATTATTTATGACCATTCACTAAACCTACTGCTGCTCTCCCTATAACAATTTACTACAAATGCGGCTCAAGGGTGCAATTCTCATTCATACTACAGGTACATTAGGTTGGCTCCACTGAAGCTGTATGCCAAAGGGCTACACTAGACTTGAATGGGTGCCAAGAGCTCATTCACAGCAAGAGACATTGTTGTGAAACCAGGGCCAGCCTTACGACAGGGCACCTGCCCCCGGGCCTTGCTCTTTTCTCTACTTCCAGGGCCCCACATCAGCCCCAGTTTTCACCAAGACAGGGTATGGGGACCCCAACTTCCTCCCAATGGGGAACATGATCACCTATAGGACCCCATGAAGATGCCCCTGAAGGGATAGGGCCACTAGAGGACCCACATTTTATCTTCACTCTGGGCAGAGGCAGCTGGTGCATTTGGAGGCTGATGGGGCAGTGGGTGGGTTTGCCACGGTGGACCGGTGGGCATAGGGGCAGAGCCTAGCCTAAGGGCAGAGCCAGGGCATAACCCAGTAGCAAGGAGTTCCCAGGGTTAACATTGGATGCACATTACATTACTTAATGCTGGGAATGCTGCTATGTGAAGCACTGCCACCAGGAAATAGAGAACCCTCTTACTGAGGTCCCATACCCTCTCTTTCCCACCGTGTCCAAATTAACCATAGTAGGTTTAAAAAATAGATCACGTTGCCATCACCTACCTTTATCCAGAACCCTCAAATTCTCAATTTTCATGGCATGCTGGGCCACCTGTAGTCTTCTAAAGGTGTAGGCTTTGGTACAAGCCTTTCTTCTGGCTTGGAGAACTTGGGAG
>QEPC01000232.1:549739-560643 GCA_003113815.1 Sphenodon punctatus | reverse complement strand
CCCCACCATGAGGGCAGCCCATGATCTGTCTATGACAAGGGTACAGCTAACTCCTCCCCCACCAATGGATCCCCACCTTAAGGCAGGTGCAAAAAATCAAATCCAAGGTATGTCCCCCATCATGTGTCATGCTGTAACTACTTGAGACAGGCCCATGGTTGCCATGAACTCATGCTCCGCTCCACTAAGACTGGTGTCGGCGTGAATATTGACGTCTCCCAAGAGGCAATACCACCTCCGACACCAGCTCCGTTGGAGCATGTAGGGATGCTGCCATACAAGTAGGTGCATGGTATACCAGCAGCACCCCTCATCTGTCTCCTGCCACATCAATTACAAGATGGAGACCATCAATTCCCAGCATCGATTGCACTAGATACCTCCTGTCAGACCATGATTCCCTAAAAACAATGGCTACACCAGCACCCCGTCCCTCTAGTCGTGACTGATGCTGCACAGAGTACCTGGCCGGAACAAGGTCAGTCAATAGTTTCCCCTTTTTCATTTGCTCACAGAGATTTGCATTTTGATTACTACTGTATGTCACAAACACTGTGTAATCTTTTGACCTGTATTCACTGTGGCCCTGTTCCAAAGTCCACACAACTGTGTGGACCAAACACTACAGTTGCGTGCAAACAGGATGCCTTCAGAAAGTCCCTGGCCTCCTGACTGTGGTTCCACTACAGCAGCCACTACAGTCCCACCTCTCCCTCTCCCAGTGGCAGCATGGTCACGAGGTAGGAGACATTTCTGGGGGTACCCTGCAACTGCAAAGTTGTAAGGAAAAATCCACAAGAATCAGTTTGTAGAATCAAAGTCTATATTTTAATTGCCTCTTCTGTGTTCCCTTTCTTTATCATTGCGGTGTGAAACATAAACCTAATAAAATGTTAGTTCTAGTCAAATGTATGAACCCATCATTTTTAGAGGTTTCAAAACCAGAGTGAGTTCACTAATGCTTATTTTCTTCAGTCTTTGTATGCACAGTCTTGCTTCTCTGGGGGATAGCTGTGATACTGTGACAGGCAGTGACTTTTTTTTACTTTTTTTCTGATTTCTGGAGTAAAAGCCTCTGTTGCCTTCTTTATGGGTAAGGAATTTTTTGAGAGAGACTACTGTATATTGCAGTTACAGAAACTAAGACTGAAAAGTGTTACCAAATTAAACTTTTTCTCAATATTTTCTGGAAAATGTGATACCAGCTGCTAGTTTTCATAGAAATACATTGCACAAAAGTAAGTGTTCTTATATTACTGCTAGGTAATACATTGCTGGGCTGGAGGGCATGTATAAGTGTTACAAAAGTAGCCCTGGTCAATGTGGAGCTATAAAGTTTCAGTTAGTCATGCTATACTCCTGTCTACTTATACTACCTGATAGTATCTGGGAACTCTAGGCTCTACAGGGACTTTTGTAAGTAAGTAAGGCTCAAAGATGTTTGTTCTAGACTGAATATACTGAAGCAGACAACTGATAGAGGACCTACAAGCTTGACACCAATACACAGCTACACAGCCATCACAATACGGCTGTTAACCCAATCTCCAGATTACAACTCCCCTGAAATAAAAGATTTTAATCAACATGAAAGGTAGTTGGAAGCAGTTTTTTATACAAGAAAACTACCTAAAGGAATGGACTTTCACAGAGTATGGACTTGCACAATAGTGACTTTGTTTAGAAATGACTGGCCTTTTTCATTTTTATAAATGATTCATAAAAACTTGAACTTAATCATTGAATCATTCATTTTTATATTTATAAAAGAGTGATATACATTTTAATTTACATAAATATCAGACACTATTCCTGGTATATTAATAAATTCATTCAACTTTTTTTTTTTCAGATTAGCCCATTTTCAGAAAACACTTTGGAAATCTGTTATCCTTCCCTTTTCCAAACATTGCAGATATAAATCAATGAGGGCTGCTTTCTACTACAGTGGAAATAGGATTTCTTTTCAAAGGGCTTTTAAGGTTAATGCCACAATCTTCTTTGCTATTGCACTTGTGATGGGAGGGGGGAGGTTTTGCAAATGTCAAAGCTGTCTAAATTCAAGAAGTATCAATGTTCTTTTCAACAATCAGCATAACTCAAAATACCAAGGTATCTTTTCACTTAAAATATTCATATTATAGGTTTTAGATGAGGACTTGTTTTTCAAAATGCTCCTACGTCCTCATTTTTTGTTCGTGTTTTGAAATATTTATAGGCTTAAAATGAAACCATTTGTTTTAGAAATACACCTACACAGACTGACTGGAAAGAATTAAGAATTTATATGCTCTGCACACATCCTTGTAGAACTAAAGTTGCACAGGCAGTCATAATACTGGCATTTCCTAAGTTCAGCACTTGGCTTGGCAAAACAGTGTGCTTTTATCTACCATTTCCCACCCTGGTACAGCATCTCTGGCAACTCCCACAGCTTCCAGTGCCATGGACTGCTGCTGCAAATAACATGCACCTAACTTCGAAAGGTTCTGTGATTTTGGCAGCCAGCCAGAAGTCCCCTGTGAATGAAAAGGAAATTAGCCTTTTGCTTTTAAAAGTTTATCTCAGTGGAGTCTCCTGGGACAAAGGCACTTCAGTAATCCAAAAGGATTCCTCTACCAAATATCAAAAGCCTGCCAAAAATGAACAAACAAAAACAAACAAACAAACGAGATACAAAATCTCCCCAAAGACAGGGTTCGAAGAATCTTTCACAGTGCAATGTGCTAGGCAACCTAAATAAAGGAGACCAGCACCAGCTATTCTATCACAGTCCATCTCCCTCTCTGTCAGGGACCGATGTCAGGGTTAGGAGTCGGGTTCCAACAATGGCCCCAATGAAGAAACTCAGNACTGACACTGGAAGGCACATCCAGGCCAGTACCGGATTTAATAAGTTATAAGATTAGTTAGCATACTGGACCCAAATTGCTAGGTGCAATTGCCCCCACCGTCCGTGGTTATTTCGTTATTGGTTGTCAATAAAGAGTGCGGCCAAGTTTAACCCAACTTTGTTGTCTGAGTCTTGATTGGGGGGGGTGCTTCGACAAAGAGCAGGAGCCAAGTCAAGAATTGGGTAATGAGACTGAGCAAGGCTGGAGATGGACATCAGCTGGGATGGAGCAGTGAGGCAGCGAGGAAATGACAAGGCAAGTACAAGATTCAGGAACCTACTCAGGGTGCAGCCTGAACTCCACCATATCAGACCTGACCTGAGTCTGATGCAGCTGGGGTCTTCTGTACTGGGCTATACCAGGACCTCCTTCAGCTGTGGCTGACCTGTCCCCTTTGGAGTTCCAGGTTGTCATGATATTCAGAAGGGGGTAGGGCCATAGCAGAGCGTCTGAGCAAAGCGATTATCTCATCACATTCTGGTATTACCCATCCTCCACAGGAAATGGTGATGCCATGATGCATGCAAGAGGTGGGCTGCCCCAGAAAGTGGCAGAACAAATGAACTCTCTTATCCCTTTTTGATGTGACCAACATCCCGAAAGCATTGTGATATGAAGAACCTGGCTTGACTTGTCCAAAGGTCTCAGGTGGATAATGTGCCTAGTTCAACGTGGTCCCAAATAGGACTGGTCAGGTCCCATTATGACACAGGCCTCTAACCTCTAGACTCCACGACGAAAAGCTAGTTAGCCATCCCAGTAAGTAGATCCTCTGGTGTCCGCTGGTTTTTTTTAGTTTTTATAGCCAGAGAGGGACAATCTGCACTAGCTGTGGCAATAGGGTATTACATCCAGTCCAGACAATCAAGAGGCTTCATAGATTCACTGCAGGCCAGTAGGAGAGAAGTTAACAACCAAAGATCTAGGGTTAGGAAGTGAGCAGGTGGCCAATGTGCCTGCCACCTCCTGCTCTGGCATGTTGCCCTTGCACTCTATGTTTCTCTATAGAATATTATTTAAGGTATGTATTTCTGACCATAATCCAGTGCACTGTCCTCACCATACAGGGGCATAGCATCCATTGAGCTAACCCAGCATAAAGCTGGGGGCTGCTAGGTCCCAGGGGTTGCTGCCTGGCCCCGCGGGAGCCCCCCACATCATGGGGGGTCCCCATCCCTCACCTGCCTCTGCATACTACCAGCTGTAGCTGGGACACCAATCCAACTGGGAGATAAAGCTGTTTGTAAACAAACTCCTTCCCATGTGAGTGATCAGAAGGTTGTTGCCTTGTACAAAGGTTCTTTCAGATGGTTCCCAACATTCTCACAACTGGGTTGTGCATGCTCACCTTATTCAAATAATAGACCATGTGATGGCCTCGAGCTCCACTAATATAAAAAGTTCTCTCCCCCTCAGAATGACAATTCCTTCCCACCCTTTCTAGGAATATAAGAAAATTCCATGCGGGGCTGGAAGGGTGGGTGTTGTGAGAATTTTTCAGAGCCATATCAAAGAACCTTGTTTACAAGGCAGCAACCTTCTGTTCTTTGAGTGGCTCCTCACAGGCCCTCACATGATTTTTCCAGTTGGGGGTCCATGGGCATGCTGGAGCATGGGCAGGACATGCACATGACCGCACATGCATCTCCACTCATCCGCACCCATGGAGCAACCGCTGTTTTCCCCAGTTGCTCCATGCGTGGGGACAAGTGGGGGTGGGGGTGAGTGGGGATGCGTGTTAGGTGGGCACGTGCACCCCTAATCACCCCAGGCATGGCATTGTTCACACGGGGTTCCCCCACCTATGAACACGTAGAAATCTGCATGTTCATGGGTGCGAGAGGCCTGTGTAAAAAGGGCCACATTCTCACAACTGTCTTACTTATACTATCTTAGATAGGAGTTTAGGATGTAAAGCAATATCTATTCTATTTTGGAAAATCTGCAAATATGGTTCTGACATTATTATGGCTGCTATTTCACGAACTCTTCTTAATTAAGTTATTGCTAAGGAATACTGTCTTTAAACCCCCACCCCATAACTAGTTCATTTGTGCGCCCCATATAATCAATTCATGCTGCCCCGAGGGTGCAAATGAACTGGTTATGGGTGGGGGGCAGAAATGGTTATGGGTGGGGGGCAACATGAATTGATTATATGGGGTGGGGGTGCAAATTAACTGGTTATGGGGTGGGGGCAGAGTGAATTTATTATGGGGGCACAACTGAACTGGTTATATATGTCACTGTGCATGGCATAATGCGCTTAATAGGCTGGCTGCATTTTGGGTGTCTTGTAAGTTTGATAGCAGTGCCTCCAGACCCGCCAAGCCGGGTGGCACCCCTAGGCCCGCCGGTGGGACACAAAGAGGGGGGCCCATCTTGACTTCTTGGTCAGGGGCCACCCCAGCTACGCCCCTGACACTATACTTCTGACTCCACTGACTTTAATAGACTTCTTAGCAGTGTGGTGGACCTAGGCTCATGCCCCAGTTATGGCTCTCCCTAAGGGAAAGTTGTGCAGTCTTCCTAAACAAAAACTATGGGTCCCCTAAGGGCAAGGGGTGGAGTCCAGCCCTCCCAAGGGGATCCTGGCCAACCTTCCCCTCCCCCCCAAGGTGGGGGCACCTGCCCAGCTCTCAGCAAGCCCCTGTCCCCCGGAGCAACAACCACCCCACCAGGAAGGATGTTTTCTGAGTGGGCAGGAATGAGGCTAACTAACACTCCACCCCTGTTCATTCTGAAAAATTCCTGTTTGGTGGGGTCTTTGCAAGAGTGGTTGGGGCAGAACGTTGGCTCTGCTCCCTCCCCTACCCACTCTGAAATTTCTACATGGTGTTGAAGTCACTTAAAAAGGGCCCCCCTAGACTCCAGGCTCAACTGAGCCCCTTCACTCCATGGTAGCTATGCCCCTGCTACCCAGCATTTCTCCAGCAGTCTGACCTATATATCTTGAAATAATTAAGCTTCTAGAAAGGGGTGAAAAACATCACTAACCTCATTGATTTTCTGCATTTCATAAATATTTGTCCTTAACCTCTTGTATACATGTGAATAACCTTATTCACATATAAGGAACATAATAAATAGTTACATTGATTTCAGCACCTTTCCCTGTTCATTGACTGGATTGGCTCCTCTATCAGGATTTGGGAATGGGGAAATGTTTGAAACATTATTGACCAAGAAGACATGATGAATCATTGATCTAATCTGTTATGGCAAATCCTATATTCACTTGGTGGTGGAAAATGGAGTCTTTGACCTGGGTCATGATTTAAAATTCAGTCCAGCTCAATACTGACCACTGATTAGCATCTCTCTTGTAAGCCTCAACACATACACCAATAATGGGATGGATGTGAAGGCTGCACTTTGTCTCCAGAGGAGGCTTCTCCAGTCCATTGGTGGGACTGTGCAAGGAAGCTTGAATGGCCACTATCCATTAGGACTGAAATGAGCAGTGATTTTGCTCTCGCAAAAATTCTCACAATTGCGAGCACCAGGACTGAGATCTCACCAAGATCTCATTCCTGGTGCAATTTCTCAGCAAGCCATTTCAAAAATGGCTGCTGTGAGGAGGGTCAGGGGTGGGATAGAGGGTGTGTGTGTGTGCTTGTAAGTTTCAAAGGCCAGCTGTATGCTCCCCACACACACACACTGCCAAACAGCAAGACCCATGCACACCTCTGATATTGGTCCTCCTAAGAATAGGACGCATTAAGAAATTGCATGCAGATGAAAGAGGTCTCCCAACTCTCATCCGGACCCCAAATCAGCAAAAGCCCAGCAGGGTCCCCATGCTCAGCTGCGCAGCTCGCAGGCCTGGGGAGGAGAAGTGAGCAGCCAACAGCAACCAGGAGAGTAGGAACCCTAGCCTGGCCGTGAGGGGAGAGCCTGGGGAGTGTGGGTGGCTGAATCAGCAACTGTCACGTCCCTCCACCAAATACACACTGCTAAACATCTGCTTGGTGGGGGACGGGGAGAACATGGGCTTTAAATTTGACAAGAGCCAGCTGTGAGCACTTGGGAGGGCTACACTCACCAGTGTTCCCAGCTAGTGCTTGTTAGTTCTGGGGGTTTTGTACAGTTTTTTTGCTCAGCAGCAACTTGGTGAGCAGCACGTCCCAGTGCTTGGCTCTTCCCACTATGGAATAAGCACTGGGATTTCGATGGGATGACTTGGTTTACTGATATCTTGATTCAGCCTTACTATCCATGCTGTTCCAATTTGTATGCATTTACAGAGCAAATCTGTGTCTTAATAAACACAATATTCATTCAAAAATAAAAACTCTTATTCTAATAGATCAGTCTGCTTCATGCCTATAGTAATCTTGCAAGGGGTAACTCCACTGAAATCATTCTCTTACATTGTTTTTAAAGCATGCTTCATTTCTTATAAATCTACTTGCCGAAATACTCCTAGCAAAACTCAGATGAACCCAAAGAGCTATATTCCAATTGGATATTTGTCAGTAAATTATTTATGACATTTGTAAAGGCAAGCATTGCTAAGCATGTAGAATAGACATTTATACATTACTGATTTCATTACATTTTATGAAAAGGCAGGGTTGCTTTAGCAACCCTTTTTATCGTCTTGCAAAAAAATTAGTTTGAGACAAAGTTTCCAGTTAGCCAAAAATAATTGTAATAAAATAATAATAAAACATCAATAATAAAACATCAAGGAGTAGTTTTGTACACTCCACATTCCAAAGCAAGGCTATTTTTGTGCTTTTATGGTAAGGTAAGTATTGTCAGTGTTTATTAAAATTATGACATGTCCACAAAACTCTTTGTTTCCTTGTTATAAAGCAATTGATAGGCATTGGCTGAAAAGAAAGAATGATAATTTGTACTAATTTAATATGATTAATGCCTCAGAAACAGAAAAGTATAAGATGAAGTGTACATTACTCTATCTTTGCAACAGGGCAATGCGAACAAATAAATAAGTCTACTATAGCATCAAGACAGCTCTCCTCTTTTCTATCCTTTGGGTTCTTTCGATAACTAATCAGTGAAATAACAAAAGTAGATAAATGGAAGATGGGTCACAAAGAACAGTCTGTAATGACATATAGAAATAAATTACTAATACTGCTACTAAAGTTGACACCTAATAAGGTTACTTTCACAAGTGGCAGGTGTTTTCAGGTTAACCCACTATTGAAAAGATCACATGACCTGCACCAGATGGATCCTGGTAGAACTTCAGAAGGCCAAGGACAACTGCATAGGTAACCTATATCTCAACATCGTTTATGATCCTGCTTCTTTAACTACGGGTATTTTCAGACGTGACGAGATCACAGTGAACCACAGTGAATACCCACCTGTGGTCACTGTGCCCTGCACGTCTGTTCGGTGGCCGCCATATGTTCGCCACACTGAATACCAACATGGGGTCAATTTCAACCACGCTTCCCGGGTTCCCGGCGGGAAAATCCACAGAAGCATGGTGAAAGTGATTCCAGGCGGGCATCAATAAAAAGTAACGTCTGGTCGGCTATCACGGCCCAGAATCCCTGACGGGATTCTGGGCCGTGGTGAACTCGGCCAGATGCTGCGGCGGCATTGGCCTCGCTGCCCGCCTGTCTCCCCAGAGGGCGGGCGGCGAGGGAGCGTGGAGGGGGCAGGGCCATGCGGCCACATGTTGCACCACGTGGCCCCGCCCCCTCCCTGATTCCCCGCCGGGATCCCCGGCACATCTGTTTGCTGTGCCTGGGTGATCCCGGCGGGCGAAGCTGCCCCGTCACGTCTGAAAACACCCTACAACTGAGCTACGTCTTGAACTAACAAAGTGTGACATGTGCAAATGACCTGCCCTTAGTGGTGGCTTCTATCCTGGCTTCAAACAAACACTCATCCTGCTCATTAACATCTAGTGTGAGCTCTCTGCAGAAGTACAAAACCACAGTAACTTCCAGCAAATCACTTCTGCTTTTCCACATCCACTGAACTTGAAATTAGTATTTGAATATTTGGTCTTTCAGAGGAAGAAACCAGTACCCCTTAAAGCTACTTTAAAACAGAACCAAAATTACACAGCAACATCATACACTTGCAATGGGGAGGTACGGGAACATTGGATTAATCTACAATTGCAATGAAAAGGAAATTGGGCGCAGTACACTTGGAGAATGAAATTAACACAAAGGAAATAATTTCCAAATCACGCATCACTGATAAGATGTAGGAACTGTTGGGAATGTCTTGGTTATGACAAGTGGTCAAATGGGAGAGACTTCCTCAGCAGGAATGTTCAAGATGGTTGGGCCAAAAACCAGAACAACTTTTACTGCTTTGTGAGCACATTTAGGCTTAGCTGAAAAGCTTCTGGTACAGGAACTACTTATCTGTACATTATGCTGTATACATGGACTTACTGAATTTCCTGTTCACCAGTGTTTCTGCCTCAACTAGTATCTTCTACAAATAGCTTTATTTCTTCTGGAACCATAAAATTACATAACACAGAATTCTTGCTTACTAACAAGGATTGCATCTTTACAATCTGGTAAACACAGTGATTTGCTCATTTTTGAAGTTTATCTGCCTCTCAGAGAGGAGGCCTTTTGTTATATATTACTGTGACAACTTCTTTCTTTTGGGAACAAAGAAAATGAAGGTCTGCCAGAGATCACTAGTTCATGGATACTTTTTGGGACATAGCTGCTAAATTAGACCTACTTCTTGTGGAGGAAACATCGAACTACTGTAGAAAAGTCTTAACATGGATTGGATCTGAGGAGAATTTGTTAGCATTTGAATATACATAACTATCTACCTTACTTTACCCAGGGAAAAGTTAAATTGAGAGAGCTGATAAAATAATTTGACCAGTAATAGTTCTAAAGAGCTCTGTTCAGTTTAGCTTTTTTATATTGCACATCTGGTTTAAAGGAAAATATACCATAGGTAAAGGCAACTTGATTCTAGGTCAGAGGAGGTGAGCTTGATTTAGAATCTGTTGTAACACATTATAAAGAAATGACAGGTAGAGACCTTTCCTATAACTGAGCACTTTATGGATATTATATTAATTATTAATTATTATTATTATTTATAAGCTTTTATATCGCATCAGTGATGTACCTGGCACTTTACAGAGAATAAAATAGACATGGTCCCTACCCGAGAGCTTACAATCTAAAGACAGGGGGAGGGGAGACAGGGGAGGGGGAGACAAGGGATGCTGCATTCATGAGGATGTGAGCACTCAGGTACATGTTCTTGGCTTGGTTACAGTCCATTGGGAGTTTGCAGAAAACAGGTGGGGGATAATCCTTGGTGGGGATGATTAGCAAGAGTTAGGAAGGGCGGAGTGGAAGAGGTGGGTTTTGAGGAGGGGCTTGAAGGTGTGGAGGGTGGGGGCAAGGCGGACAAGGGCAGGGAGGGAGTTCCAGGCATGCGGGGCAGCTCGGGAGAAGGGACAAAGGTGGTTGGAGGAACAGGGGAGGCGTGGGAGGGTGAAGGAGGGGATGGAAAAGGAGCGGAGTGCTCAAACAGGGATTTGGAGGTAGATCACGGCAGAGAGGTAGGGGGGAGCAAGGTTGTGAAGGGCTTTGTAGGTGAAGACGACGAGTTTGTGCAGAATACACTCAGAAAGGGGGATCCAGTGGAGAGGGAGGAGAGGCTGCACATGGTCAAAGAGATGGGCTAGGTGGATGATCCTGGCAGCAGAATTTTGAACAGAGATGAGGGAAGAAAGGTGAGAGCGGGGAAGGCCAGCAAGGAGGGGGTTACAATAGTCGAGGCGTGAGATGACTAGGGCATGGACAAGAGTTTGGGCAGAGGAGACGGACAGAAAAGGGTGGATCTTAGCAATGTTGTGGAAGGAGAAGTGGCAGGATTTGGCCATGGAGTCAATGTAGGGTTTGAAGTTAAGGTGCGAGTCAAAGGGTATTTTCAGACATTACGAGATCACAGTGAACCACGGTGAATACCCACCTGTGGTCACTGTGCCTCGGACGTCTGTTTGGCGGCCACCAGATGTTCGCC
>QEPC01000232.1:536434-548192 GCA_003113815.1 Sphenodon punctatus | reverse complement strand
GGGTTGGAGGAGGAGAGCAGGGAGGAGCTTTCCTCAAGGGAGGTGGGAGGGAAGGAGGACAGGAGAGAGGTGGGGGGAGGAGGAGAGTGGGGGGAGGGGGAGAGAACTTGAAAGCGATTTCTAGGTGGATCTTGTCAATTTTAGAGGTGAAAAAGAGAGCAAGATCCTGAGCGGAGAGAGAAGAGGGAGAAGGAGGACAGGGGGTGTGTGTGGGTTGAGAAGGGAGTCAAAGGTGGAAAAGAGGTGGCGAGGGTCCCGTGAGCAGGACTCAATGTGTGAGGCATAGTACTGCTGTCTAGCGAGGGAGATAGCAGAGTTGAGCGATGAGAGGCAGAATTTGAAGTGGAGAAAGTCAGCGCAGTAGTGGGATTTATGCCAGAGGCATTCAGCAGCCCAGGTGCAGAAGCAGAGATGGTGAATGGTGGTGGTGGGCATGAGTGGGTACTGCCTGTGTGCATGCCACGGCCGGTGACTGGGGGTGCATGCGTGCTCCTGTGACCCACACATTTACACTCACAGAGTTTGCTCCATGAGTGGGGATGCATGTGGGATCAATGTGTGACTGTGTGCACTGGCCCTCCTGCACTGCACTGCCCCTACTGTCATGTTGCACACCAGTCCCCCCTGCACCGCAGATTGTATAAAAACTGCCTATAATTGATGACTCACAACTAACCTTCAGCATGTTCCATTGCAGAGTATCATATTTCACAACTGTGAACAAAACTAGTATACATAGATTTTGCTTACTCCAGTGTGTAATTGTGCCTGATGGGGATTCCTTTCTGTTAGTAATTAGCCAGACATTGATGAATGCAATTTTTTTAAAACTGCTGGTCTATAAATATAAATAGACACTCCATTGAACAACGGCCACCTGTACTTATCACAATTCCAGTAAAAGTTTTCTAAAGGCCAGATGGACATCCTGGGTCAAATTCTCTGCTGATCGACAAGGTCAAACATTGATTCAGCAATCTGGAAAAGATCAAACTTGAGCATGTATGTAGGAGTACAGTACTATATCACTCCAAAGGGTAAAACTTTGCAATTGAACTGTACCAATAGGAGTAGTTTGTTTTAATTATATGCACAAATATCACAATGCTAAGTGTGGTGTGTGCATTAGATTAGGTAGATAGATTAAGTATTGTTATTTGCACAACTATCAGAATTTGTCCTATTGCATAATAATGGCATGAGCATTCTCATTGGCATAAATCATTTGGATCAACGTGAATTTTCACCATTGTGGGAACCTTTCTGAAGTTTTGCATTCGGAAAGTTTTGCCCATTTGCTGCTTTCAAGATATCTGCCAGCAAATTTCGATGAGTCATCCAAAAATGACTTTTATCATGCAGAACTGACAACCTCCAATTAAAAAAAAAAATCCAAAAAAGTTTAAGAAAAGAGGGCCAAGTTAACAATAAAAACCCAAATGCCATTCTTGAATAGGAACCTGAATTAACTATGGTGAAAAGCTGGCAGTTTTTGCATTGCTGGAGAAACAGTGAAGTAATTGGTTTTTGAACTTGGAAGTAGCATTTGCCACAATATCCCATTTCAGCCCTAGTGACAATGGTAATAACACATGTGACAGCAGAGCACCACCGTCACAAACTTATCTGGACTGGGCAGCTCCTTGCTTCTTGGTCAGGATCGAGTCTGGCCATGGAACAAACATTTCTGTGACCGGTCCCAAACAGAGGGGGCAGGGAACCACATGAATGTGCAGCTGGCCCCACCCCTCCCATAACGGGCTGCCATGGCAGCCAATGACAGCCGCCATGGCCGCATGTCATGATGGCCTCTCCAGACTGGGCTGGGAAAAGCGGACTACCAGACATCATAGCCCACTTTGGCCCAGTCTGGTGGGCCATTCCCCAGGCAAGTTGGCAGCTAGCCCCGGGTTGTGACCCCAGAGACCTGCACTGTAGGGACCATCCAGATGTTTGTCCTGGAGTTTCCCCAGGCTAGCTGTCAACATGCCTGGGGAAACTCTGGGTCAAACATCTGGATGGCCCCCAACCAATGTGATGATGACTCTAGGGGCAAAGTGGTTTCAAGATGGTCTAAGCAGGCCACCGTCACAGTTGTTAACACCCAGTGTGTGTAAGGAAATAGTTGTCAGTTGCTATAAGAGGAATTTATTCACCATGTATACATTTATGTTGCACTCCTCAGTAAGGCATTTGTGTGCATAATTAAAGCAAACTGCTATTACAGACATAGACAATTTACACACAAACTGATTCTAGCTTTCACAAACCCAATCCATTAATTAAAAATACAGTATTCTTCCTGGATATAGGTTGAAACTAAGAATCTCAATTTCACTAGTCCATTGTCTGAAGTAATACAGTATTTGACTCTGTGTCAATCAAATACATTTTTGAGTTGCTGTAGTAAACCTCAATTTCTCTACTAGTTCGCTAATGTTAATGAAGAGTTTTCCTCTGTAGGTTGTTTTAATGAGACTTCACCATGTTTGTGGGAAGCAAGAATTACTCAGGCTGGTGGTGGAAGGGATAGTCATCTGGCTGTTGTCTGTAAAGAACAACTTTGATTATCTCAGTGCCATGGGGGACACGGAATATGTTTGCATAATTGAGGTTTTGGATAATGGAGGTAATTTTCAGTGTAATAATGAATAGTCTTTTGGACATATGACTCTATTTTGGAAAATTGGGAGTTTGAGATCATTGAGTTTCTGCTATAGTGTGTCTGTTAATAACAAAAATGGGATCATAATTCCCTTTCAAAAGCAGTCTTAAGTTTTCCAAAAGGATGGTTTTTTCCACCAGACTCAGCAGAAGAACAAAAAGAAGTTAATCAAATGTGCTAAATAATCCTTAAAGGAAATGGGTATGCTATAATTTTTATAGAATTTATAGTTGTACTTAATGTACCATATTGTTGTCTGCCTCTCACTAGAGAGGAGTGATATTTATTTTGATATTCATTTTTTATTTGTAACTGAAATGTTAATTTATTAAATTATTTAAACTAAAAAGCAATTATAGACATGCCAGAGGTTATGCTTCAAAGGAAGATTTTTTAAAGTATCAAATAAGCATAATGATTAATATGCAAAAGATAGTTTTCAATTTAAATAAATTGCTAGAACTTGATTGAAGATCTTCAGTCACAAAATTTTCAGTGTTGGTTTCCTATTATTATTTATTTATTTTTTAAAAACACTAAATGACAACAGCGGCCCCCAGTGTTACACAGCTGCATAGCAAGCACACCAAAATTGATTTACAGCTAGGGAAATAAAGCAATTAAAGACTCTAATCTGCTCTGCAAAAACATTTAAATTAATCAAGTATGTTCCACCCTTCTTGGAAATCTGTTTTAACTTTTCGTATCATTTGCCCTCAGGCAAACATAATTAAGACAAGATAACACATACATTAAGATAAAATAATGACATTCTTTTTTTTCTTTTAAAAAAAGCCTTTAACTGTCCTTTTTAAAAAAAAAAAAAAAATCCCAAAAGAGCCACTGTAGCCTGCTGAGATCTACATCTGCACAGACAATTAATCCCTGTTACACTCTGAGGGTGAAATCCAGGCTGAACTGAAGTTACTGGAAGTTTTGCCACTGAGTTCAGTGGAACCAGAATTGTACAGTGCGTTAGGGACACCCCACATCATCTGAAGATACAGAGGGTAATTTCAGGTGTGATGGACCTTTTGGCCCGCCACGCTGAACCCTGGACCAGGATCCGTCTCGGATCCCTGTTGTGATCCGACCAGCCGTCCTTTAGATGTGCCGGCCTGATCTCTGAGGGGGATCGGGGAGGGGGCGGGGCTGCACAGTGCAAGGTGTGGCCACTCAGCCCTGCCCCCCCGCACTTCCTCGGTCGCCTGCCCACAGGGAGACGAGCGGGAGTAGTGGCCAATGAGGCTGCTGTGCCCGACCCCTTCCCGTGGTTGGAGCCTGATTCCAGGACAGGGCTGGCAAGCAGACGTGCATCGCAGCCATTGCCAGCCCCGTCCCGGATCATGACCAACCTAACCACGGTTCTGGAGATAAGGCCGGCCTCACCTCTAGAACCATGGTTTGCTTTGAACCCCGCCAGGAATTCACCATGGTGAACATCTGGCACGGCTCAACAGACATTCATGGGATTATGGCCACCACCCTGAATCCACTGTGATTCAGGGTGGTTGACTGTGATCCCGTAACGTCTGAAATTACCCAGAGGTGTATAAAAGATTTTACAGATAATTAGACACATGCATAATTACAAAGAGTTCCAGTTGATTTTAATTATATTTGGTTAACAAATAATTTTAATTTCTTTTAAAATATTTACTAGCGCTGTACAGACAGTTGAAACTGGAATGATGTAATAATGCTCACGCAGTTTTAAATTAAAAAATGAGACATCTGAGAGGACTGGAAATTATTCAAGCATGTTATGCTGACGTATTTAAAGGTTACAGGAAACCTTTCAGCTGCACCACAGCTGAATCGTAATTCTATTTCTTTGTACTGAATTTAGGCTTCCCATTTCAACCTCCTTTAGTTCTTCTGGTCTGTTTAGAGCTGGATGAATACTAAACACAATTAAAGACTGAAGTATAATTATTTATATTACAGAAGCACCAGAAACCCTAAGGAAGGTCAGGACCTACTATACTAGGTAAGTGCCATATGGCGAGAGATGATCACAAGGAGCTTTCAGTTTAAAAATACATGGCAAATAAAAGCTAGAAGGGCATATCACGGCATAGGGAGGTTAATTTGTCCACCCAGAAGTGGATTGACTTAGTCCAGTGTCTTGTCCACTAGCCCATGATGTCAGCCCCAAACATTCCTTGACTATGTTCATACACCCGTTTTACATTCTTGACACTCAAATACTCATACTGTTTATACATCCCTTTTACATCTGTTTTTGGTGAATTCATGATTGGCTGAATTTTACTGCAACTTAAACCATCTCAATCAGTGTTAACTGTCAACCTCCTTGTGGGGGAAGGCAACGTATGGTAAGAGTTACATGGAAAGGGTTTGAAATTGTCAGGTGCTGGCAACATAAACCCTTGTCACATAGCTGCCCTCTCCCCATCATAAGCCTATCCCAGCTTCCCCCATGAGGCAGGGCTGTGTGAATGTGAGCGTGACGTTTTACTTTCATTGAAGTCCATAGAAAACGAATGTTTGTCATGCAGATCACAGTATAACTTCACTTTCTTTGAACATTCCTGATAGGCAGCTACTTATACCAGTTACATTTACCTCGCCATGGAAGAGCAACAGTACTGTGTCACTTAGGTTACCAGTCTTAGTAAGCACTACAGGGTAAAAAGTAAAAACAGATGTGACCTTGGTCTTCTGGGGCCCGCTTTAACCTGCTGCAGTCCAGGACCCATCTACACATGTGTGCAGGTGGTGCCAGATGTTGGCCCAGGATTGCCCCAGCGCATGTTCACAGCTAGCCTGGGCAGTGACCATGGAAAAGATCCAAGGTTAGAGCCTGGGCTTTGTGTAAGGTGACAAAGGACATTTATTTTATCACATTTTATGCCACCCCATCCTGCTTATGCATCTCGTGGTGACTAATGAACATTATAAAAACACGTAAAATCATAAAACATCAAAACTAACACATTAATCAAACATTAAAATATCCCAACCAAAAAGAAAACCCCCACCTTAACGCAATCCTCCCATCACCCATCTCCCTCAGCAAAGGCCTGACGAAACAGCCAGGTCTTACACTGTCTACAGAAAGAGGGGAGGTCTAAGGACAAGCAGACCTTCAGTGGGAGGGACCTACAGTCACAGAGCGGCCACCGAGAATGCCCTCCCCATGGTGGAAACATGGGGGACCTCAAGGATGGTGCCCCCAGCTGATCCAGGATCCGGAAGGTGTGGCAGTCCTGCAGATAATGGGATCATTAAGGAGAATAGGAATTGGTAAGGATTTCAGAATATAGCTTTGTATAAAAGATCACTGTGTGAATGAGTCCCAAAACCTGTATAAATGTGTAGGGGAATACACAGAGAATACACAGATAAAAAAGGGTGGGTTTAGATGGACAGGAAGTGGGCCAGAGCCCTGGAGCAGGCTCATGGGTGACCCAAACTGGAGCTGTACACATTTGTGGGTTTGGTTGAATTCATACAGACAGCCTGGTGGGCAGGTGAACTGAGCATGCAGGCCTTCCCACTGCCCCAGGAAGACCCCTGCTCAGGAACACATGGACAAGCAATGCCAACCCTGCTCTCTGGCCCCATGGCTAGCTCTGGTAACCATGGCAACGGGACATGGCAGCAGCTGCTCTGGCCATTTGGTCCTCCAGCATCTATGATCCATGGGCCCAGTTAGACAGGGGTTCCACATTTGCCTGCTGCTGTGGGTTTGGGCAGTCCCCTTGGTGAGGTGTGCTCCAGGATCTTCCAGAGCTCTGCCTGCACGGCTGGCTAGGGCAGCCACTGCCTGCTCTACACTGCACATCTGGCGGTCACTCTTCAGATGGACAGGTCAACCTGGGGGTGAAGTGGGCTGGCACAGGCAAAAGTGAAGCTGCTGTCCTTCTGTTTACACCCAAGGAGACTGTATTTGGCATTAGGAACTGGGGTATGCCCATACTTGTAAGCTGTAAATAAACCAGTGTTGTTTCTGGGACCATTACTTTCTGTGTGGTTTAGAAGACAGTCTGCTTCTATAAAAGAAAAATCTCTGAAGCTGAAAAACTTTAGAATCCTTGCCCATCAGTTACAGTTATCCTTGGCAAAGATTCATAGTATTACCTCAAGTGCACATTTCCTAGTAGATCCCTCATTCTGGGGGAAAAGACTGAATGCATTTTACATTAAACAATAGTATCCAGCAGGAAGTCACACATACACAATTTTTTCAAAACAGAAAGCAGAATGCTCCAGGAAAATCTGCAAGAAAAACAATGGATTTTCCTATGTCTCAAAGTAGAAACAGCCTTTCTCCAGATGTTTACATAATGCACAAAGGGATATGCAGTGACTGCACTATCTTACTGTCAGCAAATATATATATATATATATATATATATATATATATTTGAGGACTACATTGAGGTAAATAGGAGAGAGTTATATTTGTTGCACATATACTCCCAATTCTCCATCCCAAATTAGATATGAAGAATATTCCATTTCTGAAGACAAATCAGTGGTGTGCAGAAACTGTCAGAGAGGCGGAAATAGGGAGTTAGGTAGAGATATGAGTACCACTAGAGCAGCTTGGAAAGCAGGCAAAATGGTTACTAAAATATTAATGTAAATCCCCTCACTTCCACTTTTCAACAACAAATAATTCTACAGACATTTTTCAATTGCTTCCTATGGCCACACATGTTTATGCTAATGGAAATTTTGTGAAGCAAACATTATCAATCAGCAACAGGGAGAAAACGTTTCAGTGCAAATATAAGGAAGCACTTCCATTGTCTCCAGCGTTCTCATACTATTTATTTGATTGCTTGTTTGTTTTCCCTTCCTGTTTCTTTAGGGTTTTGTTTCATTCTGCCTTAAACATCTTATCCCATCCTGTTTCTGACACTCTGTACTTCTGGAGAGAATATCTGCATCAGAGGGTAAACACACACATAACCCGGTCCGGGACAGAAATATCCATGGGGAACATGGCCCAGCCCATGTCAGGGAGAGGTCATTTGGAGATTTGGAGTGAAGTGCCATTAGTATGCTGATTGCACCCAGACTTACCTCTCTTTTTCATCTGACCTAGGCCCTGCAGTCTCTGTGCAATCCCGATGCCTGGCTGCTGTTGGGGACTGGATGAAGGTGAGCTGATTGAAGATGAATCCAGACAAAACTGAGGTGATGATGGTGGTTGGCCAGCCTTGTGGTCTGGAGGGGATTGGGATTTCTCCTATTGATGGAGTCTGGCCCCCTCTGGTCAGTCAGGTCCACACAGCCTTGGAATGCTTCTGGACCTCTTGCTGTGCCTGAATTGTCAGGTGGTGACAGTGGTCAGGAGTGCTTTTCACTGACTCCATCGGGTGAGGAGGACATGTCTTTTTCTTTCTGATTCTGATCTGGCCACTGTCATCCATGATTTCATCACCTTGAGGATGAATTACTGCAACATGCTCTATGTGGGGCTTCCCTTGATGACCCTTCGGAAGCTGCAGCTGGTGCAGAATGCTGTGGCTCACCTCCTTTTGGGGGTGAGGCGCTGGGGGCACATTACATCAGTGCACCGTAGTGTGCACTGGCTCCCTCCCTATAGCTTGCCGGGTACAATCTGAGGTGCTGATTTTGACCTTTAAAGCCCTAAACAGTCTGGGCCCCACATATTTGAGAGACCGCCTGTCCTTTCATGCCCCATTGTGGCCCCTGCAATTGGCCAGGAGCGCCTCCCTGTGGATACCGTCTGTTAGTCTTGCTCATACAACAAGGGCTGTCAGGGAGGTGTTCTTGGTTGCTGCCCCAGTATTATGGAACTCCCTTCTCCCACAGGTTTGTTTGAGCCCAAGCTTAAGCATTTTCCCGAGGCGATGCAAGACCTTTTTGTTTGTAAAAGCGTTTGGCAGGCAGGGATGGGGGGAGTTGGTGGGTGAGTTTGGGGTAGGGTTGTGAGGAGTTTTGGGTGTGGAAAATGGGGAGGTAATAATATTGATGGAGGGTTGGGGGTTGTTTTTGTCTTCTGCTGTTTTTATGGACTTTTAAATGTGCTTTTATGTATGTTTTACATGTTAATATTGGTTGTAAACTGCCCTGAGCCTTTTTTAGGGAAGGGTGGGATAAAAATTTAAATAAATAAATATTAAAAACATCTAGAGGCACAAAAACAGACGTGCAGGTGGCTGGTGGGCCAAAGCAAGCTATGCTGGGCCTAAGCAGACCACTGTCGCGTCTGTTTTTACGCAGAGTTAAAATCAATAGAATTTGAAATGAATTTGAAGCCTACTTTATTCTCAGCTGAACACACAAAGTAATGAACTGTTGAAAAGAAACAAAATGATGAATGTCTAAACAGCACCTAATTTGAACTTGATGTATTTGTATAGGTAAACAAATAATTGGATTAAATTCATGAGTAATAGAACATTAATCCTGTCTCTGATCTAGCTTTCTCTTATTGTTCTAGGCCAGGGGTGGGGAACCTTTTCTGTCCTGGGGGTCACATTGAATATTAGCACAAGCTCCAAGGGCCACATAGAGGTTGGAGGCTGGAATGCTTAATGGGTGTATTCAAGAAAGGGAGGGCCCAGATCATGAATCTGTGCTGTGGATCTGTCCCCTACCCTTGTATGTATGTCCTCCTCTCTGCCCCATTATCCTGAGCTCAGTTTTTCAGTGCTTGGGGGTAGAGACTGGATCCAGGGACCAGATCAGGCACTGGAAATGGGCCATATAAAAACTTGCATTTGGCCCCTGGGCCGGAGGCTCCCCACCCCTGTTCTCGACTCTCTCTGCCAGTTGCATAGCAAGGTTCTGGCAGGCATGGGCTCGTGTTCCAATTAAGCCCCCCCCCCCAAGGGCAGGGTTTCCTTAAGGGGCAGCCTTCCTAAAGAGGCTGCTGGCCAGCCTTGACTTCTCTCCCTCCCCTACAAAGATGGTGGTCTCTCCTGGCTCCCAGAGAACTTCCCACTTACAAGGAAGGAGGTTTTAGCAGTGGGTGGAGTCAACATTCCACCCAGGTCCACTCTGAAAATGCCTTCTTGGTAGAGTCCTCTGCAAGAGGCCTGAGTACTGCTAGAAAATGTTTAGAGTGGGTTTAGAGTGGACAGGGACAGAGTACTGGCTCCATCTTCCTTTGCCCACTCTGAGAATTTCCTAGTCATGCTCAGGCCAGTTATACAAGGTCTCAACTGATCACCCTCAAGATATAGAAGCTCCTTGCTTTTCTCTGATCTCATTTTCTCTAGGAGCACTTTTCAGCTTTTTAAGAAATTTCTCAGTTTCGTTCCCTCTCTTTGGTCCATCCTGCTACAGCTACTCTCTTTCTCCTACTAATAAACTTATCTTCTAAGGTTTTGTTCACCCAAGCAAGTGATAATAGGTTGGTAGGCAGGAAGAACATAATGAGAGCCGTAGCTCCCGCACCTGTATTTGTTCAGATGAACACAGCTGTGAACTAGCAGCCCACATGTAGGAAATACACATGCGTAGTCACAGGATCAAAACTAAGGCTGGAGAGAGAGTTAAAGGGCTATTAACTTATCACCTGTACATATGAATAAGCCCACTGTTCAAGCCTGGTGTTCTTTTTCTGTCTTCTCTCAGGAGGCAACTTCATTTACTTCCGATATTATCTTTAGGCAAATGTAACAGCAGAAACAAAACACCAAGTTCATATTCTGCATCAAGAGAAGCATAGTTTCCAAGTCACGAGAAGTAATAGTTCCACTCTACTCTGCATTTGTCAGACCTCATACTATGTCCAGTTCTGGGTGCCAAACTTTAAGAAGGACATCAACAAATTGGAACGGGTTCAGAGGAGGGCAGAGCAACAAAGATGTTCTTGGGTCCTAGGAGGAAAGGTTGACGGAACTGGGTATGTTTATCCTAGAGAAGACTAAGAGGAGACATGATAGGGTCAAATACCTGAAGGGTTGTCACAAAGAAGATAGCAAAGACTTGTTCTCTGTTGTCCCTAAGGGCAAGACTAGAAATAGTGGACTCAAATTACAAGAAAACAGATTTCGGTTAAACATTAGAAAATTCTTTCTAACAGTTAAAGCTGTTCAACAATGGAACAGATTGCCAAGAGAGGTGGTGGGCTCTCCTTCACTGGAGGTTTTCAAACAGAGGCTGAACAGCCATCTGTTGGGGATGCTGTAGCTGCAGATTTCTTGCACTGAGTGGGGTTGTGTGGATTAGATGACGTCTGAGGTCACTTCCAACTGTACGATTCTATATTTATTTATTTAATATTTATTTATTTCATATATTTATACCCCACCCCTTCTGCGAACAGCTTGGGGCGGCTAACAATCCAATATAAAACAATATTTAAAATATTTAAAACATCATAAAAAACAACAATTTAAACAGGGATAGACAAAATTATACTAAAAAATAAAGAAGGGTAGAGGGAGAAAAAACCCACTAACCCACCCTCTCCAAAGGCCTGGGCAAACAGCCAGGTTTTACAAACTTGCCAGAATGTTAAAAGGCTTGGGCCCAGACAAACTTCCTCCGGGAGGGAGTTCCAAAGACATGGCCCGGCCACCGAGAATGCCTTCTCCATTGTGGCCCCCCGCTTAACACGGGGGACCTCCAAGAAGGCACCCCCGGCAGACCGAAGGAGCCGCTCTGGGAAGTGGAGGGCGAGGCTATCCCTCGCCCTCCCTCGCCAAGACTCTGGGGTGTGGAGGACAAGGCTATCCCTCGCCGAGACCGTGAAGGGCCTTATAGATTAATACTAATACCTTGAACCTGACTCGGCACGCTATTGGCAGCCAGTGCAGAGCCCGGAGCACAGGTGTTATGTGGTCCCAGCGACCCGTCCCTGAGAGGAGGCAGCCGCATTCTGCACTAGCTGCAGCCTCCGAACCAGGAACAAGGGCAGCCCCACATAGAGCGCGTTGCAGTAGTCCAGTCTCGAGGTGATGAAGGCATGGACAAGGGAGGCCAGGTCCGGGCCAGAGATGTACAGACGCAACCTCCACACCAGATACAACTGGCAGAAGGCAGCTTTAGCCATCCCCTCTACCTGCTGCTCAAGACAGAGCTCCGCGTCCAGCACCACCCTAAGACTCCGGACCTGCTGAGCTACAGGAGGGCGAACCC
>QEPC01000232.1:477245-501086 GCA_003113815.1 Sphenodon punctatus | reverse complement strand
GGTGATTGGGCATCTTCTCCCTGGGGCCTTGTGTGGAGTCCCACAAGGTTCCATCTTATCCCCTCTCCTGTTCAATGTGTATATGTAGCCTTTGGGGGAGGTCAGCAGAGGGTTTGGTGTAAGGTGTCATCAATATGCTGATGATGCCCAACTATCTCTCTCTTTTTCATCAGACCCAGGTCCAGCAGTCTTTGTCAGTGGTGGGGGACTGGATGAGGGTGAGCGGCTTGATGTTGAATCTTGAGAAGATGAAGGTGATGGTTGTGGGGAAAGCTGGGGGAGTGATGGTCCCCATCATTAATGGGGTCCGTCTTCCCCTGGTAACTCAGGTTTGTAGTCTAGGGGTGCTCCTAGATCCGCAGCTCCACCTGGATGCCCAGGTGGTGGCTATGGTAGAGGGCACATTTCGCCAATTACATCTGGTATGATGGCTTAGGCTGTATGTTTCTGACTCGGACCTTGCCACAATCATCCATGCTTTTATTACCTCAAGATCGGACTACTGTAACGCACTTTACATGGGGCTACCTTGGGTGAGAGTCCGGAGACTGCAGCTGGTGCAGAATGCGGCGGCTTGTCTCCTTAGGGGGACAAGTCATTGCGAACATATTACTCCAGTGCTGAGTGACGACCATGAGGAGGACATTCTCAGTGTCTGCTCTGTGGCTGTAGAACTCCCTCCCATTGGAGGTCAGTCTGGCCATAGACCTCCTCGCTTTCCATAGACAAAATCTAACTGTTAAAATACTGTGATCAAAACATCTGAACAAGTAAATCAGATAGAATGCTATATTTATGACTCATTATAACCAGTTTATTTGTTTATGGACCCAAGCTCCTTAAGACTGCCAGAAGACCATGTAATGTTCCTGAGTACTAGATTTTGTACTTACTTAGATCTCAAATTTATATGGCAGATGTGAATAGGCATAAAATTCTCAACAGTGGTGGACAAGTGCAAGTTAGCCTAGCTAAGTCTAGCATTAACTCATGTTCAGGATTTTCCTCCCATATCTACTTTTTTTCTCCCTATGGTACCAGAGTATAGCATCATTTCCGCTGATTTCACATACTTATGGTCACCTCCTTTGGGGGTGGGGGAGGGTTCTTTTCATTAAAATTATTATATTTATACAAACAAAGAAGTTGTGTAGCAACCATCTTCCTGAAAACAAACAAATCCATTTGAAGTACTTTATTAAATATGGCAACTGAAGTTGACCCTTCAGATGGATAAAAAGATTAAATTTCAACTCTAATGTAGTTCTGCCAGCATTATGAGCATCTCCCAGCATTTGTCATCACTTTTTTTATTCAGTTCATCCTCTTGAGAAGATCACAGAAAGGATAGCAAGTGTCACAAGTTGTGAAATACTTATACTAAGAATAGCATCAGCAAAGAATAGCCCAACAAGAATTTCAGTGAGGGGTGATAATCCAGTGTAGTCATCCAACAGGCTCCTTCACTTGCTGTTACTTGTGTTTCTCTCTTGCCCGGAAGAGTTCCAGTCTGTAGACTATAAACAAAATGCATGCTGCCTTATACAGCCATATAATGAAGATCTGCAAGAATGAATGGCTTGTATTTCCTCATTGTTTTAACTGGCAATATCACCACAAAATCGGACAATATTTTTCTCAGAATTGCTTTCCATCCAAGGCTTCTACTCATGATCTCCTTTTATTACAGCGGTAATACTGGATCAAACCATGGCACTTCTTTCCCATGCAAAATTGAATAAAAATATTCTTTGGACTTTATATTATGTCCTTCCTCTGTTCACCTTCTTAGTCTCTCCTTCACGTGAAAGAATCTCTCCTCACATATGCTTTCCTAAGAGGAAATGGGCAAGAGAATGTGGACTAAAAACAGTAGGTGCAGCCACACAAGTTGCGGAGGGCCTGATTCCTATGTGGCCCCATGGCAGGTAAGCACAGCTGGTACACTGCAGGGCCAGCAGAGGAGCAGGACAGATGGTTGGTAGGTCCGCCATTAGGAAGCTAGACAGGCAGGCCGCTGTTGAACCTCCCACCACAGCGCATGCCATGGTGCTGGCTACACGAGTGGGTGCCCAGCCCTGCCCCGCCTCCCTCCCTTGGCCTGACCACTATCCCGCCCCTCGCCATGATGTGGCCACGCGGTACTGGAGCTAGTGGCTGCTGATCAAAGTCCCACAGCTGACCTCACCACGTGGCGGGGCACATGGCAACCAGGCACAGGAGTACTATGCCTTGGGCAGCCTTACCCCATTTTGGGTAAGGCTGCTACATGCTGCATCCTCAGCCTTTTTTCTGAGGATGCAGCAGCCATCTGCCTTCCCTGTGTGTGTGTGTGTGGGAGATATCTGGTGGCTGCCAGCTACACAATCCACTGCATCATGAGGTAAGACTTCCCTGAGTGGGGTAAGGTTGCACCCATTGGATGCAATCCTGCGGCCCACGTAAACTGCGCCTTCGCAAGGTGCAGTGAAACACCGCAGGCGCTCAGGCTCACATGTGGCCCGCCGGCACAGCAAGCCATGCAGGGCAACGGAACACCCCATCTGTTGCAACCCCCTGAGCCCACACACCCCGCAGCCTGAAGGATGGAGCAGGAGTCATGCCTGCTTCATCCCCTGGGCTCTGGGTCACAACAGTGTGTTGCGCCATTACCCCATGCCGCTTTCTGTGCACACAGGGCCCATGTCTGCCTGAGCACGCACCATCCAGATCACCGCTGTACTTGCTGCTGGCGTAAGCTGGCAGCAGGATTGTACCCATTGTGTTTACTTCTCCTGGGTTAATTGCTTCTCCAGGGTGTATGCTTATATAAATTGTAAACACATTTTTTTGCTATCATGCTCTGATATTGATAATACACAGCTATTATTTACAGTTTGGAAGCAGAGGTTGCCAAGGAGTTTCTTCAGGCAACTATCTTTTCCAATATGTGGCAGCTAAGTACCATTCTTTACTTATTGTTCAGTAGAAATTACACCTTAACCAGCAAAATACAACTCCAGCCCTTTTTCTTTTCTTCCTACTGTCCCAAGGAAATAAAGAGGAAATTGTATTGTACTAGTCTTCTAGATTTCCAATACAATGTTAAGTAATAGACAAATACAATAAAACTTATATTAATGAAAGAACACCAGAGGGCACTGTTTACCTGCAGTTGAGTTACTTACCAACTGTGCAGTCATTACATCGCAGAAAAGGGTACAAATATATTGAGGGTCAAGGTGGTGGAAAAGTAGGTACTTAATTCTGCATTACTGTTTCTAATTCACACTTAAATATTCCCAGAACCGCTTGATTTATTGCAAAGTTTAATGCAGTGCTGTCCAGGATTTTTTTTTAAAGATAAAACAACTCTACTGTATCTTGTTTCTTGCCTTCTCATTTAATTTAAACAAAGAAATGTGGTTTCTCTGGTCGGTCCTATTAGTTTGGTTTTTCAAAATAGACACTCTGCAAATTACTTTGCTAGATTATAATTAGAATAAGTATAGTGTTCTGATTGTTAATTAAACATCAATTTATTATAGTTGCTGATATTTAAAACCACTTATTAAAAGGAAGTGCTTACAAAAATGGTTTCTTCCTTTAATATCCTGGTAATGGTATTGTTGTAAACGAATAATAATAATATAATAATGTATAAAGCACCAGCAATGTGCCTGGTGTTAAAGAATCATGAATTACAGACAGGTTCTTGTTCCAAGACAGTTAAAATTTAGGATTAAAAAAAGGTATGTAGGGAGTTGTTTGCAACATCATCTGACAATCCCTAGCAAAAAAATAAATGATAAACAATAAAAACGGAACATGCAAAATGCCCCCAGATCTAGTAGCTGAATCTGGCTTATATTTTGATATCACCCTGCTCTTGGTAATCAACTAATCAAAAATGTAGAGAGGAAAGAGAGAGGAAAGGTACTAGGGCATAGCTAGATTGGAATGGGTCCAGATGCAAATGAGTCCTCCCCTAGTCATATTCTCCAAGGGCCATCCTCCTCCTCCCCACCCACTGTGCTAGCCAGAGATCCCTTCTCTCCCCAACAGCAAGAACCAACCCGCCCCATCATTTTCTCTCCCCCCCCCCCGTACATCAACACCAGCTACAATGCCAAAGATCCCTTCACCACCCCCACACCCCAGCCCCAGGAAGGCCCTCCCAAAGACCCCTTCTTCTCTTTCTCCCACCCTGCAGCTGTATGCAGGGTCCCAGCTCGTACCTCCAAAGACCCCTTTCTACCCCCTAGCTCCAGCTAGAACCCCCAATGACCCCATCTTGCCTATAAGGGAGCGGGGAGGTGGAAACAATGAGAGGACATACCAAAATGACAACGTGAAATACTCATTGGAAACTATAGGAATATGAATGCCAGTTGGAAATAATGGGGATGTGTAAATGCCAAGAGGCCTTGTAGGCAGTAAAGGAAAATAATGGAGCTGTGTCTCTGAAAAGAAGGGAGATTGGGGAAGATGTTGCATGCCAAAAGAGGATGTGGGTGTGGTAATAAAAAGGCCAGGATGGAAAAACGGTGAAGAAGTCAAGTGGAGGAGGTGGAATGACGACTGAGTGAAACAAGAGGGGGGAACCAATGGAAGCAACTAGAATGATGGGGAACTGGGTGGAATTCCAGGAAGATGGTACTAAAAGCAGCTTGAAGGTAGCGGGTTGGGTAGAATGACAGGAAGGTGACTGATGGGAGCAACTGAAATGTTGGAGTGGGTGGAATGACAGAGAGGCCATGGCCAGAAGTGGCTGGAATGAAAGGACAGGGGAAAGACAATTGGAAGTGGCTGAAACTACAAGGGTCTGATGACCAGTACGAGCAGCCCAGAATGGCAGGAATGAAGAGAGGTAGAATGACAGGAAGGGGGCCACTGGGAGTGGCAGGAAGGAAAAACTACTGGTTGAAATGACTGAGTAGGCAAATGGGAGAGATTTGAATGATAAGGGACTGGGGAGAACTGCAGGAAGATGTTGCTCAAAGTGGCTGGAATCAGGATGGACTAAGCAGAATGACAGAGAGAAGACTAAAGTGAGTGAGTGGAATGACAAACTGAGTGAAATCAAAGTTAGAAGGCCATATGGCGTGTGTGGGTGGAATTGTGAGAGTCTGAGATGGGATAGAATGATTGGAAGAAGACAAGGGGCTGAAATGCCAGGGAGGAAGGTGGTGATGGGGACTGGGTGGGATGGCAGGGAGAAGGCCATAGGCAAAGTTATTCCTGGTGCACCATTCAAACTCAGGCTGATTCACATTCTTCAGGGTTGTAGCCCCTTCCTGCTCGACCCCTGTACCTGAAGAATTGCATCTCTCACTATCTACTATATAAATAGAGAACAAACATAGTCACTGCCCTTTTACCAAAAACATCTGGAGTTTAGTTCATCTGATGCCTCAGTGCTGCAGCTAAATATGCAGATCTGGTATCAGAATTCTGGTGGATTCAGTCCAGACCCAGTTTGGCAACTTCCCTCTTCCTCTCCACAAATTCCACTGCTTCAGTAACACAACTCAAGCAAATAGACTTGGATGCCTTCGGATCGTGGTGCACTGGCACCGAATCCCTCCCCACAGCAAATGTAAATTTACATTTAAGGGATCCCAAAATCTGACTGGATCCCTTAGGAATCGGGTATTGGTGGGGGCACAGCACCGGCAGCAGCATGCACTGACGGCTAGATGGCTGGAGTGTGCAGCACGCGCGACTCTGCTGGGGCGGAATCCCTTGAAAGGGGGAGGGGGTTTGAGGACTTATGTCGTGCGTGTGATTACTTAGCAGCGTCCCCTTTAGCTAGAAAGGGAAGCTTCCTTTGTGACCTGGTCCCGTGCACACTCCGCACCCGGGGAAGAATACAGCAAAGCAGCGGAAACAGTTACGGTCAATCAACCCAGCGCATTCCCAGCCCTGCTTAATCCCTTTGGGACTCCGAACGGTGCCGCGAGCCTTCCTCCCTGTGCAAACCTGACCAGCCCCTATTCGAGCAGCAGCCTTTTTCCAGCCCCCTTGTTGCTCTGCTGCAGCCCTGCCGCTTGCAAGAAGCCCCCCACCTTCCAGCCAGCCTGATTGACACCTAGACGGGCCAGTAGGCACGGGCTTGGGAGAGCTGAGCTTTCCAGCTAAGGGAGAGAGGCGGGGTCTGGACTTGCCGAGGCCCAATGAAAGGGGGAGAAGGCGTGGCTGTAGGTGACAGGCCAATTGGAGGTTGGGAGGGAGTTGGGTCTGGAAGTAAAGATTGAAGAGATCAATGAGGAGCGAAGAAAGTTTCTGCTGCGCGGTGCTGGGATGAGGAGGAGGCTCTAGCCGCGCTTACAGCACAAGGGGCTCCAACAGGCGCAGCGCAGGGAGCTGACAGCCCCGCTCCTTGGATTACAAAGTCTGAGTCAGGACGTTTAGCGGGGGGGCTGCCCCTACACTCCCCGTGCAGAGGGGAGGGGAAAGCCGGGGCTCAGAGTGAGGAGCGGAGCTGGAGCGCCAGTCGGGATGTACAAATGCTGACCCCGAGGCTACAATGCTGAGGGGCGCCGTGTGCTGCCCGCTCCCCTCCGCAGCAACAGCCGGCGGAGAAAGGAACCCGGAGCCGAGCTGCTGAAGGAGCGTGAACGGCTCGGCAAGCCTGGTGAAGGACTCTCCACCCCCCGCGAGGAAGTTGCCTCTGGCTGGACTTCACTCCCCTTCTTGGTTTGTGAGTAAAGCCTCAAGTTGCGGGAGCTGAGTCTGGAGAGGGTTAGCTTCTTGGGAAGCGCTGTGAATACAAACACCGCTCAGCCAAGCAACCCGGCGTCTAGCCTCCCGCTGGGCGGCCGGGGCAGAAGGGACAAGCCAGCGGCTCGGTCTCGGGAGCAACAGCTATTTGAGCAACTTTTCCTTTGAGTGAGTGGCTGAGAGGGAGGGTGGTGCCATCTGCTCTGCTGGCTATGACAGTCCCCTCGCCCCCACCTGGATGCCTTTGCTGATGTGGATTTGGTTGCCTGCTTGATCATCGCCTTGGTATTTTGGGACCTTTATTTGTGTGGATTCTGGTTGTGCATGTGGGGGAAGAGGACTTTTACACACACAGCGTACCCCTACCTGTGCACCCCATTTGTTGCCGAAACACCATGGGCCTCCTGTCAATAAGCAGTGTCTTTCCCACCTGGTTACTCTGCTTTGCCTTGCTCTTACTGCTGCCTTTTCATGCTTCCACTGAGCCCCGCCAGGTCTTCCAGGTGCTGGAGGAGCAGCCAGCAGGCATTTGGGTGGGCACTATCACCACCCGCCCAGGCTTCACTTATCGTCTGAGTGAGCACCATGCTCTGTTCTCCATAAATGCCACTTCAGGGGCACTACACACTCGTGCCACCATTGACAGAGAGAGCCTGGCCAGTGATGTGATGGACCTGGTGGTGCTGTCCAGCCAGCCCACTTACCCTAGTGAGGTGCGTATCTTGGTGCTGGACCTGAATGACAATGCCCCTGTCTTTCCAGATCCCTCTATTGTGGTGACTTTCAAAGAGGATACAGGCAGCGGCCGCCAACTTATTTTGGACACAGCCACTGATATGGACAGCGGCACCAACGGGGTGGACCACAGCTCCTACCGCATTGTGGGTGGCAATGAAGAGGGACGATTCCAACTCAACATCACCCTCAACCCTAGCGGGGAGGGTGCCTTTCTACACCTGGTCTCCCGAGGTGGGCTGGACCGAGAGTCCACTCCTGCCTACCAGCTGCTGGTGCAAGTGGAGGATAAAGGGGAGCCACGACGGCGTGGATACTTACAAGTCAATGTCACTGTGCAGGACATCAATGACAACCCACCTATCTTCAGCCAAGCCCTTTACCAAGCCCGTGTACCTGAGGATGCACCAGTTGGGTCCAGTGTCATGCAGGTGGCAGCAGCTGATGCTGATGAAGGCACCAACGCAGATATACATTACCGCCTGGAAGCCACAGAGGGCAGTAGTGGGGAGGGAGCTGGGGAATTTCCTTTTGAGGTGGACCCAGAGAGTGGGATAATCCGCATCCGGGAGCCACTGGACTATGAAACACGGCGGGAATACTCCCTAACAGTGCAGGCCACAGACCGTGGGGTACCAGCCCTAAGTGGCCGTGCTGAGGCCCTGATTCGCCTGACTGATGTGAATGACAATGAGCCACGGGTCAAATTCCGCTACTTCCCAGCCACCTCCCGTTTTGCATCAGTGGATGAGAATGCAGTACCTGGCACTGTGGTGGCACTGTTGACTATCAGTGATGCAGATTCGTCTGCTGCTAATGGGAACATTTCAGTATCTATCTTGGGTGGGAATGAGCAGCGTCATTTTGAGGTGCAGAGCAGTAAGGTACCCAATCTCAGCCTCATAAAGGTGGCAGCTGCTCTTGACCGGGAACGCATTCCCACCTATAACCTCACTGTGGCTGTGGCTGACAACTATGGGACTGTGTTGCCTGGTTCCTCTGCATCCTCCTTGACCCTAGAAGGAGCTTTTGCTGTCCCTGTGAGCCGCTCATCAGTAGCCAGTCTGGTGATATTTGTAAATGACATCAATGACCATCCACCTGTTTTTGAGCAACCTGTGTACCATGTAAACATCAGTGAAGAAGTACCACCGGGTAGCTATGTGAGGGGCTTGAGTGCCACTGACCGTGATTCTGGCCTCAATGCCAACCTCAAGTACAGCATAGTGTCTGGCAATGAGTTGGGGTGGTTCTGCATCAGTGAGCACAGTGGTCTGGTCACCACGAAGGGTGTTGATCCTGGCACCACTCACCCTGGCATTCGTGTTCCCAGCACTGGCAAGGTGGTTTCTGGTGTGCTGGACCGGGAGATAACCTCACAGGTGGTGCTGAATATCAGTGCTCGAGACCAAGGTGTTCAGCCCAAATTTTCCTATGCCCAGTTGGTGGTGAATATCCTTGATGTTAATGATGAGAGACCCCACTTCAGCAAGCCACATGGCTACCATGTGTTTTTGGCTGAGAATTCCCTTTCAGGAACTGAATTATTGGTTCTCAGTGCTACTGATGGGGATTTGGGGGACAATGGAACTGTGCGTTTTTCCCTGCAAGAGTCTGAGCCATTGCTGGCAGTGGTTGGTCCTTTGGTAGCTGCCCGGCGGGTCTTCCGCTTGGATTCTGTGTCTGGCAAGCTGAGTACCATTTCACAATTAGACAGGGAAGAGCAGGGCCACTATTCCCTACAGGTCCTGGCCACTGACCTGGGTTCCCCTCCACTCTCCTCGGTGGCTCAGGTCAATGTGAGCCTGCTGGATGTGAATGATAACAGCCCTGTGTTTTACCCAATCCAGTATTTTGCCCACATCCAGGAAAATGAGCCTGCAGGCAGCTATGTTTCTACTGTGTCTGCTACTGACCCAGACCTAGGACTCAATGGGACAGTAAAGTACAGTATATCAGCAGGAGACACTTCCAGGTTTCAGATCCATGGTCAGACATGGGTCATCACTACCAAAACAGCATTGGACAGGGAGGAAAAGACTGCTTACCAGCTACAAATAGTGGCCACAGATGGTGGCAACATCCATTCCCAAAACCACGCAATAGTCACTATCACTGTCTTGGAAACTCAGGATAATCCCCCAGTATTTAGCCAGGGTTTGTACAGCTTTGTGGTTTTTGAAAATGTTGCCCTGGGTTATCATGTAGGCACTGTTTTTGCTTCCACAATGGACCTCAACACCAACATCACTTATCTTATTACAACAGGTGACCAAAGGGGCATGTTTGCCATCAACAAAGTGACAGGCCAGATCACCACAGTTAGCATTATTGATAGAGAAGAGCAAGCTTCTTACCAGCTAAAAGTGGTGGCTAGTGGTGGGGCAATAACTGGGGACACCTTGGTCAATATAACTGTCAAAGATCTAAATGACAACTCCCCACATTTTCTTCATGCAGTGGAAAGTGTAAATGTGGTGGAGAACTGGAAAGCTGGACACACTATATTCCAAGCGAAAGCTGTTGATCCTGATGAGGGTGTCAATGGCATGGTCTTTTATAGCATTAAGCAAAACCCTAAGGGCCTGTTTAATATCAATGAACAAGATGGTGCTATAAGTTTAAAAGAGTCACTTGACATAAATACTGGGTCTTACCAAGTGGAAATTTTGGCCTCTGACATGGGGGTTCCTCAGCGCTCTTCTAGTTTCATCTTAACTGTTTCTGTGCATGATGTAAATGATAATCCACCAGTATTTGACCAGCTTTCCTATGAAGTCACTATTTCAGAATCGGAGCCTGTGAATTCTAGGTTCTTTAAAGTGCAAGCTTCTGACAAGGATTCAGGAGCAAATGGAGAAATAGCTTATAGTATAATTAAAGGAAATACCAGGGATGCCTTTGGCATATTTCCCGATGGTCAGCTGTATATAAAGAGTGAACTGGACCGCGAACTTCAAGAGAGATATATTCTACTGGTTGTTGCTTCTGATAGGGCAGTAGAATCACTTAGTGCTACTGTAAATGTCACAATAATTCTAGAGGATGTAAATGATAACAGACCATTGTTTAACAGTACCACTTATGTATTTTATTATGAAGAGGAGCAGAGTGGTGGATCATTTGTAGGTAAAATAAGTGCTGTAGATAAAGACTTTGGATCAAATGGTGAAGTCAGATATTCATTTGAAAATATGCAGCCAGCTTTTGAGTTAAACGTAATGAGTGGGGAAATTTCAAGCACTCATCAGTTGGACAGGGAATCTCTTATGAGGCAAAGGGGAGCGGCAGTATTTACTCTAACTGTAATAGCAACAGATCAAGGTTTGCCAAAACCTCTAAAGGATCAGGCAACTGTGCAAATTTACTTGAAGGATATAAATGATAATGTGCCCAAATTTTTAAAAGATCTTTATCAAGCTACTATATCAGAATTGGCAGCAAACCTAACACAAGTTTTAAGAGTCACAGCCTCAGATGTTGATGAAGGTAGTAATGGATTGATTCACTATTTTGTTATTAAAGGAAATGAAGAAAAACAGTTTATAATAGACAGTAGCACTGGTCAAGTGACACTAATAGGCAAACTGGACCATGAAGCTACTGCATCTTATTCACTTATCATCCAAGCAGTAGATTCTGGGACAGTTTCCTTAAGTTCTACTTGTACATTAAGTATTGATGTGCTGGATGAAAATGACAACAGTCCTTCCTTCCCTAAATCAGCTTTGAATGTGGATGTCTTGGAAAACATGAGAATTGGTGAACTGGTATCTTCTGTCACTGCCACCGATTCTGATTCAGGTGACAATGCTGATCTTCAATACAGTATTACAGGAACAAATAACCATGGAACATTTAGCATCAGTCCCAACACTGGCAGTATTTTTCTTGGGAAAAAATTGGACTTTGAAACACAATCTCTGTATAAATTAAACATAACAGCAAAAGACAAAGGAAGGCCACCTCGGTCATCTACAATGTCAGTAGTAATACATGTTAGGGATTTTAATGACAACCCTCCTAATTTTTCTCCTGGGGACATTTTTAAATCTATTATTGAAAACATTCCTGTGGGTAGTTCTGTCATTTCAGTGACTGCTCATGATCCAGATGCAGATATTAATGGGCAGTTAACATATGCAATCATTCAACAGATGCCAAGAGGCAACCATTTTAATATAGATGAAGTGAGAGGAACAATATTTACTAGTGTTGAAATAGACCGTGAGTTTGCTAATCTCTTTGAGTTAACAGTTAAAGCAACTGATCAAGCTGTCCCTGTTGAATCCCGACGATTTGCCTTGAAGAACGTAACCATATTAGTAACAGATCAAAATGATAATGTCCCTATGTTTATATCACAAAATGCTCTTGCTGCAGACCCTTCAGTTGTAATTGGTTCAGTCTTAACTACTATTGTTGCTGCTGATCCTGATGAAGGAGCAAATGGGGAAGTTGAATATGAAATAATCAATGGGGATGCTGAAACCTTTATTGTGGATCGTTACAGTGGAGATCTGAGAGTGGCATCTGCTTTGGTTCCTTCCCAACTCATATATAACCTCATAGTTTCTGCAACAGACCATGGTCCTGAAAGAAGAAAATCAACCACGGAGCTGACTGTCATTCTACAAGGCCTTGATGGACCAATTTTCACTCAGCCCAAATATATCACTATTTTAAAAGAGGGAGAACCAATTGGGACAAATGTAATCTCAATTGAAGCAGCAAGTCCTAGGGGTTCGGAAGCTCTAGTGGAGTATTACATAGTTTCAGTGCGTTGTGAGGACAAGACGTTTGGACGCCTCTTTACCGTTGGCCGCCATACTGGTGTAATTCAGACTGCTGCCATTCTGGACAGGGAGCAAGGAGCACATCTGTATCTGGTGGATTTTTACGCTATTGAAAAATCAGCCGTCTTGCCCCGAACAAAACGAGCAGAGGTAAGGTCTTTAAATATCTACATTTTTGTATTACTAGCTTTATGTATTTTGGGTTTTTTTTTGGGGGGGGGGGGTCATGTTTGTTAATCTCTTCCATTTTGAAGATGTAGGTAAGTTAAACCTGTACAAAGTGGTTTTTCATGTTAGGCTTTTTGACTTTAAATCTGTGTGCAAACAACTATTTTCTTTAAAATTGTGAATAGTATACAAAGAACTGTTATCAATATATTTTGACTGAGAGCAGGTTTGTTTTTCTCAAATTTAAGAGACATGCCTGATCAGAGTACTCAGTTTTCCTGTCTCATTGACTAATGAGCTTCTGAATATAAAGTATATTAGGCTTCTCATTCTGGCTACAGAAGACCAGCAACTTGATGTACTTGGCCTCCTGTGTGTAAAGGACTTTAGCTTATTCAATTAAATGGCTTTCCATTCATTTCTCAATAGTACTCCTTTACTGTTGAGTAATCTCCTCTGGTTTTGCTTGTATTGAAGTTTGTTTTGCACTCAAGCTGTTACAGAATTCTAAACTAGTGGTGTCAAAATGGTTCATCCAGTGGTTAGTTTGATAGTGAAACATGGGTAAATCAACGTCAGACCATTAGTTTTGGTATAATATTAGCTTATTCGCCATTTTTAAAGGACTCTTTACCTAGTGTTTGTCTGTAAGCTCTGTCATGCAGCTTAAAACGTATGTAATTGATACTGTCTTTTAGATGACGTTTGAGAGACCATTGTATAGTCGAGGTGTGGCACAACAAGTTGTGTTGTTACTTAGCTCTGGGCCTTTGTCCTTTTTTTTTTTTTTTAAAGTATGAATCATTGCATTTTCACTCACTGTAAGTTATGAACAGGCACTGTTTTATAGGTCAACCAGCAGGGGATGCCGGAAGTGTATAGTGGTTTGCCAGTTTCCCTCACAAAAAACTAAGCACATTATTTCTATGTTGCACAGCATTGTACATCCCAGGATTTTTCCACCAATACAGATGTATGTTTCACTGTTCCAATGTCACCACAAATGCTGCTGGTTTTGTTGTTGTTGTTGGTGTTTTTTTAAAGTTACATCAAATCTAGTATCTGGAATTGTGTGATATGTTGAATTAAGATTTTGGTTTAACTTTGTTTTACTGTAATTTTTGACATGACCATCAAGTTTCCAGTATCTTGTCATTAGTAATAAGTTTGCCTGCTAGATTAAGTGGTTCTTTATGCAGGAAATTACAGCTTCAAGAGATTTGTTAAAATGTGTGAAGCAACTTGCTTTGCAGTTTTTAGCACATTAAGAAAAGCAGGGTTGTTTATTGGGTTGCATGTAAAATTATATCAATAAAATCTATTTTTCTTCTTTAAAAAAACCAGTAAATAACTTGAATATTATAGCTACTTTTAAAACAATTCTTACTAATTTAAATTATGCATGCTACTGTGCTATTAGAAGTTTTTATTATGTATCTTTACACTTGATATGCTAATAAATTAGAAATATTATTAAAAAATATGGCAGAGATGCCTTGAGTAGTTTAAGTACATACTAATTTTTTTTTTCCATGGTGGTCTGCTACTGTGAAGGCTAGCTGTGAGAGTGTGTGTGTGTGTGTGTGTGTGTGTGTGTGTGTGTAGTGGGGCAGGGGGGAGGGAGAGGAGGGAGGATAAGCCCAATCCTGCAAACCCTTTTCCTCAGCAGTTCAGTTGAGAGACTACTTTCATGAGTAACGGCTGCTTGAGGGAGTAGGGGGGCTCAGGGCATTAGGATCACAATAGAACCATGCTTTGAAAAAGTGTTTTATAAGAGCATTTGGTGTACAGGACAAAGACGAGTATTGAAAATTTTAAACCAACTTTAAATTGCTGAACACAAACCACTTCTAAAATCAAAGCCAGATGTGTGTCTGCACAAATATTGAAAGCAGTAGTTGGGAGCTAGTATTTCACGTTATTATTGGTTGCATCTTCATAGCATCTAAAATGTATCTTTCCCACAAAACAAACACAAGTTGTTTATTGTGTCTCTTAAAAAAAATGGTTATAAATAACCATAAGTTATTCACTTTTTCTTTCTTTAAAAAACAAACAAACAACCAAACCGTTTGCAGTCTCTTGTGTTGTATACCAATTTATATTTCTCTGGAAGGACTTTGCATATCCATGTCTGGCTGTTCTAGATGACATTCTGTGGGCAAGCTGATTGTCAGTGGTGTGCTGAATAAGTAGTGCAACCATCATCTTTATTCTCTTTGACTGATAGGGCTTGTTTTATTTTCTTATCAATCAACACTTGAAGGATTAATTGATGGATGTACAGGTTTCAGTCTCACATTAGTACTTGTCCTCTCTACTTTAAGATAATGACACTCGAAAGCCATAGCATAGGTACCTGTTCTCCTTAAAATTCATACATGAGGTGTTATTTTTTAAAAAACAACACAAAAAGTGTTTCTTGCATCAGATCCACAAGATGTAAACTTTAATCCTTTTTATTTTAGATCAAAACTTTAAATATGATTTTAATGGTAATTGCACTATGTGACATGAAAACTTTATTTCCCAGCATGCCAGAGAAAAATGCAAAATTGGATAAACCTATAATTTGTTGTTGTTTGTTTTTTCCCTGTTTGTCCCTGCTATCCCTGTACAATAAAGGTCAGATGTCATTTTGGCTACTATGAAGCATACAGTGACCAAAGGAAGTCTGAGCCACATAACACCAAAATAGCTGAGACTGGAGGTGAAGAAGAGAGGAGCAGAATGAAAGTGCTTTAACAAAACCATTTGACATTTTTCTAACTTTAACTTGGAAAGGAGAGGGCATATGTAATACATTGGTAGAACATATTTTCAGGTTGGGAATACTTACTATATACCTACTAGCCAGACACCTAACATGATTCCCTGTAGCTCCAGCTGTTGGGAAGTGGATGAAGGTGGTGGGGGACTTTTACAAGGCAGCTGTCACTGATTTCTAGTTACATTCTTTACATTAGTATCTGCCATGTGTCTTATACAATTAAATAATTCACTCACCACAGTAGATTACTCTCTGAAAAGGGAAGGGTGTATGTGTTATAGCTGGGAAGGCACTCACTGAGGTCCTGAAAATACATACAGTGCCTTACATTTCCTAGCTCAGCACGTGGAATATTATTACCACTAATTTCCATATAACTATTAGGAATGCAAACAAATTAACCAACATGCTTTTTTCCATTTTTTAATTAAAAGGTTTAATGCTGGCTCTGGCAAAGAGAAAAATACCTGGGGCAGGGAGCTTGTGGAATAATTAAACTCTCTCCTGTGACTGTCCCACCTCTGGAAATACTCCAAACATTTTAGGAGTCCCAGCAATCTCAGTATAGATTCCTTTTATTTTAGCTCCATTCAGTCTTATTCTTTCCTCTATCAGTCACAAATTGGAACTTCAGTGGTATGGGGAAAGTAGCCATGTGGAGACTGAGCTAGATCCAGCCCTCATGCAAATCAATAATAGAACTCCCTTTGTCTTCAGTGAGAACCAGATAGTGTCCTAAGCTCATGACATAATTAGTTATAAGTGTGCTGTGCTTTGAATAAGAAAATAGATATGAAGGGTTCTAAATTAGGGGTTATCACTCAGGAAAAGACCCTTGGGAGTCATTTTGGACAATGTATTGAAATCCTCAACTCAATGAGCTAGCCGGTGTATGTCAGCTGTGGGGGAATGGATGCAGGTGAGTCGCCTGAAGCTGAATCCTGACAAGAAGGAGGTTATGATGGTGGGAGGGGCCGTGGGAGTGGTGGCACCCATCATTGATGGGGGTCTGCCCTCCATTGGTCCCTCATGTTCGTAGTTTTGGGGTGCTCCTGGACCCGCAGCTCTGCTTGGATGTCCAGGTGGTGGCTGTGGCGAAGGGCACATTCCGCCAATTATATCTAGTGTGGTAGCTTAGGCTGTACGTCTCAGACTCAGACTTAGCGACCATCATCCATGCCTTTATCACCTCAAGACTGGACTACTGCAATGCATTCTATGTGGGGCTACCCTTGGTGATGGTCTGGTGACTGCAGCTGGTGTAGAATGCGGCTGCCCATCTCCTTACGGGGACAGGCCGATATGAGCACATTATACCAGTGCTCCGTTCTCTGCACTGGCTGCTTATAGTGTTCTGAGCCCAATTCAAGGTGTTGGTACTGACCTTTAACTTGTGGACCTTGTTGCCAGAGGATGTAGCCAAAACCAGTAGTATAGCTGGATTTTAAAAAGGATCGGATAAATTCTTTAACTGCTATTAGTCAAGTAGGTTTGGGGGATATAACCTCTGACCTCAGAAGCTGGGAGCAAACAGCAGGGAATAGGTTGCCCCATTGTGATCTGTTGGGTACTTCTCTCAAGCTGGCAAAATTGGACACTCTCAGAGATAGAATGCTGGGCTCGATAGACCATTGGTCTGACCCAGTATGATATGAGAGCTATATTTCCACCACAGCCTCCACTCTTCAGAGTGTTCCACTGATGCAAGTCCCATTCACTTCAGTGGGATTTGTGCTGATAGAGGACTAGAGGATCAGGTGGTTTTCGTGTGTGTGTTTTTTTGTGAAAGATAGAATAGTATTCAATTAATATATTTACTTATGTGAGTAAAACCAGAATTCTTTGTGTTCATACTATTTATAGATTGCTTTGTTTTCTTATAAGCTGCAGGACTAATTAGACTTCCTCTTCCTTTGAAAATTATGAAACTTGTTGAATGAACAGAATAAACCATAGTCTTTGTCTGGGTTCCAAAGCCAAATTGCCTGTAGAGCTAGTATTATAGATTCCAAATGGGTAAGCTTGGATTATGTAACATGCGTTGCTGTAGTATGTATTGATCCGGAAATTGGTTTGGGAGTTTTCTTGATGCAAACTGGTTGTGTGTCTCAGATTATTTTTCCCCCCCCTTTACATATTTCTCTTGGTTTATAGAGCTTGACATCACAAAGTAAGGTAACATTCTGTGAGATTTCTCACAGTATTTCAGTCATGTGGGTCAACAATACATTAGCTGTGTATTGAGTAAATTTAACATAATCTAGGAATAATGCCACATCTGAATGCAACATATTTTAAGTTGCTTAATTCCTCAAAATTTCAAATGCCTCCCACAAGTTGTGTAAGAACACACACATTATGTTGACTTAAATGGACTTCACTTTTGCCATGCAACAAATCTATTGTGGTCCATGTTTCACTAAGAAGGCACTAAGAAGACCCTTTGTATCTCAGAATCTGCATTATGTGAAATCTAAATAGTTGTTCACTGGGGGAAAAACTACTTTGCTGTAGTGTTAAGTTACTAACTTTTATGCAAATATATGCTTAATTATAATTTAGCTTTTTTCCTGCAGGCAGAAAGAAGACGCACAGTCATAGGCCGTTTTCAGACGAGCGCGGCGGTGCCCGCGCTTGTTTCTCAAAAGAGCTGGCAGTCCGTTCCACATGTGATGCTGCCGCCGAATATGCACATGCGCGGGCGATGCGCATCCATTTCCAGCCGCGAACTGACTGGGTCGGCAATCGAGGCTGGTCATACGCGGCCGAAAATGGAAGCGCATCGCCCACGCATGCGCGTATTCGGTGGCAGCATCACGTGAGGAACGGGCTGCCGGCTCTTTTGAAAACAAGTGTGGGCGCCGCCGCGCTCGTCTAAAAACGGCCATAGGGTGAAAACAGACATGCACATAACTGGGCTTTAACAGTGCTTTAACATTTCTTATGCATGTTGCAGGGCTGTATTGGTGCCCTATGCACCCATGCAAATTGTATAAGATTTATTATTATTAGCAATAATTTATATAGCGCCAGCAATGTACCTGGCGCTTTACAAAGTAATAGAATAGACATGGTCCCTGCCCTAAGGTTTACAATCCAAGAGATGGGGGGTGGGGCGATGAAGGAATGGGAACAGAGGGAGAGACAAGGAGTGTAACATTCACGAAGATGCGAGGTCCCAGGTGCACGTGCTTGGCTAGGTTACATCGAGAATGATAGCTGGCTGGTCCATGTGGTGAGGATATGAGTACACAGACCTCAGGTAACAGATTGTACTGGATGGAGTGTATCAGCAGGAGTTACATGAGGGGAGTGAGGAGTTGGGGAGAGCAGAGCAGAAGAGGTGGGTCTTGAGGAGGGGTTTGAACATACAAAGGAAGGGGGAAAGATGAATGTGGGCAGGGAGGGAGTTCCAGGCATGGGGGGCAGCTAGGGAGAAGGGATAAAAGCAGTTAGGGGAGCAGGGGAGGCGTGGGAGGGCGAGAGAGGGGACAGAGGAGGAACAGAGTTCACAGACTGGAGTATGGAGGGAAATTAGCGCAGAGAGGTTGGGGGGGAGGAAGGTTGTGAAGAGCTTTATAGGTGAAGACTAGGAGCTTGTGCAGGATTCATTCAGGAAGGGGGAGCCAGTGAAGAGCGGAGAGGAGGGGTGCATGTGGCTGAAGTGACGGGCGAGATGGATGAACCTGGCAGCAGAGTTTTGGATGGGGATAAGGGGAGAAAGGTGAGAGTGGGGGAGGCCAGTGAGAAGGGTGTTACAGTAATCGAGGCAAGAGATGACCAGGGCGTGAACAAGGATTTTGGCAGAGGAGACAGAGAGAAAAGGGCAAATCTTAGCAATGTTATGGAGTGAGAAGCGACAAGATTTGGCAACAGAGTTGATGTAGGGTTTAAAAGAAAGGGGTGAGTAAAAGATGAAGCTTAAGTTATGGGCTTTGTGGGGCAGGAAGCATGGTGACCCTGTCGATAAGGATCGACAGGGAAGAGGGAGAGAAAGGATTAGGGGGGAAGATAAGGAGTTCGTTTTTAGTCATGTTGAGTTTGAGTTGACGTTGAGACATCCAGGTAGAGATATCAGAGAGACAGCTTGTGAGGCGAGCTTGAAAAGATGGGGGGGAGGGGGGAGAGGGAGTAGAGAGATAGAGTTGAGTGTCATCAGCATAGAGGTGATATTGGAAGCCATGGGAGGCAATGAGTTTGCCTAGGGACAGGGTGTAGATAGAGAAGAGGAGAGGGCCGAGGACAGAGCCTTGGGGAAGGGAGGAGGAGGTAGAGTTGGCAAGATACGTTAAAGCGGTGTAAAAATGGAATTAAGGTCTGTTTTCATCATAGTTGGAGTTAAATGGGACCACAGCTTTAATAGGAGTTTGCCACAATACAGCCACAAGACAGGGAAACCTTTAAACCCAGTCCTGCTAGCTAATCCCAATTCTATGACCCATCCAAGGGTTGCCTTTTCCAGGGACTGTCCTGTGGCATGGAGCCCAAAATTTTGAGCTTGCTTGTCCAGCCAGCCCTTGGTACCCATAATTCAGGTCCTGTTGATGGCAGGGCTGCCACATACGCTGTTTCCAAGGGCAGTTGTGCCCCAACCATACTGTTTAGTGTTTACTTAGGCAACTTGAAAGGGACCAAGCAGGACCATGACCACCACTGTCAAGAGAACCTTGCCTCCTCCTGCCCAGACATTAGGCAGCACTACCCAGCATGCCTATAGTTGTTCACCCAGCCCAGCCTCTCCATTCCTTCCGCTCTGCCCAACCCTGTTCCCGTGTGTGTATTTTACCCTGTTGTCCCAACAAGCTCCTTTCCTCCATTTAGAGGGGGAAGATGCCTTGTGATTGTTCACTTATCATCTGCATTCCTCTAAACTCTTTATGTCTATAGACTGTTCCTGTTTGTCATGAATGGGCCTGGAGAACTCTGTTGTAAGGAGTTTGGTGTCAAAAAGAGAGAGGGGAGGGGACTATTATACAAAAAGGTCTGTGATAGGCAAATACCAAAGAACAAACAAACAAAAAACATTCAGTGATTTTTGTTTGTTGTTTGGGAGTCTGATACATCCAGGGGTTGTCACAGTGAGTGTCACTTTGTGATAGATGTAGTGGTCCCAGAGGGAGTGGCCTTAACACGTGGATGCTGATCCGATGTGTCTGAGGCAGGCTGGAGAGGCTCTAAGGCAGTCTGGATCTGCTGGACTGCAGGAAGCCCAGCAATGGTATAACGGAGGATTTCAAGGCTGGCGTGTAGGTAAGCAAGGTTGCTATAAAGCAACTAGTACTGTTCATGCAAAGGTAGCAGTGGCAAGATGGAAACCTTCAGTGTATGATTAAGCAGAAGCTGAGGGTTCCAGGGCAAGAGCAGAGCAGCGGATCCAGTGAAGCTTGGAAAGTCTAGAACCAGGCTAGACTGAGCAGAGGTCTGAACAGTTGACAAGTCTGTGATGGAATGGCTGCCTGTTCCTTCTAATGGAGGCCTAAGAACTTCAGAGACTGGGGGTTCAAGTCCACATTTAGCCATGAACTCACTGAGTGGCAGTGGGCAAATCAGTACCTCTTAGGGGTCTACACCAGGCCCATATTTTTGTTTTTGTTTATTCAAAAATGTCATTTTCGTTATCGGTATAGTTATCGGTACTGCTTCAAATGAAGATTTTATTTTTGGTATCGTTATCGATTCCCATGCACAGCTAATATCTATCTAAATCTAGGGGAGACGGGGAAAGGGAAAAGGAAAAAGATCTATTTAATCAATTAACTATATAACTATTCTAATCTATATGTCTATAATATATATCTAATCTATACTACCTGCCTATATATAATGTACAGGGGGAGAAGGGCAGGGAAAGGGAGAAGGTAAATGTAGGGTATGAGGAAGGAAAGGTATTGGTAATACAATATAGGTAATCCTAGGGAGGATTTTTTGTGTGCAAGCACCACAGTTCTGTAAACGTAACCTGACAAGCAGAACTCTCACAGAACAGAGAATGCCTGGCCCTCCCATTATAAAGAGTTGCAGTGCCTCCCCCAGAGCCCCCCTGATTGGTTGTGGGAGGCAGCAGGCATTGAGCAATCACAGAGTGCCATGAGACTGCTGGGGCCTGCTTGCACTGCTCATTGGCCAGCAATACAGCCATCAGATACTGCTGAGCTGCTCGCCCCTCCCAACACAGGCAGAGTTCAAGTGTTCAACCCTGTTTAGGGCTCCAAGATGTCTGCTCTTTCCTCCCCTCGCCACATTTTCCCTCCAAAACCCAACTGCCACAGCACTAATAATGACAATGTAATGACAGTCATTTTCGTTATCTGCATCGTCATTCTCGGTCTTCGTTTTCATTATTGCAATAATGAAAACGACACTTCTCCTAACTGCTTCCAAGCACAAAGGTCCCCAGTTCCCAGTCTGTAAAATGGAAATATAAATTATTTGTCTTGCAGGATTATTATGACTGGGTGAAGTAGACAAGGATTTATAAAGTACTTAAAGCACTATGTATATGTAAATGATTAATAGTTATTTATCTACTTATTTAAATTTTTATCCTGCCTTTCCCTCAAAGGATCAGGGTGACTTACAGAATAAAATGACCAACATATAAAAAGGTAGAAACATTAAAATACAACCCCCCACAAAACCTACCCAGTACCACATCCCCATTCCTCACATCCACAATTAACAGCTTTAAGTTCACTTTGCCAAGAGTAATACTGAGTTTTTTAGTCAAACAGCTTCTTATGGTTTTATTCTTATTTTTTTCTCTCTTGTTTGTAGGTATTGTTATAATGATCTACTTAAGGTTGCTATCTTCCAACTGTAATAAGACACTGAAATACTATCAATTGTTGAAAAATCTGAGAGCCTTGATTAAGGTGTTAAAAGTGCATATATAATTACAGTAATAAGAATTACAAAGGAGGCCCATAGGAAGAAATAACTTATCTATAAGAAATAACTTATCTATGCAAATAGAGCATTCAATTTCATAAAATGCATCTGTTTAAAGAGGTTTCTGTAGATTTCGCACAGATGCATGCATTTTACACATATGCATATAGAATTAATAGATAAAATATCTTAGTTAATGGGCTTGCCACTGAAGCTATGAATGATCATAAAACAAACAACTTATATGGATTGCAATATGTTTAACATAACAATACAGACATTAAATAGGTATATTAGATGTAATGGTGTTAAGAACATAAGAAATGCCATACTGAGTCAGACCAATGGTCCACCACGCCCAGCATCCTGTCTCTGAGAGTGGCCAATTCTGGTCACATGGGAGAAGTACTAGCAGTCACAATGGACAATCTATTCCCTACTGATCACTTCCCTTCTCCTGACAGTAAGAAGTTCCCATTTTGTGATCTACTCGGCTAATAGCTGTTAATGGACCTATTCTCCAAGAATTTATCCAGTTCTTTTTTAAACCAAGCCATGCTACTGGCACTGACAACCTCCTCTGCAGCAAATTCCATAGTTTAACTGTGTGTTGAGTGAAAAAATACTTGCTTTTATTTGTTTTAAATCTGCCACCAGTTAGTTTCATGGACTGTCTCCTAGTTCTAGTGCTACTTGAAAGGGTAAACTTTCCCTATCTATTTGTTCCACTCCACTCAAGATTTCATAAACCTTTATCCTATCCTCTCTGCCTTCTCTTCTCCAAGCTGAAGAGCCCTAACCTACCAAGCCTCCTTTTGTACGGAAGCCATTCCAAACCCTTGATCATTGTGGTTGCCCTATTCAGCACCTTTTCAAGTTCTACTATGGGTATTTTCAGACGTTACGAGATCACAGTCGACCACAGTGAATCTGCACATGGTGAAAGTGATACCGTAACATCTGATGGGGGGAACGGAAGTTCCCCCCCAGATGTTGATCATAGTCCATCGCGGCGGGGAATCACATTCACCATGCGATCGGTGCCGGCCCAGCGGGTTCAGCCGATCGTGTGGCAAATGTGATTCCTTGCTATGATGAACCGATCTGTCTCATCTGGATGGCAGCCACGGCCCGGAATCCTCACCGGGATTCCGGGCCGTGGTCAAGTCGGGCGGGCGCTGCAGCTGCATTGGCCACGGCGCCTACCCGTCTCACCAGAGGGCGGGTGGTGGGGGAGCGTGAGTTGGCCGTGCCGGAGTGATCCCGGCAGGGAATCAACAGGTAGTTTGCGTGCCGGGGCCAATGGGCCCCGTCACGTCTCAAAATACCCAATATCTTTTTTTGAGATGAAGTGACCAGAACTGCACATAGTACTCATGGTGCGGTCGCACCATCGATTTTTATATAGGAGCATTATGATATTTTCAGTCTTATTCTCTATGCCTTTCCAAATAATTCCTAACATTGGGTGTTTTCAGGCGTTACACTATCACGGTCAACTACAGACAATCCCCTGTGGTGGCGGATGGTTGCGTAACGTGTGTTTGCTCGCCGCCACATGTTCACCACGGTGAAACACCGGCAGTGAGCAACTTGACCATGCTTTCGAGGATGGTCCGTTCCGGCATCATCTCCAAAAGCGTGGTTAATTGAACCACGGCTCGGAATTGGCAGCAGGTAATGTCTGTTACCGCCGCCGATTCCAGGCCGTGGTCCAGACCCCGGGACGGAATTGGGCGCAGCAGCCCCAGTGGCCGCTGCACCCGCCTGTCTCCCGGAGGG
>QEPC01000232.1:461583-474685 GCA_003113815.1 Sphenodon punctatus | reverse complement strand
TTGGGCGCAGCAGCCCCAGTGGCCGCTGCACCCGCCTGTCTCCCGGAGGGAGGGCAGCTTGGGGAGCGTGGGGGGGTGGGAAGGGCTGTGCGGCCGGACGTTGCGCCGCGCAGCCCCGCCCCGTCCCCTGATTCCCCTCCGGGATCAGCCGGCTTGTCTGTTGACGGGCTGTTTTGATTCCGGCAGGGAATCCAACGGTGATTCCATGGCGGGGCCAATGGGCACCCTGTCACGTCTGAAATCACCCACTCTGTTTGCTTTTTTGACGGCCGCCACACAATGAGCTGAGGATTTAAATGTATTGTCCACAATGACTCCAAGGTTCTTTTCCTGAGTGGCTACTCCTAATTTAGAACCCAGCATTGTGTACACATACTTCGGGTTATTATTCCCTGTGTGCATCACTTTGCAGTTGTCTAAGTTTCATCTGCCATTTTAGATGCCCAGTCAGCTAGTCTCACAATATCCTCTCTTTTTCACAGTCTGTTCTGGTTTTAACTACCTTGAATAACCTTGTGTCATCTGCAGATTTGATCACCTCACTCTTTACTCCTTTTTCCAACACCAGTCCCAGTACAGAGCCAACACCAGTCCCAGTCCCAGAAGTAAATTCCACTATTTACTTCTCTTCATTGTGATGACATGTGTTTTGATGACATGAGATTAAAACATTCAGCAAAAACAAAGCCCTTACATCTGGGAAGAAGTCTTGAATACTGCTTCCTTTTGAGGAGGAAATCCATTTTCATTTAACTTTTCCACTGTTCCTTATGGATTCTCCCCACTCCCAGGGCATTCTGGCTAGGGAATCCTAGCAGCCAAGCTCAAACAGCACTGTCAGAGAGCCAGGATAGGGACATGGAACTGTCTTTATGGAGATTGTCTTGACTTTTCTGGAAGATCATTGGGATAAGTTGACTGGCGTTATGGCCCGCTTCCTGGTTGGGATGGGAAAGAAACCACATTTTGTGTCAGAACTGGCAGCGTTCGCCACGTAGCTTTCTTTATTTACTTTTGTGGGTTTTCTACAGCTATCTGCATTTTTCCCATATAATATAGCTGGAATGTGTATATAGCAACAGAGCCAGGGTAATTGGCCACTAGTTCTACACTAACACTTTAGTCCTCCCAAGCGCTCTGCCAGTACAAGCTCCATTATGTTAATGGGTCTTGTGCTGGTGGAGCACTTTGAGGTGTATGCTTTGCTTTCAGCATGTAAGAAACTTAAATGCTTCATGAGAGATTTTTTGCCCTAAACAAGAAACAACGTGATAATCCTGCTGCAATAAGTTTCCTTGATTCATATCACTAGTCACTTAATGCCTGGTTGCAGAAATTCAGAAATGCATTCATCAGCTTGGGACAGGTAGCACATTCACATTGGTAATGAACCTTACCAGGGGATAAATTAACCCAGGAAAGACAACCCCTGAATTAGTTACCTGGGCTTAACTTCAATGTTAATGGTTATGAGCGGTCACGTGAGCATTTAGGGCATGATCCTTTGACTGTTTAGTGCCTCAGCGCTTGCATGAGTTTCACTGAAGTGAATAAATGAATGGGACTCGCACTAGTGCTAAGGGCTAACACTGGTGTGCAACAGCCAGAGAGTCATTCAGCCCATTTGTGGTAACTTATCCCTAAGTTAAAGTACCAAAGACTATTCTGGCCCGTTGGGGGTAAATTACAGCCAAATTTTCATTTGGCCACTTCTGTCCACTCAAGGACATAAGCTATGGAATGGGGCCCACCAATTTCCTTCCCAGTGGCAAGTGATACAGTTGCACCAAGGACCATGGCCCCAGTGCATCTGCATTGACTGTCCCTGTTACAGCTACGCCCTGGTGTCCACTAACATTTAACACCGGGATAGGCTTACATTTACATATATATATATATATATAAAAAAAAATTAAAAATACAATAATATAAAATAAACACTATAAATATAAAACAACTATAAAATGGTGGGGCACCGGAAAATATACAAACCCCCTCCCTAATCCTCAACACCCCCCCTTACGCATCTCCCCCACCAGAAGTCTGGCGGAACAGCCAGGTTTTACATTGGAAAGAGGAGAGGTCCGGGGCCATACGGATCTCAGCTGGGAGGGAGTTCCACAGCCTTGGTGCAGCCACAGAGAAGGCCCTGTCCACTGTCTCCCTGTGGGATACCGGAGGGACTTCGAGAAAGGCACCCCCTGTTGACCACAGGGGCCGATCCAGAGCCCGGGGAGTGAGGCAGTTCCACAGATAGGCAGGGCCTAGATTGTTTAGGGCTTTATAGGTAAGCATCAACACCTTAAATTGGGCTTGGAAGACTATAGGCAGCTATTGCAGAGAACGGAGCATTGGTGTAATGCGCTCCTGGCAACCCGTCCCTGTAAGGAGGTGGGCAGCCTCCGAACCGTCGCCATGGGTAGCCCCACGTAGAGATAAAGGGCTAGAGTCATGGAGGGTAGTTTGCCATTGGATAAAGTCCAGTGCACGTCTCAGAAGTGCAATAGTTAAAAATGATTTAAGTTTTAAATATTCTTATAATCAATTTGATTTTTTGGCAATTCAGAGTTATAAAATATAAATTCAGTGAGTGCAGCCACTTGAGCTGTGGAGGGCCTGATCCCCATGCAGCCTTATGGCATGCAAGCGCTGCTGCCACACTGCGGGGCCAGTGTTTCCACCGCTAGGAAGCCAGGCGGTGTAATGTTGTGTCCACACCATGTTTTGTAGTAGTTTCACCAGACAGAAGTCTGGAGTAGGTCCAGACCAGATCTTAGAGGTTACCCAGTTAGCCAGTAGAAGGAGCCTGGCTGGTATACTGCTAGCAAGGGGAGCTCTGAGGAAAAAAGAAAGACCTGGCTGTGTAGGCCTTGTTGTTAAGCTAATGCCATTAATAAAAAAAAGAAATAACTCTATGCTGCTGGCTGCCTTGCCTTATACTCTTCAGTATTTTACAGGCGGCTGGGCTGGTGTTGGAGTTTCTGCCATGGTGCTGGCTATATGAGCAGGGAGCCAGCCCTGCCCCGCTTCTCTTCCCTGGCCTCACCAAAATCATGCACCGGCTATGATGTGGCCACGTGTGACAGGTGAAAGTGCCCATGGCTCAAGGACTTGCTGTGGACCATTTGGGGTAAGGCTGCTACTCAATGCATCCTTGGCCTTTTTCCAAAGACACATTGTGTCGCAGCCAACTGCTCACCCCGCAATATGGCAGGGGGAAATATCTGGCGGCCGCCAGCCACACAATGCACTGCATCACATGGTTTGGCTGCCCAGAGTGGGTTAAGGCTGCTTAAATATAAATAGTGTACTTGGAGATAGAATGAAGATTTTTATTGTATAATTTCCCCAGATAATATAAAAACTGTGTCTTGTATTCAATTTTACATGCATATATGTGATTTTTTTTTCTTCACAAAAATAATCCGCTTTATTTCATACAATCATGTTGAATTAGACAGCACAATACAGTAGTTAACTTAATTTCCATCTGTGTTCCAACTCTAGCCACTCATTTTACAATTTGTATAATGTACTTGTTCTCTATCAAGGGGAAATTCCAATATTGCTATTTATGCTTCCCTTCTGAAATCCAGGCAGAGTGCTGCTTCCCTCCCTAATATTCCAAGTCTTGCGTAAAATCATAAAGACATATAATGCTAAATTGTAAACCAGCATCTAGGCCAATTAGAGCTGTGCCAATGTTAGCCAACAGATGATTTGTCCTAGATTTGATTAGAAAACCTTTTGATTAATGAATTGACTAGCATGACTTGAGTTTTGACTCTTAATTTTATTGTTCTACAGAACAACAAGAAAAGATTTAGAGAGTGTACACATTGAATATATCAACAAAAGTTCCTAGCAAACTTTTTATCTGTTGAATACTCTGTATGGGACACGCTCTGTAGCCTTTGTGAAGCTATAATACGCTATTTAGATATGATCTCATTCATTTCTTATAAAGAATAATAATGATTAATAAGGGCAGAACTATGTTTAAGATTGGAGTACTAATTTGGTCTCATGCTCTTTATTCATCTTTTGCCTTTACAAAGGATTGATTATAAGGTCATTTCTTTATAACTGTAGGATTTCTGATTAGGATATTCCTGTTATTTTGGAATTCCAAACTGGTATTAGTTGACTGCATTCTTCCCAACATCTTAAGCTGCAAAGAAGGACAAGACCTCCACACCCTTGGCCAATAACTTTTGCCCCCAGAGAACTAGCTCCAGCCCTCATGCAATCAACATGTGTGCGCCCAGCTCTTAATATTCCAAATCCTAAAAGGGAACAAAAACTCTCCTGTTTATCATTCCATTTAGTTTCTTGCCATTCCATTATCTTCCTTGTGTCCTTTGAGGCAACCAGGAAAGAGGTGCCTGAGACTTGAGAACCAGTCTTTTTGTTTTTCTCTGCTGAAAGATGGATTTTAACCCCTTGAAAGAGGATCAATGAGATTTAGCACCCCAAGAGGGTTGCCTCTCCTATATAGGAACTATCAAAAGATACATGGCTGTTTCTGCTCTATTTACCTCTGCTGTGGCTTCATGACTGATGTTTGATATGAGCATGAATTCTGGGTTTGGCTTAACAAGCATTAAATTTCTAGGTAATTCTCACTACCCTCGATCATTGAACTTCTGTTTCGTGTGCTGCACTTTCCTTTTCATTAACTTTAATCTTCAAGGTGTAATGGTTAAACATGTGCATAGTTAGCATCTCTGGAAGAGAGTATATTCAGGCCCTTTTAAAACCAGCTGTGACTGTGGGGGGATGGATGTGCACTCTGGTGCAGGGGTGGTGTGGGTGTGTGCGCGTACACAGATGCACACCCACCTCCATGCATGGAAAAATAGCTGTTTTGGCCAATTGCTCTGTGTGCAGGCGATGGGTGGAGATGGGTGGGTCTCAGGAGCATGCACGCCCACCCACCTGCCGCGGTGGTTACACGGGAGGCATCCACCCATGCCTATGCAGCGGACCTTAACACTTAGCAAGGTGCTTTTTTTTTGTTTGGAAACTTGAACATTTGAAGGTCATTGGTCAGAGCATTTATTCATGCAGATTTTGAGATAATTACTGAAAATCCCACCTTATTTTATTTATTTAGGCTGCAGTCCTCAAACCACTTCTGGAAAGGTCCCATTGAAATGGGACTATTCTGGAATAAATGGCTTGTTAATTATAGTTTTAGTGTACAATCCACATTCATCTAGGTGCACAAGGGGGATGTACACGTACAAATTACATGCTGAACTGCTACTGAAACTACACTGCCTCTGAAAGACACTCCAGCCCAAATGGACCTCCAGGGGGAGTGAGTTCAATAGATTATGTGGGTACCAAATAGTAAAAACTCATTCAGCAAGTTACCATTGCCCACTTCCAATTGCTCATGCATTGTCACGCTTCCAGACCCAACACCGCTCCTCCGCACAGAAATTCAATGTGACCTAACCACTTGCAAGCATGCTGCAAGCACAGAAGTGTGTCTGCACTTTCACGTTAAAACAGCAACCCCACTCACCATGGTTATGCTACACAACAGTGTCTCTTCCTGTGAATGAGGATTTGGCACCCACTACCATACCACTTTATGCACTATTTAAATTTTATTTATTTATTTATTTATTTAACATTTATACCCTGTGGTTAGAGCCTTGCCAAGGTAAGTTCTCTCAGGATTGGGGCCCAATAAGTCCTTCTTTGGGGAATTAACTTCATTCACTTTAGCATTCACAGTCTCTCTACAGTATCAGTACAGTCTCTTTGCATACAATATTAAGACCCCAAAGTCTCTGCCAGTTAGGCAACGTTCCCCTAGCTGGCACTCACTAGTTCCAGGCTTCAGGTCCCTTCAGGTCATCACTCCAATCTCTCTTTGTTGTTTTATCCTTCCTTTCTGCCTGGGCTTCAGCACCTTGGAGAGCCTTCCTGCTGGAGCTCCTTTCTCCAGTGCAGCCAGCCACAGACTGACTTCTCTCCCTCTTATATAATTCCAGAGTGGGTGTGGCCAGGCTTCACTCTTCACAGCCTTAAAGGGCCATTATCTGCCAACTCTGTCTCTTGTCTGCAGCCCAGGCTGACATTCATTTATAGGGCTGGTTTTGCCATGCCCAGTACCAGCATCCTCCTGCTTGGTGCACTTTCTCTTAAAGGGGCCACAGCCCTTCCTGGCTTCACCCTGCTATACCCGCCCTTCCCTGAAGGCTTGTGATGTCTCACATAAAATACAATTTAAAAATATCTAAAATACACCCCTCCCCCCACAAAATCCAACCGACTCCAACTCCCCAATAGTCTCCTAGTTAGTCCCTATCCCTATTCCTGCCCGCCAAATGCTTTAACAAAAAGAAAAGTTTTACACCGCCTCTGAAAAGTGCTAAGGCCCAGACTCAGATGGACCTCCAGAGGAAGGGAGTTCCACGTCATTGGGACAGCAACCGAGAATGCCCTCTTGCGCGCCCCCATTGACCGAAAGAGTAACAAAGGGATCCCACAGGACAGCGCCCCCAGCCGACCACAGTATGGTAGGAAAGTTGGTCTTTAAGATACATGGGTCCCAGGCTGTTTAGGGCTTTAAAGGTCAACACCAGCACCTTGAATTGTCCCAGAAAGCTATAGGTAGCCAGTGCAGACTCTGGTGTAATGTTCTCACAGTGATCTATTGCTGACAGAAGCTGGGCCACTGTATTCTGCACCAGCTGTAGCTTCTTAACAGTCGTCAAGGGCAGCCCTACATAAAACACATTGCAGGAATTCAGCCTTGAGGTAATTGAAAGCGTGGATGACAGTGGACAAATCCGAATCAGAGTGAAAAGGCCGCAGCCGCCTCACCAGATGAAGTTGGTGAAAATTCATAACCTGACAGTCCAGGTGCAGTCAGGGGTCCAGAAACACTCCAAGGCTGTGAACCAGAGTGACCAAAAGGGGCTAGACCCCATCAATAACAGGAGTCCCAATTCCCCCCCCCCCAGGTCAAATGCAGTTATTTGCATGCAATTCCTGTGCACACCCAGCTAAGTGAGTATTGCACCCGTAGTTAGTTATGGGGTGAAAACAAACAAAAAGCTGCCCCACGTTGGCTCTCTTCAGTCCTGAATTTACCTGTCTGTCTGAACAGTGATAATCAGATGTTTGCCTTGGGGCAGCCTCACACCATGTAATCATGGGGAAAGTGGAGCACGCAGCTCAGGTTAACTCAGTCCAAACTGGGGCAGAAGGCAACCACAGAGCCAGGTGTCATTTGTTAGGGTCCCCTGTAGTCTGATGTTCGCCAACACCATTGTGCTCTGTGGCTAGCGCACCCCTCTCAGCTGACAGCCATCTGGGAGAAGGGAGTGCAGACGTTTCCAGAGGCTCTCAGGGGCATGATCTGTGGTTCCCTCTTCCAGCTGCTGCTCAGGTCACGATCTGTAGTCCTCTCTCCCAGCCATCTGTCAGCTGAGGGGCACTCTAGTGCTGCCTCTGATGGAAATGGGGGTCATTGAAGAGTGAGGTGATGCGGCAGGGGGAATTTCACCATTTTTGACCCTTTAAAAGCCCTTCCCTGGCTGTGACTCCTGTTCTATCAAAGCCAGCATGGATTGTGCCCTTCTCAGCTGAGAAACAGCTGGGAGAGGGAGCACAGAGGCCACGCACTGCCTCTGATCCCTGCTCCTCTCCTTTCCAGCTGGGAAATCAGAGCAGTGGCCATGGAAAGAGTGGGGTGGGGAGGGGTCACAGTCAGGTAAAAAGCCTCCCCCAGTCATGAAACATCACTTTCCATCAGAGCCAGCACTAGCACACCCCTCTCAGCTGGCAGCTGGTGGAGAGGGAGAGGTGTGTGAACAATCACCCTGCTCCTGTGGCCTTGGGACAGTGAGGTCGCTGGAGTGCCTGCCCAGCTTTCAGGCAGCTGGGGGTGTGGAAGGGGGAAAGAGCATGTGCTAGTGTTGGCTATGGCAGCTGGCACAATCCCATGAGCTGCAGGCAGGGGACTGCCTGTGTGAAGGGCTCCCAGTGTTCTCCATGGTAGTGGCTGTTCTGTGGGACCCCATGGGGGTGGCTCTGGGTTGCGCGGTGCTCCCTGCCTGTGTGTTAACACCCATTGGGTCTGGAAAACAAGACCTATGAGGGAATGTTGAAACAAATTGGCTATTGTCTCACCTAGGCATGATAAAGAGCCCTTGAGACTTACATATAAGTTCTGGGATCCCAAACAGCACAAAGGCATGCAAACTATCATTTGGGATCTAGATCTGATCTGCTGATCTTAGGACCATTTAGGGCTGTGACTCGTAGGGTGTTTTCAGACATGACGGTGGCCTGTTTTCCTCCACTTTGACCCAGTTTAACCTGTGGGCCACCATCATGTCCATTCCCAGCTGCCAGATATTGGCACGGGATTGATCCTGGCCATGGTGGCAGCTTGCCTGGGCTGTGATTTGGGAAAGTCTCCAACTTGCAGTCTGGGCTAGCTGTCACTGCTGCTGGGATCCAGCCGCCTAGCCGGGAGTAAAGTGAGCTATCCTGTTTAAAAGCCCACTTTACTGGATTTGGGCCAGAGAACCGATGCCATGGAAGCTGTCGTTGGCCGCCATGGCTGCCTGGTGGGGTGCAGTGGTGGGGTGGGTTGGACACACATCCATGTGTCTCCCTGCCCTACCTGGCGGCTGCCCAGCCCCGATCAAGTGAGTTCGGGGACCCCCAAACTCACTTGATGGTTGCTGGGTGGGCCTCTGGGGACCTGGTTCTGGCTGCGGTGGCAGCCCGTCTCCAGACCAGGTAAGTCCGTGGTGGCACCCGAGTGGTGCCACATATGAAAATATTCATTGTAAGGGATCCTCTGTGCTATGCAGAATAAACAATGTGCAACAAGTACTTGCAGGGTATGCTTTTGCCTTTTAGTCTTACTTTAAAAAGACTTTTCAGTTTCTTTTAAATATTGATTTTTCTTCTGCCTTGAAGCTACTTTTATTGAATTATAAATTGATAAGTTTAAATTTGGGGCAATTAAAAATATTGAATTATTTACTCTCTTTGATTGCAGCTAGCTTCCCTTCATTTATATTAGTGTACTGTGGAGTAACTCTATTTAGGTCAGTTGAGGTATGGTTCTGTGAACTTGATGAGAAGTAATAATCTGTTCATGGCTTTTAATGGTTGAGGTGCGTTTTAGGCCCTGATCCTGCAAATGCTCATGCATGTGCTTGTGCCCTACTTTACTATCATGAGCATTCCCACTAGTTACTTCAGTGGGCCCTAGCCAGGTAATAAAGTTAGACGTGAACATAAGTGATTGAAGGACCAGTGCCTCAGTTGGGACAATTAAATATCATATATCTTTATGATAAAAAATATCGTATCTTTAATGACAGCTACCAACAACTTTGTTATGTGGTAATCTACACCGATAAATACTATATGCATAGTGCAATATATGCGGACGGGGAAGAGACTGTGTTACCAAAGGACAAAATGTAGGGCTAAAATATGACTTTGCTGCTAACTATAAATGAAAGAGTGCTTACTTAACTTATGTTGCCCCTGGAACATGATGGGAAGCAAATTTGTAGAATCAAAAAAGGAAAGAAATATGAATTAGGGTTTTAAATATCAACTCCTTTTGGTTATTTTTCATAAGTCAAGGGACTTCTGTTTGAATATTTTAGAAGGATTAATAAGATGCCAGAACTATAAAATACATCTGCACAGTTTCGACACAAAAGATTGATATTTTCTGTGGGGTTGAGTTACACCGTATTACATTTTATACTCCCTGGTGTCTTCCTTCCTTCTCCCATTTCTCCCATCTCTGTTGCTGTACTGCAGATCTTTTTAATCCATCAAAATCTCATGCTGTCTGAAATATAAGGAAACATTGCCCACAGAGGTATAGATGTGCAAACAAAAGGCAAATGCCATTATTTCTTGTTTAAGAATAAATATTTTGGTTTGTCTGAAAATGTACTTAATTTACTATGCCTGGGGGCCATCTTGCTTGCTTCGAAGTCAGAGGAAGCTTAGTTAATGACTTTAGTGGGAGTCCCGTAGACAGACATAGATTGTCATCCCATATGGATGCTGTCAAAATGCTTTATATTACACAGGGATTAATTTAGAACACCTTGACCTATAGTGAGCTATAGCATCTTGCAGTTCATGCTAATAATGAACATAGCATTCTTTCCTACCTGGTAGCTGAGTGTATGAGTGAGAGGAATCAAGACTTGTGTTTTATAAGCATGATGATTTTTTACTTTTAACTTAAAATATGACTATTTAGTAATTCATATATGCATGGAACTGAAAAAATGCTGGATTTTCTTTCCCTCCTCCCATGTTTTATTTACCATGAAAATGTTATCAAATTAGAACCACTGTATTTGTTTCCTTATGTAGCATTGCATTTACACAACTTCTGAAATATGCATTTCACTGGCCCCTCTTCTGGCCTACTTCTGCAGTGTTTTTCCCAGAATACCAAGGGCAATGCTACATAAGGAAACAAATACAGTGGTTCTAATTTGATAACATTTATTCCATGCTACTTCCTCCATTCCATGCTACTTCTGAAATGTTGCATGCAGGGATATCATAAGAGGATTTCTCTTTGCATTGTGGGAAATACCACAGGGAAGTAACAAGGGAGAGGGGCCACTGAAATGGTCCTCATTCTTTTTTTAAAAAGTGAGATCATCCTTTTGAGATCCTAGTTAAACAAAGGCAGTAATGCTTTATTATTTTAAATCAAGCTACTGACAGATTTAGAACACTTCTTGACCCTAGAGAAAGGAGGAAGTGGGAGTGAACTTTTTCTTTTCATGGCAAAATCATAGTGGGTAGGAGAGAGCTACACATTCGTGCCAAAATACTTGGAACAAACTAAAGGAACACAGATGGCTTCAACTGATAACTGTAACTATTATTTTTGGGGTTTTATGTGTGTATATGCTGGAAGTTTGTGTTTGAGAAAGCACAACCGAGCTTGTGTGTATATTTATGTGCATTATTTTTGAGAAAATAAGGAGGATTCACAAAATATCTCTTCTTTCTTTTCATCTGCCTTTGGATATTTGTACGGTTCTAAGGCCCCTTTTGCATGAGACTCACCCACTCATGCCCATGGGTGTGTCTCGTTTTGAACGCAGTGGTGCGTGGATGTCCGTGGGTGGGTGCGCTCCTGCGAAACACGCATCCTCACAAACGTCCACCCATCGCCCCTCCATGGAGCAACTGACGAAAATGCTGGTTGCTCCATGTTGGGGTGGGGTGGGGTAAATATTGGAGCAGGGATGGGTGTGTGCCCATGTGCACCCGTGCCCATGTGCACCCGCCCCCCTGGCATGGCCTGTTTAGGCCCTTTTTTACTCTGAAGCTCTAGGTAGCAGAGTAAAGACCAGTAACTAGATCTTTGCTCCATGAAAAATAATTGGGACACAGGAATTGAATCCTCAGTGGCATGCTGGAGTAGAGGGCCTGAAAATTACCCAGTCTGCCTGTGTGTTTTCAGGATTAATCAATACAATAATCTTTCCTCTTGCAAACTAACCACGGGTTCCTTAATCCACACGTTCTCAGGCTGTGGATCATGACCCCACATGGAATTACAACCTGTAGACTGGGTTGCAATCTCAATTGATATTTCATATATTTTGCTTCCCTTTGTTGTTGTCTGAAGTCATGGAATTATAATATAATAATATTTAATAATACCTTTAATTTGTTGTGACCTAGCTAGGTCTTAGCATAAAATCCAAAATACAAACACCACAATTTCACGATATAAGTTATAAAATTATAGATAACATTAATAAGTCATCTGGTTCAAAATAAATAAAATAAAACAGAGCCAATATCTCTTAAGCAGACCCTTGTAGTATTTAACATTGTCGACAATCTGAGGATTAGGAGAGATTTAATCTTTTACTTCTAGAAGACATCAGTTTATAGGCCGATTTTGCACCTTTCACTATCCGATTCTCATGGGGATTTGACAACCGGTACTGCAACTTGGCATGCGTAGGCCAATTTACTTTATCTTTTAATACTGGTAGAAGCAATGCCTCTCTTATCTCAGCTGAGAACTGACTTCAAATAGGTAGTGCCCCAGATCTTCTACATGCTTGAGATTGCAGGGGCATAGCCGCAACTCAAAGGGAATCAAAGAAAATCTTCCCTCTAAACTTTTCAAGGGCATCGACTTCAAAATCCTTCAATACTGAGAGGTATGGTTCCCTGCCATAGAATAATTTAAAGTTAGAATAAAGAGGAGCTACTTTATTTTGTTTGCAAATCACCATTTCATGCTGTTTTAGCCACATCAGAATGTTAGGGGTGTGAATTTCATTTTGAAAATTGTGATTTTTGTTATTGTAATAACTAACATGAAAATTGTGATTTTTGTTATTGTAATAACTAAAACAACAAATAACAAAAACAAAAACAAAAATGAAATTTTGTTTTTAAAATAATGGGAAAATACTGAAAAACATATTTTTGGATATAATTTTTTGGTTGTTCAATTCTGATTAAACTTGGGGAGATTGTACCCCCAACGGAGGGCACTATGTGTACCAAATTTTGAAAAGATTGGATAAAGGGGACCGATTCTAGAAGCACTTGAATGTTGTGATTTTAAGAAAAGCTCCATACACATTCCTGGCTGGACCTTTTTTTAAAATCTTCCATCCAATTTGCATGAAACCTGGGAAACCAATGCACTCCAGTAGCGTACCAATCCTGCCCAATTTCAGAAAGATTGGATACAGTGTCCTGAAGTTATAAGCTATTAACTTGAAAATACATTTCTGGCTCTAACGTTTTTATATTGCATCCTGTTTGCAAGTAATCTGGCAGAAATTTATCACACACCTTCCCTGTTATCTCTGTCAAATTATAGGACAATTTGATAAAGGGACCAAATTATATAAGCAATTGAAGGTGTCCCCTTGAAGACCATTATTCAGATAAATAGCAGCACATGTAGTGCCAGTCAGAAGGAGGCACCTGGCATGGCAAGGGGAGGGAGGCTGTAGGAGGGAGGATGGGGAGCAACCCAAGAGTTCTTTGCTGCCCTCATAGCACCTGCAAAGTTGCGTCCAGTGGAGCTGTT
>QEPC01000232.1:408576-420039 GCA_003113815.1 Sphenodon punctatus | reverse complement strand
CTTGCTTATGTAATCAATAAACTTACTTCTTATCTTTATGAAGAAGTGTCTGTGTCTAACATTGGAACACAAGTGAGCAACAAGAGTTCTCAAGCTCTTGCGAACCCAGAGATCTGTAAACGGGAAGGATCGGGCCCTTGGGTGACAAAGGGGTTGTCCCTGCGGCAGGCTTGAATCGGCCAGAGAGAAAAACTGATTCAAGTGGGCTGTACGTGAGGGGAACTGAGTCACTCAAACCCGGTAAAGTGGGGGTGCGGACCTCCAACCCGTGGCACATGTGTCTGCCCCCAGCTCTGCCTCCTCTTCCTGGCCTGGGCGCTGGGCAGGGGCTCAGGGGAGGCAGACCTGGGGGGGTAGAGGGCCAGACAGTGGTGGGCCGGAGGTAAAGGGGCCGGGCAGGGTTGAGAAGGGGGGGTAGTTTCCTCATACCTTTTCTTCCTGCCACTGGTGCCCATGTGGTGCCTGGCACAGTCTTCTCAGGGCCGCACCGGGAAGAAATTATCCATAGAAAAGAGATGCCACATGCACAAAATGGCCACCATGGCTGTTCTGTGTATGTGCGACCATTTTCCAAAATGGCGCCAGCATCATCATCATCATTTTGGAAAATGACATCTTGACTGGACATGCTCTGAATGGCTATGCATACACAGAATGGCCATATCAACCATTTATGCATGCACATTGCTTTAATTTTGGTTAGTTTTCTCCTAGCGTGGCCCTGAGAAGGCTGTGCTGAGTGCCGTGCAGGTCACCAGAGCCTAGGAAGAAAAGGTCCTCCCCACCCCTGCTCGACCCCTCTACCCCCAGCTTTGTCTCCCCTGGACCCCTGCCAGTGTTTGGCACCGGCCTCCTCCGGAATCCTGCCCTCCTGCCTGCCTCAGTAACACTGCTGCCACAGGCACTGGGGCAGACAGGACACAAAGGGAAGGTGGGCGCTGGGCAGAGGTCCAGAGGAGGCAGCGCTGCTGAAAGCACCATCGCTGGAGACTTGGTGGGGAATCACCATCGCTCCAAGGACTCACTGGAGAATCTGATGGGGGATCCCATTGGAGATTGGATCCCCCAACTCAAATTGGATCAGTCTGATTTGCCCCAAAATCAAGCTATATCGATTGATCCAATGCCAGTCTTCCCATCCCTATTATAACCTATTTGTAGCAAGGACATGTTTTCCTTATTGTTTTCCTTATTTTTATGTTGATCACCAAGCAAAACAATGACGTTGATAATAGTCACTTTAGTTTTAGTTTTCTTCAAGGGAGAAAGTTGACATATTTCTGACCATTAATGATTACATGTTTAAATGTAGCATTTGACAGTGTGCAGTAAAGAGGTTTTAAAAATGTGTGTTCTTAGATCCAGATCTGTGAATTTGAAAAGTGGCTTGATTTTCAATTATTATTATTATTGTATTTTATTTTTATTACACTGCTGCGTCTTAGTTACCAAACAAAACTGGGTCCCAAGACTGTCAGTAGCATTTCAACATGAAGAGACAGTGCCTGTCTCAAAACCTAATAGCTGTATACCCCTATTTTGAAGACATTCATTACCATGGTGCAAGTGCTTATCCATGCATAGTCCCTTTGAAGACTCGACTATGGTTAAAAACAGGCAAGACAGTGGCCCGCATTGGCCCTGAACTCACTTGCTCATGTTTCCCTTCCACTAGATGTTGGATTGTGACTGCCTGGGGCAGGTAGGTGGTTGTCCCGGGTTGTCCATTGGACCCGATCCTGGCTGATGATCCCGGACCAAGGGCCACCCATATGGGCCAATGTGAGCGTGCATGTTCAGTGTGGCTACAGTTTCCTGCTTCAGGGCAGGCCAGGGAGGTGCCTCGCCATGATGCCACTGGCACACCTGTTTTTACCCTATGTGTGTTAAACGCTTGTAATAAAAGTGTTTTCAGATTCTGTGTTCCTATAGACAAAATAGACAGAGGGGACAAAGTGAAACTGAAGAGCAGAAAAGCAAAATGACTTGCTCAAGGTAACACAGGAATGCAGGTGCTGGGGCAGAGCCCATTTCTCCTGAGTCCTGTGGTTTATAAATCATCTTTTTGCTGACGCACCTGACCCGAAAGAGACACGGAGATGTGAAATGGATTCAAATGGCCGCACTCTTTATTAAAACAGCAAGAGCGTTGGTGAGATTGCTACTAAGCAATCCTGGGTCCAGTATTTTGAATGGAACTTATCTCAATTAACAACAGGTATCTGGCTTGCATATGCCCTCCAATGCCAGTACCCCATCAACCTTAAACATCCCCTTCGAACATCCCCTGGCCAAGGCCGAAGGGGAAATGTATGAGTAAGGAGAATGGCATCATTTAGGTTGAAGGCCATGCTTGCCTTTACCACCCACCTGACCCCTCTCCCAGGGGAACGATCCTGTTGCTAGCCATGCCTTGCTTATCACCTTGTATCACTCCCCCATCTCTTATGGAGATGACTCTTTCATCTAACCTAAAACTGTCTAATAAACAACACCTCTTAACCATAGTGGACCCCCACCACCAATTGGGACTGCCAGATTCTGCCAGTCCCGTACCCCACCAACTCTTGCTCAAACCAACTGCACCAAAGTCACCAACAATTTAGACATTACAGGTTGTTTCCCTCCGAGGGCAAATGAACCCCATCATTCAAAAACAGCCCAGGTCGCATGTACATGATTTGATGGTGCCTCACGCATCTACCCACTAAACCAACCCACCACTTGTTAATCTCACAATTGACGTTCCTCCTTGCTTTGTCAATTCTCTTGGGATGGGTGTCCTCCCCCCATGTGAGGTGCAGCATAAGGTGCGTCCACAGTATTCTAACCCCTGGAAAAAAATCCTTAATCAACAGCAGCTGGGTCTTAATTTTTACTATTAAGCTAACACTAGTTCCAACTCTTAGGTCATTTTCACCCAAGTGAATAATCATTACGTCAGGGTGTAGCTGACCGTGCACGCAAGACAACTTGTCACTAATTGTTCCCACTTCATACCCCCTTTGCCCATCCATTTTATCTCCGCCCTGGCTGTCAGGCCTCGCTGGGTCCCCCATCGGGACTGTTTCACTGCATCTCCCGCCCGGCGGACCAAGCTGTGGCCGACATTCCACACCACTTTCCTGTATTGTGAATGGTGCCTAAATCCTGGAGAAATACAAAGCCAAGATGTTAGTTCATAATCGAGGGTCTTATGTATCCTTGGAAGGCCTGTGACCGCCATCTACCTATGGCCCTGATGTCCCATTCTGACAGGCCTGCAGCGGCTGCTGTCGTTGCGGCTCCTATTCTGAAGGAGTGGAATCCAAACCTATTCACTGGCAAGCCTATTGCTTTCACTGCCAACTTGAACACCCCGTTAAATTGGTGTCAGGTCAAAGGGGTGCAGTTCCCACGAATAAACAGATTCCCTAGCATGCAGGGGCGTAATTTCAAGTATCTCTCAACTGCCTGATCCGGGAAGATATCCTGTGAACCGATCTGGTTCAGAGTGACTATCTGTCCCCGCCCTTTTTGGTCCATTTTAGAATGCCGGATCACTGTCCCTCTGCCATCACCTCACTTATCCTAGTAAAAGCCCCGAAAAACATAACTTTGAACACTGTGGAAAACAGTAACGTCTCATATTGGTTAAAACAAATTCCTGGAAGTGCTCTATACAGGGCTTCCAATATAGGAATGGATACTGCAGCCCTCCTGTCGCCTTGCTGATCAATTTTCCGGGCCCAGCTCTCAAACATCCACCTTGCAAAAAACTCTTTGTCTGGTGGTGGGTAACCATTCATGCGACTCACAAAAACCAGGGCAGCGACCTTCCCTGCTAACGTCCTGGCTACTAGTCCCCTTGCCAGTATGAACTGCAGCATTTCAACCTCCTGTATGGGAAAACCTTTCCTATGCCTATACTCTTGTAACTTCCTGTATGCCTGTGTGTACGCTCCTAGGGTATGGGGGGGCCAAGGATCCCTGGACAATCCTCCACATCTCTATTCTCCAAGGCGCCAAACCCCTTGGGGGAGCGGCTCTGGGTTGGCTGCGACATTCGGTGCTAACTCCCGGAATTGCTCCATCTGTAACCGAGAGAGTGCATCGGCTATGCTGTTCTCTACCCCTGGAACGTGACGTGCTGTAAAAAGTATCTTGTGCTCCAGGCATTTAAGAACCAGAGCCCTTACCAATTTCATCACCCTATGGGACTTCGATGACATGGAGTTGATGACATAGACTACAGCCAAGTTGTCGCACCAAAAGAGTACAGACCGGTTGGTAAATTCCATAGGCCAAAGCTTCCCTGCTAATGTCCCTGTATGCCCGTGTGTACGCTACTAGGGTACGGGGGGCCAAGGATCACTGGACAATCAGCCAGGATTATGGGAAACAACTCCAAGAAGGTCAGATCTCGCGTCATCCCGGATGTAGTCCACGAAAGTGGCCATGGGGCAGCGCACTAATGCCCTTTGAAATACACTCCGAAACCCACTCCCCCTGCCGAGTCGGAATGCACCTGTAGCTGAGCCCCCCTCCCCCCCATGTATTTATCCCACCAGAAACTTGCACCATTGAAATTCTCGAGGAATGCTGCCCAAATAGCGAAATCCTCTTTTATCTCCCGAGTCACTCTAACGTGATGGTGCTGCAGGGGGTTTCCGGCTAACGGGGTATAGAGACTAGACAAGAATGCCTGCCCTGGGGCCATCACCCTGCAGTCAAAATTTAGACTACCCAATAGTGATTGTAGAGTGCGTATTATGACCTTCCTGGCTGCCATGCACGCTTGTATCTTTTCCTTCAATGACCCCAACTTGTCCTCTGGCAAGCAAGAGAGCATGCGTACCGTGTCTATCTCAATCCCTAAAGAAGTGAGCCTTGTGATTGGTCCCTCCGTTTTCTCCGGTGCTAGAGGGAGCCCCAGATGATCTGCTAGAAGGTGGAAATTCCTCAACAACCACTCGCATTCACCCGGGACAGGGGGGGCAATTATTAAAAAATCATGTAGATATTTCACCACATCCCCCCTCTTTATGTTCTGCCTAAAACTCACTCTACCAGTGAGCTAAAACGCTCGAAGGCAGAGTAGGAGATGGAACAGCCCATAGACATAGCTCTGTCATAATAATACACACCCTCAAACTTCATTCCCAGGAGGTGAAAGCTACCGGGGTGACCTGACAGGAGTCTGAATGCCGATTTCACAACGCACTTCGCTAGCAGGGCACCCTTACCATATGCCCTAACCCTGTCTACTGCCTGATCAAATGATGTGTAACGCACCATTGTCAAGTCCTTAGGTATGGCATCATTCACCAAGCGCCCCCTCGGGTAAGATAGGTGGTGTATTAGGCGAAACTCCCCCAGGGCCTTTTTTGGTACCAGCCCTAAAGGAGATACCACAAACTCCTCGAAGGGAGGCTCGGCATATTGGCCAGCTATTCGCTCTTCAGCTACTTCTTTTCCTATCTTGCCCCTCAGCACATGTTGCATTCCGGTTACCGATTTCAGGTTGGACGGTTCCTTCCCTGTGCTAACGGCGCCCGCCAGGATAATGAAACCAAACTTAAAATCTTGTACATACAACATATTGAACCTCAACCCTGGTCGGATGGTGGGTCAGAGCCCTCTCCAGTCTCTTGACATCAATTGGAGTTGGGCCCTTTTCCTTTCCCGGCCCCTTGTTGGCTACCTTGGCTGTTTGAGCCTGGTCCAGGTTGGTTCCTTCTCCTGCCCATTGGTTTTCCCCTGTAACATGTTGAAATGGAATGGGCACTTCCGCATACGGAACAGGCGTGTCTGAATTTGCAGGCTCCTCGGGAGCACCTGCCATTCCGGTTGTATTCCCAACAGGTGGCACCGCCTCCCCTTCTATTATCCATCCTGTTGGAGTCGTTTGCTGGGGCTACACCCCCTTTTATCAGTACGTGGCTGCTGTCTGACTTAGGAGCATTGGTTGTGTCGACCATGCAATCTAACCATAAGTCCTGGACGTGGCGATCCCATCACAGCCCGGGTGTAAAAGAAGTTCTATGACAAAGAGCCTTGTCAGCCACGCACCCGCGAGTCCCACCCCATATGTCTGCATATTTTAACAGCTCCACGGCCTGCTCTGGCAAAACTTCTAGGATTACCCCCAGGTAAATGGAGAAGGCAAAGGACCAGTATGCCCAATTCCTGTCTGCCTTGGGCCTCTGGAACCTCTCCTTTTCCTTACTATCATCCTTTTCAGCCTGATTCATAATTGGGTCACTAAACAGGAGGGTGAAGATATCTATATACTCTCCCCTCCAGATCTTTTCCCGAGTGGCATATGTGAGGTGTTCCCCTATGGGGGCGGATAGCTTGGAATATCCCCCGCCCTGGGGTGGTAGTGGGCAGGTAGGTAGGGCGCGGTTAGTGGCCATGGGGGCATGCGTACCAGCCCCTGAATCCTGTTCCCACCTACGACCCACTGCCAAATCCTGCAGGAAACCGCTACCAGCCTGTTGGTACCCTGGGGGCGGGGGGACTGGGGTGACCTTCACCCAAGCGCCTTTCCACCACAACCAGTGCTGTCTGGCATTAGCTTCTGGTCTGGGTTTGCGGAACCTGCTCTTGCGGCACCCTCTGTGTTCTAACTGGGCCAGTCGCCCTTGCCCTCACCCTGGTGCCCCCCTGTACCTCCACCATCGCCAGCTGCCACTGCAAATGGGAGTCAGTGCTGGCCAGCCAGTGCGTTTCCGGTCCTTGGTCATCCCCCCCCCCCAGTAATCATTTTCAGGTGTTCGTCCCTCCTCACCTTCCTGAGACCACATAGCTTCACCCCCGGTTTCCTCTGACGCTTCTGTCCCTTGCTTCAACATTGCCCCCAACTCCCTCTCTAACGCCAGTATCTGGTCCACATCTCTCAATCCCCAGTCTCGTCCTTGTCTCCAGTCCCTTCGCGGTGTCAACCTTCTGATGCTCTGTTGTCGTCCCCTGTTGGCATAAAAAACCCGCCCCTGGCCCGCTGAGGGCTCCCCTCGGGGGGGAGGGGCAGGGCTGCCCTTGCCCTGCCCACAACTGCCCGTCGCTCCTGCCTTGGGCTCACCTCCCTCTGGTGCCACGGAGTCCCTGTACTTCCGTCCCTTCTAGCTGGGCACTCTTCCCTGGCTTGCTCCCATCGGGTGCCCCTCCCTTTCTGTTGCCTGGAGTAGGCTCGTGTCCTGGTAGGCCCAAGGGGGGAAGGCCTCTGCCGAGGTCCCGTCTCTGTACCTCGCTGGGAGAGCCATGGCTCGTCCACCACGCCTCATTGGCCTGTTCAGGTCTCTGTCCCCCCGGACCCACGCCTCTTTGGGGCGCTCTGCGGGGGTTCTTCCCCTGCTTGCCCCCCTTGATTGTTACCATCCCTCCTTTCTCCAGCCCCCCAGTTCCTTAAGGGTGCTGCCAGGGCCTCGCAGGCCTGCAGGCGGTTTCTCATTTCCTGCCTCGTGGGGGGAAGGGGTACTTCACTCACCCCTTCCCCGCTTGGGGACTGCTGCATTGGTGCTGGGGGGGGCCTCCCTGGTCATTGCCGCTGAGCGCTTCCTGGCTCGTTTTTCCTTCAGCGGTGAGGTCCTTCTCTTCTTTTGTCGCCCCATTGCTGCTCCATTTTGATCCTGGTCAGCAGCATCTGTATCGCGCTGCTGACTCTTTGGGGATCTGGCGCGAGTGCAGCGCCAATGAAACCGCGCGTGCGGGCGGCAACCTCTACTCCTCCCCCTTCTAATAAGGGGGGTACTGCCCCCGCGCCAACCAGTCAGGCGCCTGTATTCACGACGCCTGACGCCTGGACCACCAATCAGAGGTGCCCAGGCCGAACATCCGGGGTTTCTTTACCCCTTGTGGCCCTCCCCATGCTCTCCCTGGGAAACGGGGCATGGCAACCTCCCCCTGCCTCGATTTCAACAGTGGAGGGCCCTTATTGGTTGTGACAGACAAGAGAGTACCGCATGCAACTTTGACATTTTTTGTTAGCAGTCTGAGATGTTGCATATTGGTATTATAGAATTTTTCCTAAGTAATTATTCTCTGAATTAAACATCAACATGATCATACCTCGAGCTGTTCGCAGGAGGGGTGGGATACAAATTGAAATAAATAAATTAAATAAATAAATATACCTGGAGCATGCTCTCACTTATTCTATAAGCTAAAATTTATCATGGAATACGTACACTGAAATGAACATGAGAAACTAATACTTTAAAATGAATTTAACTTTGTAACTATTGCATATTTTGATGTAGCTCCCACCAGTGCTTTTATATGTAAAAATAAATTCTCTATATGAAGAAAATCTCACTAACTTTTAAAGAGAACTACTGCATGTTGTGATAAATGAGTGGCACATAGACTTTTCCACTATTTGCCTAAGTCTTTACCAGATACAGAAATGACCAGATACAGCACAGTATCTTGAAAGAATGTGTTTAGTCTTTGCTTTTCCAGCTAAGGTAAACCTGTCCACGATTGGCATACCCAAGTAGATAACAGCTGAAAAGCCTTTTTCAACATGTTAAAAAGCCTGTCCGTATCACAGCTGCATTCCCTGATTGACACAGTGATATCCTGAGATCACTGTCCTGCTGTTTTGATCATGTTTTGTTTCTGTCAGCAATGTAGCACAAGTAGTTTCCTCAGGACCCCAAGCGTGCAGTTGATAAAAGATGCCTTTTCACTGTGACTCTCTTTGAATTATTTCAAAGGCCAAGGTAGCAGCTGCGATAGTGTTCACACCGACAGCGAGGGTGGTCTCATTTCAGCCCAGCCTAATCATTTGTTTTTAGCAAAGTGGTGTGTGCCATTATGTCATTCAACCACCATCACTTTGCCCAGCAGTGACTGCAGATATGAATTGCTGAATATTTTAATGGTCCCACATTGTTTGAAGAATAAAAGACAAGCCTTGTTTAATATGGGAAGTCCTGCTATAGTATAACTGTAGCAGTGGTGACATAAATGAAATTATTTACTTCAGCATTATTTCAGGTTATGTATTTTTTTAAATAGTAATAGCCTCCTCACCACTTATGGGATGGCACTGAGTGGGTGAGCACAGTCTCTCTCCCTCCCTCCATATTATTATTATTTTGTGCCAGCAATTTGCCTGGCACTGAACAATCATTAATCAGAGAAGCCTCTACCTGAATGGGGGCTTACAATTTAGGATGAGGAAACAAGGACAATGGGAACATAGGGAGAGACAGGGATAGATCCATGAAGTTGTGAACTGCAGATGTATGTACTGAGCTTAGTTATAGAGGAGATTTGGAGAGGACAGGACAGTAGAGAGAACATGAGCGAACAGGCTGTGGGGGTGAGGTGCTAGGAAAAGCCTGACAAAAGAGAGAATTTTTAAGGAGTCATTTGAAGGCTAAGGTAGAGTGGTGACTTAAGGGACAAACTAACTTTCTCTCTTAAGGGACATTCCAAACTTACCAATTGCTCAGAATGTTTATAGATTATAAAAACTTGATCATTACTAATGGTCAGACTGATTTTCTTCTGTCTGAAAACATATTGCATCTATTCAAACCTCAGCAAGACACAAGAGAGGGAACCATTATCTAAGTTTCCCCAAAAGGTGACACGTCATAATTCTTTGTTACCTTATGGTCCTTTCCACAGCAACTATAGTGATGTCAAAATTGTTAGTTAACAAATAATTTTAAGGAAATAGAGATAAAGTAGTACATTGATATCTTTTATTGGACCAACTACATTTGGTGGAAGTATGCAAGCTTTTGGACCTCACAGGCTCCTTCATCTTCTAACTCCTGACTTGCCTGATGAGGGACTGTATGAGGTCTGAAAGCTTGCGTACCTCCACCAACTATAGTTGATCTAATAAAAGATATCACTGTACTACTTTGTCTCTATTGCCTATATTTGGGACTAACCTGGCAACCTTACTTTCCTACAAATAATTTTAAGGAGCAGAAAACTATTAAGAAAGAGAAATCTTATTTTCATATATATGTGTCTTGTAATGAAATCATATATAAATACCATGAAACATTTAAATAGAATGAGTAGTTTTCTAGCTCAAGCATGGACCTTGAGTAGTTTTCTAGCTCAAGCATGGACCTTGGTCGTAAGGCATTTGTCAGGCAGGAATAGGGTTGGGGAGGATTGGGTAGGTGGGTTTGGGGATGAGCATTGGTGGATGGTAGGTGGGGATAAACAATGGGGTGAGTGGGTGGTTGGGGCGATGCTGGGGTTCTAAGAGATTTTAATGTGTTTATTGTATTTTATATTTTTAATGTTGTAAGCCACCCTGAGTCTATGGAGAAGGATGGGCTAAAAATGTGAAAAATAAATAAATAAAAAATAAACAAACAAAATCAAAAATAAATAAAGGTTCTCCAGAAAACCACTGTGTCAGAGATGCAACAGTCAGTGGACCCTGTTTAGTTACCATTACTGAGAAATGCCTCATAGCCTTTCCCTTTACAATTTGAGTGTGCTGCTTCAGTGTTCCCAGCCAATACAGGTTAAGGAAATTGCAAATTATGACTGTAAAAAGGATGTTTCCCATCTCACTATAAATTACTGTTCTACAACTACATTGTACAGCTGAAACGGATAGTAGTTCAGATGTTTAATTGGCTACCTGATTAGTATCTGCATAATGTAGCGGGTGGTGGGATGTCTTTCCAGCCAAGGGCACATTATTTCAGTGCCCCTCGGTGCCCCCATTTCCCGCCCCAGACTCGAGAGCCGCCACACTGTCTGTTTTTACTCACTGACATAAACATGTAGATAAAATGCTAATGGTAATCATTATGAGTTAGAAGGTCTCGGGTTAGTTAGTTGTTTTTGAAAATATTACCCTTAAAACACTTTTGTTAATATTTTAAACCGCCCTGAGTCTATGGAGACGGTTGGGCTAAAAACTTGAAAAATAAATAAATAAAGAATAAACAAACAAAATCAAAAATAAATAAAGGTTCTCTAGAAAACCACTGTGTCAGAGATGCAATAGTCAGTCAGTTTCAGCATGGATGGGCAGTGCGTAATAAGAAGCACAGTAGCATTTACCTACAAGAGACATTTTAAGCAGTCTTAATTCATAGGTGTCTTTAGGGATTCAGACAAAGGTATATAGGAAGTTATTTTACAAGTACTTTTCACAGTGTTCATGGACATTACTAATGAGAAGGTAAATATTTTTAATCGGCTGTGCTGCATTCTATGATGAATAAAGTATAAACTGTTGCATGCTAAGGCCGTTTTTAGACGAGCGCGGCGGCGCCCGCGCTTGTTTCCAAAAAAGCCGGCAGCTCGTTCTACACGAGACGCTGCCGCCGAATACGCGCATGTGCGGCCCGACGCGCATCCATTTCCAGCCGCGTCTGACCAGCCTCGATCGCCGACCCGGTCAGTTCGCGCACGGAAATGGATGCGCGTCGGCCGCGCATGCGCGTATTCGGCGGCAGCGTCTCGTGTAGAACGAGCTGCCGGCTTTTT
>QEPC01000232.1:371600-407763 GCA_003113815.1 Sphenodon punctatus | reverse complement strand
CTTCTCTGTACCTTTTCTAGTTCAGCTATGTCTTTTTTGAGATGAGGCAACCAGAACTGCACACAATATTCGAGGAGCAGTCACACCATTGATTTGTATAGAGGCATTATGACATCCTCAGTTTTATTCTCTATCCACTTCCGAATAATTCCTAACATTCTGTTTGCTTTTTTGACTGCTGCTGCGCACTGCACTGTGTATTTCATTGTATTTTCCACAACCACCCCCAGATCTTTTTTCTGAGTGGTAACTCCTAGCTTAGTGCCCAGCATTGTGTACTCATAATTTGGATTGTTATCTATTTCCCCTGGCGGCCTTTTTCTATGTGTTGCATTTTGGCATTCGTAGATTAGCTGACGGCAGGCCTGAATCTCTGCGTTTCCTATTAGTAGTTGTAGGCTAGCTGGCTGCAGGCCTGAACTTGTGTGTTTTCCTATTGGCATTCAAAGGCTAGCTGGGTCTGGGAATGGCAACAGGAAGTGCAGAGGCACAGGCATGCTGCCAGCTACTATGGGTCTGCCTCACCCTCAGGTGCAAGTTCTTCTAACCCCCAGCCCCCCAAACAGCTTATTGCTATGCCATATCGCTAGTCTCCATATTCTCCAAGTTCTTCCCTGCCCTCATGTTCAAGTGCATGGCCATAAAATCCCCCATCACCCGTTTTCAGTGCACCTACCACCCCCTTCCTTTTCCTTCTAACCTCCAGCCCCTAAAGTGGCTTATTGTTACGCTAGATCCAGATCCCGGCCCCCCTATGTCATTGTTGGGGTGGTGTACTGGTTAGGATGGTCTGCCTCCGGAGACTGATGGATCTGATTGGTTTCCAGAACTTTCTAAGGGGTTATACCCACTGACCTTGAGAATTGCTCTGTCTATGACTTGGTCACCTTGTGGAATGATATCTTCACCATGGCCATTGACATGGTTGCACCCAGGCATCCGCTCCCACCTCTTTGTCAGCACAGGTTTCCCTTGTATACGAAGGAGCTGGGGTGGTTGATGTGGGAGGGTATGTGGTTAGAATGCAAGTGGTGTTAGACTTTCACTGAAGCTGGCCGATTGTGGCATAGATAATTTTTGAAAGGCTAGGCTGTGATGGCAGCGAAGAAATTGTTCTTCTCCGTTATCATAGTTTCTGCAGAGTCTCGTCTGGCAGACCTGTTCCAGGTTATGAGGGTCTGGTTAACCCGGCCTGTCTCTGCTAGGAAATGGAGTTATCACTGTGACATTTTTATTAGTTACATTGCAGACAAAATCACTCGTATTCACCACAACTTGGGTGCTGCCATTTCAACTGCAGAGTCAGAGCTTGGGAATATGGAAGCTCTGTCTTTCCCTATTTGTTTGGATCGGTTTCAGTTGGAATCGCCCAACGATGCAGGGGAGGCGCTTGGGGCAATGAGTGCAACCAGTTGTGAATTAGATCCTTGCCAGTCCTGGCTGGTGAAAGCCAGCCAGGAGACATTGGGGCTGCTGTTGGCTGGGGTGGTCAGTGCCTCCCTATGGGAGGGTAGGGTGTCAGACACCCTTAACACTGCAGTGGTCCTCCCTCCCACTTCTTTAAAAAACAGCTTTGGATGCTGATTCTCCAGCCTGCTATCGGCCTGTCTCTAATGGAAGTTTTTTAAATAGGTGTTTGCTTTGCAGTTCCAGGCTCATCTTGTTGATATCGGATTCCTGATCCAATTTCATCCTGGGTCTAGCACAGAGATTGCTAGGGATGTGCGAACAGAACCAGGTTTGGATGTTCAGCCGTTCGGTGGTTCAGGTCGAACTTTGAGTTCGGATTCAGTATTCAGTTCGGACGGGATCGGTTCGGTCTTTAGTTCGGTGCAATCAGGAACTGAAAATGACATTTGGTTTTGGAAATAAAGGGAAAAAAATGAAAAACGTATTTCCCACTATAACATTTTTGTTTCTCATTCGATTTTGATGGAATTTGGGGAGATTGTACCCCCAATGGAGGGCTCTATGTGTACCAAACTTCGAAACGATTAGTTAAAGGAATCCGATTTCAGAAGCAATTGAACTTTGTGATTTTAAGAAAAGCTCCATACACATTCATGGCTACAATTTCTTTATCTTGCATCCAATGTTCATGAAACATGTGCATATTATGTCCCTCCATATGCTTAATACTTATGCCATTTTTTAGAAAGAGTGGATAAAGGGTCCCAAGAGTATAAGACATTAACCTGAAAATACATTTCCAGCTGTAACATTTTGATATTCCATTCTGTTTACAGGATATTTGGCAAGAATGTATCAAATACCTTTCCTGCCATTTCAGCAAATGTACAGGAGATTTTGATAAAGGACCCCAATTATATAAGCAATTGATGTTGTCCCCATGAAGATCATTATTCAGATGAATAATCAGCATATTCAGTGCCAGTCAGAGGCAGGCACCCTGCATGGCAGGGGGAGAGAGACTGTAGGAGGAAGGATGTGGAGCAACCCCAAAGACTGACAGACACATTCAATGGCCAAACACATTACTGCAAGCTTCTAGCTTTACAGGACCAATTGGTAGTGGCTTCGAGGTGGGCATAGGGGGCGGCCCTGAGGCGGGCATAAGCAACATAACTGGGACTTCTGAGATAGCATCCCAGCAGTCAGGAGACATAGTTTAAACACATCCAGGCTGGCCAATTATCATCACAATCACATCCTGCAGCACTGAGACAGAGGACATAAGAGAATCTCTATTGACTCTTTCCTAAACAGATGCTTCTGACTTCCCAGAAACAAGTGGGGGAGATATGTTGGGATGGTCCCAGCACAGAATGAGGATATTTGGTTGACATTTCTGTTGGCCAATTCGCATCACAAACCGATCTTATACCACAGTGACATAAGAGAATCCCAGGCATAGGCCCCTTCTCTACATATGTTGTACAGGCATATAAAATTGGGACCCTTTATAAAATCTTTCTGATATTTGGCAGAGATGATCATGAAAGTGTAATATATAGCCCTGCCAAATTTCATGTACACTGGTTGGACTACAAAGATGTTATAGTCAGACATACATTTATATGTTAATTGCTTATACCACCAAGACCCTTTTTCCAATCCTTCTGAAATTTGGCAAAGATAGTAAATATGGGAAGGGGTATAAACTGGACAAGTTTCACCTACAATAGATGTGAGGCAAAGAAGTTGCAGCTAAAAATGTATATGTAGAATATTGTAAAATACAATACTTCAACTGTGTCTAAAATCGTATTCCTTTATCTGATCATTTTGAAATGTGGTACACAAGATTTCTATTGGAGGTATAGACACCCCATGTTTCAGCCACATAGCATAAAAAACAAAAATGTTACAGCCGATAATGTGTTTTCCATTGAAACCAATGGAAATTCAATTCCGAACTCACCGAACACATCCGAACCGAACGTTCGAATTCGAGTTCAGTTCGCACGTTTGGTTCGGTCAACTGAACTATTCGAGTTCGGTCCAAACTCTGAACTTCCGAGCCGTGTTCGCCCATCCCTAGAGATTGCACTTGTGGCTTTGGTTGTTGATCTGCACCTTGAAATGGACAAAGGGAATTCTACCTTGTTGTAGGGCTACACCGGATAGTAAAAAAAATATTAATGTGTATTTCCGAGTTTCCAAAGATTGGCTCCAAGTGTTCAGCCAGTTCTTGGTAACTCTGCCAAATACTTGATAAAATAAAACCTAGTATCAAGTATTTTCCAAGTACCGAGTTCCCTTATACAGGACCAGGAGAAGCCCCACATGTTGCAGGAAAAGCCTCATATATGGCCCATCCAAGGATCTACCGGAGTACTGAGTACTGGACTGAGTATCGGGTGTTTTCCTTGGTTACTTGGTAAAACAAAGTCAAATACTGAGATACTCAGTAAAAAAAAGTGAGTAATTTCAAATACCGATTTCAGCAGCCTTTGGTACAGTTGATCGTAAGGTGTTGTTGACATGACCATGGGACCTGGCAGGGGTGTGCTGGACTTCTCTTGAGTGGTTCTGTTCTTTCATGTCGGGGAGTTCCCAGAGGGTGGTGGGCTATTGCTCGTTGTCCCCTCAGGACCTCTCCTGTGGTGTCTCACAGGGTTCTATTCTGTCTCCCCTCTTGTTCAATGTGTATCTGAGGCCTCTAGGTGGGGTCATACAGACGTTTGGGGTGAGGTGTCATCAATATACTGATGATACTCGGCTCTGTCTCTCTGTTTCATTCAACCCAAGTCCCACAGTCTTGGTGCTTATGTGATGCCTAGCTGCTGTTGGGACTGGATGAGGGCGAGCTGATTGAAGGGAATCCTGACAAGGCTCAAGTGGTGATGGTTGGCTGGTCCTATGACTTGGAGGGTGTTGGACACCTGTCATTGATAGTGTCCGGCCCCCTCTGGTAGATCTGGGTCGCCGTTTGGACTGCTTCTGGAACCCCTGCTGCGCCTGGATTGTCAGGTTGTGACGGTTGCCTGGAGCACTTTTCATCAACTTCATCTGGTGAGAAGACTTCAGCTGTTTCTTCCTGACTTGGATCTGGCCACTGTCATCCATGTTTTCATCACCCTAAATGGTCTGGGTTCTGTATATTTAAGAGACTGCCTATCCCACCATTTTCCATCGTGGCCCCTATGGTCATCTGGGGGTGCCCTCTTGCAGGTTACATCTGTTACCCTTGTCCATAGAATGGGGGTGTGTAGGAGGGCATTCTCATTTGCTGCCCTAGTTTTATGGAATTCCCTTCCCCAGGAGGTTCACTTGAGCCCAAGCTCAACCATCTTCCAGAAGCAGTGTAAAACTTTATTATTTGAAAGAGCATTTAGTGGGCAGGGATGAGGGTTGGTTGGGTTATTGGGTAGGGTTGTGGGAGGGTGGTAATTCTGAGTGTAGAGAGGGCATGTTCTATTCTACAAATTTCTATTATTGTTTTATGATTGTAAGCTGCCCTAAGCCCTTTGGGGAAAGGAGGCATTTATTTATTTATTTATTTATTCAATTTATATCCCGCCCCTCCTGCGAACAGCTCAGGGCAGCTAACAAATTCAACATAAAACAATCTTAAAAACCAATATATTAAAACAATCCATAAAAACACCAAAATAAAACAGGCTGGAATGATAATAAATAAATTAGGGTGGGGGAAGATAAAACACCCCCTAACCCACATTTGAAAAATAAATAAATACCACCATTCTCAATCCCCCACCCCAACTTTTCTCCTTTCCCAGAAGAAACATGGAAACCAGGGATTATGAAAACCTGAGAACTTTATTTAATAAATACATAAGAAAAAAATTATATTTTCAAGAAATTTATACTGTTTCTTCTTGCACCTGCTCCTTTTGGGGCAGCTGGGTGCACTTACTTGGGTGACAGAGCTGGTTGGGTGACATTTCCCTGATCCTCCTCCCTCAGATTTTCCTGTGGAGTACTCCTTTCTGAACCTCCTGCTCCTGATGCGGCAGCAGCTGTTACCGCGCCGCAATTCCATTCTGCCATTTTGGAATTGCCCACGCCACATTGCGGAATTGTGGAAAAATTGCTGAAATTGTCGGAAAACTGCTGTTCCACTATTTTGTGGTGCTGGCGAAATGGCGGAAGTAGCAAAAATGTCATGTTTCCGCTATTTTGCGAAGCCTGTGGAAGTAGCGGAATTAAATTAGCCAAACTGCGGAAGTAGCGGAATGAAACTAGTAGAATGAAAGCCTCTGCCACGCCGTACCACTAATTGCGGAAATGCTGTTTTCAGCGGAAATAGCTGCCGCTGCTACATTCCGCTACAGCCCTACTCCTGGACCATACCTTTCAGATGCCTCTGCCTTGACCTATCCACTTAGCCTGTGCCGTTTTTGTCTTGTATCTCTCATTCCCCAAGGGCTAACCACCAGCCACTTTCCTTTCCAGCTGGCCAACTCCTTTCCTTAGAACCCAGCATAACTAACAGCATGACAATTGAACAAGATACATTTTAGTGCCAAATTAAGATATATATTTGAAATGAAAGATCAGTGCTCTTTAATCATTACTCTTTGTCTGTCTCTGCATTATCTCAAAATTGATAAATTACTGACTACTTAACAGAGGGCTGTGGAGTGCCAGTTCAATCTCTCTCTCTTTTTTTTATTTCAAAGCTACATTTTTGTATGTGTCTGTAGCTAGAAATCAGTTTCATTGCTCATTCATTTTCTTCTTCTTGATGAGTGCATATTTTGGAGTTTTAAATGTGTTTGATAGTCCAATGTGAAGTGTGGTATTTCGTATTTAGTGGAACATATAGGATGCATTTTTAGGAAAACTTCCTCTGATGTACGCTCACCAAGATCTGGATTCAGAAAATATCCTCATTCAAGAATGCCTGTTCCACCCCTCGAGGAGGCATCAGGGTGTGTGCCCCCCTTTACCCTACCACTGAGACAGTGTGCTTGTGCTTGTGCACACTGTGCACAGAGCTGCTTGTGCACCCACGGAGCTCTGGGAGGGGCTCAGCTTTTCTGCCTGGGGCCAGGAGTGCTCTTCCGGGCATTCCCATATTTAAGGCCCTGCCATTCCCAAAACAGATTACAGAATCCTAGGGGGATAGAGCAAGCCTTTTCATCCCCCCCTCCTCCATTGGACTGGCAGTTGCATGTTGTTGACAAGCCACCTTAACCTGGGCTGTGAATGAGTTTTATCCTCAAACTGTGTTTGGCTGGGTTGTATTTTTTTTGTTTTGTGTTCCCACAGTGCCTACACCATGCTGTATTACTGCTGTAGCAATTGAAATAGCGCATTCAAGGTGGGTCTCCAGTGTCTTAGTTTATGTAGCACCATGGCAGTGGGTGCAGTGCATAAATTCTAATGTGATGGTCCAGGACAATACCAATAGACACTCATCCTTTTTGAATGAGGTTAGGGGATGGCCTAGGGACTCAGGTGGTCTTGTGGCATCACACCACTAGAGGGGAATAGTGTGTAGCATCGTCATTTAAGCTGGGTGGATTGGTAATGGTGGAGTATGCTTCCTCTTCCCCTCTTTGCTCATTAGTTGCAGGAGCTGGGCCCCATGGGTTGGAAAGACTACAGAGCCAGTTTGGACTTGGCTCTGTTTGCACTGGACCTTTTATGTAGTCTTGATAACGCATGTTATGCGTTAATAAAGGGGTTGCTGCCAAGTTTATTCCAACAAACTCTATTTGCTTCTGTGGGCCTCTTTTACGTGAGACGGACCCATGCATGTACACACAGGTCCGCTACGTGTGCATGTGTGGGTGCTGACCGTGTAAACACCGCTCCATGCATGTAGATGGGTGGAGATAGGTGTGTGCCCATCTGCACTCACCCATCATTCCTGCCACGGCACTCCACCTGCGACACACCGACCTTGCCTGCCCTCCCTGCCCATTTAAAAGGGCATTTTTCTGCCTGTTAGGGTGCAAAGTGCTTAAGCATGTGCTCAGTTGGGTTAACTAATGTTAATTATTATGTCTAGTCCCTGTGCAGGGCGTAACTTCTTATAGCCATTTTCTTGATTATCTGTCAGGATTAACCACCATCTAGCATTAGTGATGCCCAAGTGAGGGGGCTATTTTTGAAGCCCTTTAATTATAATAAATTAATAATAGAATATATGATAGGAGAAACCCTGTTTCATACACTAACCGATGTGTTAAATAATTATTCTAGAGCTAAGTGTTTTAAACTAAACATACCTCCCAAACAGCAATGATGTTCCACTGTCTCTCTCTTATCAAGGCTTAATTATTAGATGTAAAAGAGAAATAAACTACTTGTTGACACACCCCGAAATGAGAGGCAGAGGCATCAAGTTGGTTGTAAACTGGCCGCACTCTTTATTTCAAATTCAAAAGACTGGTGGGTAATTGCACCATGCAATATTGAGTCCAGTATGCTAATCAACTAATATAACTTTTTCACTCTGGGATTGTCCTGGATGTGCCTTCCAGTGATGATCCCTTTAACTTCAAACTTCCCCTCTTTCGACATCGCCATGGTTTGGCCGAAAGGGGGCAAGGCCCACTGTGGGCTTGAGTAAGCAGAAAGTGCCCACAGGGTACGAAGACACTGCCTGTCCCTACTCCCCTGTTAGGTCACCACTCCCAGGGAGCCTGACCCCTGTGCATGCTGTGCCATGCATGCATTACACAAGGTATCACCTCCCCATCTCTTAAGGAGATGACTCTTATTATTCTATCTCCTTCCTATTTAACATAACTTAGCATACTGGACCCCTGCCACACAGGGGCGTTCCTTCTGAACCGTCCCGACACCCACCACCTATCTCATCAACAACGTTTCTAGATGTCCTGCTAACGAGGCAAGGTACATCTAATTCCCCATTAGGGACAGGTGCACTCCATCTGGTCGATACAGTTCTGGTCGTGTATGAACAATGCCCATGTGTCCCCAACTGGATCCCCCCAAATTTTGTATAAACATAACAACTTCTCTATTGATATTCTTCCTAGCTTTGTCAACTTTACCCTTTTTTTTGGCCCTATCCCATTTAATTCTTGGAATATAATTCGTCCATACTATATGGACTCCTTCAAACCACTGTTTGATGGTGCTTAAGTCTTTCTTAATTTGGATAACTAAATTAACCCCTTTCCGGGCTGGAAGGTCATTTTCCCCCAGATGAATAACCAATATCTGTGGCATCGTTTTTTTCCCCATTCCCCTAAGCATTGGGAGTAGCTGACTCCATCGCATACCACTCCTGTCCAACCATGTGAGATAAACCACTTTGTCGAGACCCAAGTGTTTTCCCCTGGGAGCTCTTGCAGCAGCTGCTCCTGCCCACCGCACCAGACTGTGCCCAACGATCCACCCATTTCGTCGTGCAGCGCCACCAGCTCTGCCTCCTGGCGGAAACAGAAACATTCTTTAAATAATGGTACTGTCTAATATATTTCTTGTATGCCCCGGACCTCCATCTCCCAACTGCTTTAATGGCTTCCTCTGGCAGCCCTGCTGCTGCCGCCGTAGTACCTACCCCTATCCTAAAAGAATGTAAACCAAATTCCCCCGGGGGCATCCGCATCTTTTTTAATGCCAACCGCAATATGGCCATACACTGGGAAGTTGTTACTGGTGCCCCACTCATATGTACAAGCAGTGCCCCTGGGCTATTCGGGCGGATGCACAGGTAACGCCTACTCTGTTCCACCGGGAAGAGTGCTGCTGGACCGCCCCAAAACAATTTCACCATGGTACCCCTCCTCTTTTGATCAGTCTTGGAACATCATAACCAGATCCAGACTTTATCCCCCGTTAGTTCCATGTCCTCTATCACCAACGCTCTGTTAGTGATGTCCCTGCAAGACTTGCTCACAACCTCACTGCTCTGAAATCCTCTAAAATACGTGATCACATAAATTGTAGTGAATACCTGCACCTCATAACTGTCGTAGCATATTTCCTTCAGAACTTCAACTATACCATTCAATATTGGGGTTGTCATTGGTGCCCGAACGTGTGTGGGAGTGTGATGGGCTTGGGCCCACGCTCCCAGCATGTGTTTAAAGAAAAAAAAACCTGTCTGATGATGGGAACCCCTTGAGTTTACTAATGAAGGTAGGGCCGCTATCTTGCCCACTATCGTGCTTCCTGCCAATCCTGACCTATGGAGGTGAATCGCGAATTGTAGTACCTCAGGCTCGGTAATGGGAAATCTGTTCCTCCACCCTCTTTCTGACTGAAAAGCCTGGAATTCACGGTAGGCCCTACCGTAAGCGGACTGGGTTCTAAGGGCAAGGGAGCCCTGGACGATGGTTTGTAGTTCTAACTCCCAAGGCTCCAGATTCCGTGCGGCAAGGGGTCCAGGTTCACACTTGCCCATGGTGCTAGCTCCCAGAAAAGGTCCATCTGGAACCGAAAAGGGCATCAGCTATGCCATTGTCTATTCCAGGGACATGCCGGGGCATGAATAAGATGATATGTCTTCAACATGTAAGTACCAGAACCCTGACTAGTGCCATTACCCTGGGAGATCTTGAGGATAACGAATTAACGACATGAACCAGAGCTAAATTGTCACACCAAAATAACACGGTGTGGTTAGAGAACTGTGGTGCCCACACGAGGGCTGCTACTAAGATGGGAAATAGCTCCAGGAAAGTTAGGTCCCTCGTAACCCCTGTTGAATGCCATTCCTCAGGCCATCTTCCGTAAACCAGCATGTATGGAAGTAAACTCCGAAGCCTGCCCCGCCGGCCGTGTCTGATTGCACCTGTAACTCGGCTTGTAGCAACCACCTTTCCTTTCAAAAGCTAACCCCATTGAAGCCTTCCAGAAATGTCTGCCATACACCCAAGTCCTGCCTCATTTCTCCATTAACCCGTATCATGTGATGAGGGGAAAGGTCGCCTCTCAACTTTCCATACAATCGTGACAGAAATGCCCTCCCGGGGCCCACCACACGACATGCAAAATTGAGGCTCCCTACAAGTGACTGCAATGAATGGACAGTTACCTTGCGTGCCCTTAAACATTCCTTACTCTTTTCTTTCATATCTCCAAGCTTGTCTTCGGGGAGTCTGGATAACATTCTCTCTGTGTCGAGTTCATTTCCCAATTAGGTAAGTCTGGTAGCTGGCCCCTCGGTTTTTTCGGGAGCCAGCGGGACGACTAACTCTTGGGCTGTCTCTTGGAACACCCGTAAAGCTGTTGCACATTCGTCTGTGCCTGCCCAGCCGATTATCAAAAAGTAATCTAAATATTTGGTGACGTCCCCTGCCTGCATTCTTCGCTGGAAGACCCACTCTATAAGGGAACTGAACCGCTCAAAGGCTGAACAAGATATCGAGCAGCCCATAGGCATGGCTCGATCAAAATAGTACAACCCCTCAAATTGGAAACCTAGGAGATGAAAGCTACTAGAATGCACTGGTAACAGTCTAAATGCCGATTTTACATCACATTTGGCTATTAGGGTACCCTTCCCCATTGCCTTCACTTTTATTACCGCCTCATCAAATGATGCGTTCTTAACGATGGCTAATTCCTTGGGGATAGCATCATTTACAGAGCCCCCCCGAGTGTGGGAGAGGTGATGAATCATGTGATACTCATGCTGTGCTTTCTTTGGGATGATTCCCAATGGGGAAACTGTCAGGTTTCCCATTGGGGGTCGTTCAAACGGTCCTACTACCCTACGTTCCGCCACTTCTTTGGTTATTTTTTGCCGTACTAACGCCTCCATCCCAATTATTGGTTTTAGATTCTGCACCTTCCCTTGTTTTTGGACTGGCCCAGCCGGTATGATAAAACCATCCCTAAATCCCCGAATAACATAATTGACCTCTTCCTTATCAGGATGCCCTGCAAGGGCTGCTGCCATTCGGTCAATTTTGACCGGCGTTGGCCCCATTTGTAGAGCGGGGTGCAGAAGAGGGCCTTGCACACCTTTTCCATTTCCCCGCCCCTGTCCATAACTACCTTTTTTCCCTTTTTGGCGGGGTATAAAACAATTAATTTTGGTGTGCCCTCCCCCGCAATTGGAGCAGCTATGGCACATGTGGCCCGATTACATCGTCCTGCCCTATTGTATTCCCAACAGGTACTGGGCCCCTGTCCCGCTCTGCGGCTCTCACTCCAAAAGGGCTAATTTTCCGGGGCAACACCCCCCCGCAGACCAATGGGTGGCCGCTTTCTGCTCGAGGGGCCCTAGTCACATCCACCATACATTCCAGCCACAGGTCTGTAGCGTGAGTGTCCCATTGTAAGTCCGGCGTGGTGGCTGCCCTATGACGAAAAGCTTTGTCATACCTTAGCCACCCGCCTGCGGAGCCCATTCCATATGCCCTTCTAATGATATCCACATACTTGTGCAGCTGTAAACCTCTGCTAGGGTTCGCCTGCAATATCACCCCCATGTAAACTGCCCAAGCTGCTGTCCAATTTTTCCAATTTCGGTCCGCCTTTGGGCAGCGAAATCTTTCTTTGTCTTTCTCATCATTCCGCTCTGAGTGGTCCAAAATGGGATCACTGAACAGCAGGGCGTATTCCCCTTTTACAATTTTTTCTTTGGTGGTGGTGGGGGAAGACATTTCCTTGTCTGTGGGGGAAGACATTTCCTGCTGTCCTGGTGTCTCCTTCTGCCTCCTTCTGGCCGATGGAGGCCCGTCAGCCTGTATGGGCACAAAAACTTCCCAGGCAGAGGGGCCTGGGGCCTGCCAGCTTGGTACTGGCCCAGCTCCTTGTTGGTGAATAGGGGGGTAATTCTTCCCTTGTTGTTGATAGGACATCCGTCCGGGAACCCCATATGGGTCCGTTACCTCCCCCATTTGGCCTCCTCCCATGGGGGCTCCTCCCCGCCCCCCGGGATAAAGGGCCTGTAATAAGGGGCCCATATTGGCTACCTGGGCAGCCTACCTGACCTCTGACCCCATTGGAGAATCAGCCCTCCCCTGGAATGCAGGAGCTGTTGCTGGGGGCGGGGTAACAGCACCCCTTCAGAGTGGGCTTCTCCCCCTCTCCCTTAAGGGCCCAGGGGAACTGATAGGGGCATCATCCCCTTCCCTATACCACGCCGGTGCGTGGGTCACCCTTCCACTTTGCCTCCTCCCCGGAGGGGTAGTATCCCACCTGCTCCAGCCCTGCTCACGATCCCTCATCCTATCCGGGCCTTCCCCACTCCCGCAGTGCCCTGTGCTCCCTCCTTCCCCAGCTATGGTACATTGGGGCCCTCCCAGGCTTTCCCCATCCGTGGCCAGGTTGTGCACCCTTAATAGGGCCTCTTCCCCCTTTCAGGCCTGCCTCAGCCGAGCCTCAGCGGCCTTCTTCTTTGTCATGGCCGCCACGCCCTTTCTCCACCCCATGGTGGTCTCGTCGGCTTAGTCAGGGGCTCGAGGAAGTCAGCAGCAAGTATCCCTGCTGCTGACTCTTCAGCCTATGCTCACGTAATGGCGCACTTTCTCCCGCACCCAGGAGTCCACCCTTCCTAAAAGGAGCGGAGCTCCACATCCCTTGCAGCAGGCATTGGCTGCTGCAACCACGGGACGGTTGCCATGCAACCACACGCACGGGGAGGACGTCTAACCGGCCTCCCCGTTACAGCCCCTCCTCTGCGTCTCCCCACTGGGCGGGTTGCAACAATTACCCTGTCGCTGCCATTTGACAACGAAGGGGACTTGGCACTGTGATATATAAGAATGATATTTATCATGACATCCCCCACCCCAGATACAGTATGAAAATAATTCTTGAGCTTACAGAGCAGTTCATACTCCATCCTCATTCAGTCCCTAGGCCCATTGTTGTTGCAGCTAACTCTAACTGTGTGTGTGAGCTGTACACCTGCTCGCTGCTTTCAGACTGTAATGATTTTATGTGACGAATGACCTGGAATAGATTTGAAAAGATGACCTTGATGTCAAATTCTGAACTGTCCAGTTCACTTGCAAAGATGTTTTTTGAACAATCCTTACTAATAAAAACTAAAAAATCTTGAATTCTAAAAATACTGTTAAAGCTCTAAAGCATATACTTATTCTTAATCATTACATTTATTGACTAAAGCTTTCATTCGTGATTAGTAGTTACTAGCTATGGGTGAAAACAAATAAGACAGGGGTGAGCCAGATCCCCGGCCTGCCCTGGGAAGGGCCATTGCAGCTGCCACATTTTGGGCTGGCGGAGAGGGCAGTCCAAACTAGCAGCACCCCAGGGAATCTGGGTTGGGAGGGCTGCTGTCATGCCATGATTCGGCCGAGGAACTGTCCACATGTGAAAGGATTCCCAGAAACCTGCTGCACAGCAGAATAGGACGCCCGGGAGTTGCTGCCATCAAACAGCTAATTAGGGGACCCGGAGGAGCATGCTTACTCAGACTGCCAAAGAACTGATTGGGGAGCCTAGAGGAGCTCACTCACCTGGGCCATCAAACAGTTGATGGGGGTGGGGGGCTCAGGTGAGTGTACAGGATATGTACACATCACATGTTCTTTGGTGTGCACATGGTGTGCACTTAGTGCACATTCGCACCAAGTGTGCATGCTTGGTGCACACATGGACCTTGTATTGATCCCTTAATTTCAGAGGCCCTTAGTGTTTATACTAAGTTTGGTTATTTGCCCTTTTATGTTTTATTATTCTGAAGAGTATTTTCTTGGCTCATTCATTTTTAATATTGATTAAAAGCTTTGCAGATATTAAAGCAGCACATCAGTGAACCTCCAGATTCCAGAAAGCGTTCTGTTCAGGATTCAGTTGTGTTCTGAATGTTGGCAACATGAGGAATGGCAGAATTACAACAATGCAGAGCAAAAGATAGGAAAAGCAGATGGAAGTTAAAGTCTGGGGAAATAACACAAAGGCCAGCCGTGAAGTTCCCGTGGGCATTAATGTAGGATGCCTGACATCCTTGTTTTGAACCGGTTTTGTTTTCATTTTGATTTCTTGTCTTTGTGGTGCAAACGTTTTCATGAGTAGCCAGTAAAAATAATGGACAAGCGTATTGAAGCCTTGCTTCAGAATAGCTGACGGAATATATGAAAGAATTGTGGGGTTTATGAAAAAAGCATGGAATCTATCTTAGGACAGAGGCTAATAAATCTTTTCAGATATGGAACCCTCACCAACTTATGTCAGGTGGACTGTGACATTTAAAATTCTGAATGTGTTTCTTTCTACTGAATTTCCCCCTTGATACTGATTGTTTAGGGTATTAATAAACCATACTAGTGGGCTTTAATTTTGCAAATTTCTATTCCTAACATCCAAAAATTCAACAAATAAATTTAGAAATCATAGAAATTTAGTGATCGTAGACAAATATTAAGAATTAGCATGCACACTAGCCTGTTGCCAGGCAGTATTTAATAAAATATTAATTATATGAATAATAAGTTTGCAAGTTTCTTTTCAGGAACAGAAATTAATTTTCCCTTTGCTAATAATGATTGCTTAGATTGACATAACAGCATGCTGCTCTCTCTGAACAAATAAAACCTAAAAATAAACAATCAAACATGATAGAAAAGGTGTAGAAAAGGCATGGATCGAAAAGGCATTGAATCTAAAACAAACTATGAAAAAAGAAAGTCTGTCACAGTTTTTGGTATAATTAAATAATTCTTAACATATTAGCACAAGCAAGTGCTCTTTTTGAGGTCTAAGGAAAAGTTGACAGTTCTGAAGACCCAATATCCCTATTTCTACGGGACAACTAGGCCCTCTTTACACCAAAAACTTAATGAGTGTTCAGAGCTAAGAAAATGACTTGGGCATATTTTATTTGTTTGTTTGTTTATTCACATATTTATCACACCCATCCGTTAAGGCTCAGACAAGGTTACAATACACAAAAATATATTTAGAAATACACAGAATAAAACAAAATAAAATTCCCTAACCCCAATGTATTAGAATACACAAATAAACCTCAAACTCCCCATCTGACTTGGATCAGAGGGAGAGAGAGAGAGAGTTGGATGTCAGATGACACTTCACTCTGAATCGCCTCAGGACATCGCCCAGTGGCCTCAGATACACGTTTATCAACAAAACTCCATGATCAACTATATCAAAGGTCGCCAGAAGACCTAACAAGATCAACAGGGTGCAGTCACTAATCACTAGTCCTTGTGCATATTAATGATTCTTTGAAATCATCAGTCATAATGAGGATAGTAGTTGACTACATGGATCTAAGAGAAATGCATGGATTTATGCTGCACCCGCTAGAAGGGTGTCACAGTGGCTGTGTTACCCTTGAAGCACATCAGCATTCTACCTGCCTATACTGTCTGGAGTCTGTCTTTGGGTGGAATGCCTTTGCATTATTACATTATCCCACAATGTACGGCTGTATCTTTAAGCTCCAAGTATGCACGCTATAGCTAGATACAGGGTGAAAACAAATGAGACTGGGGGAGCTGGCTCTCTAGGCCGCCCAGAAAGGGCCCTTGTAGCCGCCATTCCTCAGGTTGGTGGGAAGAGCAGTTCACATGAGCAGCGCCCCTCAGTAATCCAGGTGTGGGAGTTGCTGTCACAGGTCCCTTCATGCCACAGGTCAGCTGAGGAGCTGTCCATATGGGATTGGATGCCTGGACCTCTACTGCCCAGCAAGATTGACCGCTGGGAAGAGCTGCCACCAAACAGCTGATCCAGGCCCCTCGATCAGCTGTTTGGTGGCCAGGGTGAGCATTCTCCTTTTGGCCTGATCCTCAGACCTCACTTCCTGGTTTGACTGGACAGGACCTAACAGATGAGAGGGCAATCGTTAGTCCAGTTTAGCTCGGGTGGCTGGGCCTTTGCCCAGGCTGTGTCACTGAGTGCCTCCAGTCCATCTGTACTGTAGCAACTGGCCACCTGCCCTGAGGTGGACATGGGTGAGCATCTGGTGGTGCAGGTGACTTCTGACCTAATGTGCACTACTGTTTTGTTTGTTTTCACCCACACTTGGAGATGTTAGAAATTTTGTAAAAAAAATATCTTTCATATATACGTGACACAGACTTGAATTACATATGAACTGAATTTTTTCAGCCAAGTATATTCGGGAGTTATCCAAGAGAACTGTCCATCTGGTTTAATTGGGTGTTAGTGTGGTTTTGGCATATCTCTATTTTCTTTCCCTAGAGAGTGTGGTTTATCTTGCTGTAATCAAGCCGTGTCCTTTCCTCTCCTCCCATTCCCTAGATTCCCATTCCCATTCCCTGGATCATTTCCACTTTACTGCTAAGATGAAGCCTTTAATGTTTGCAGAAATATGTACAGAGATCCTTGAACTGCAAGAAAGTTGAAATGAACAGAGTAGAAAAATGAATGGTAATTTCATCCATCATATCTAGAGATGGCGCTGAACTATATCCTACATTTGAACTTCCAAACTTGGAGGAGGTTTGAATCTAGATTCATATCTGAATCTAGCTTAATCCAACTTTAGCAATATGTGGCTCACGGGCATTAGTCTGGATCTTTAATAGAATTCAATACAACTTCTGTGGAACACTGACACTCCTGAATGTGCACCAAGGCATTTATATTTCCTCTAGCAAATATGCCACTTTAGATTATTTTTCAAGGGTGAAACAAGGGTTCCAATGTGGTGGGGAGAGAGGAAACATACCCTGCCTCCTGGCCCATAGAATCCCCACCACCTGACACCCCCCCCCCCCAGTATTTGCTTACAGTACTGTTCTTTCCTGTTTGCCCATCCACACTCTGTTCCCGATACCTCTCTGCGACTTGTGCACTCATTTATTGTTCCAGTGAGTCACTAGACTCCTGTTCCTTCCACTTATTAATACTTGAATTTGCCATTGCCGCCACCTCCTCTTTACAAGTCGGTCCCCCGCTGTTGTGTCTGCTGTCAGCCATACTTTGTCGTTAGGGGTTTTTACACATTATGTTAGGCACATGTTTCATGGAAACATGCCCCTAGTGTAATATAAATTTAAACCCTAAGTCACTGGCTAGAGCTTGGCTACTTACTGTTACAAAGTAACAGCATGTAGCTGGTGTAACATGGAGAGGAGGACATGGCAGCACCAGAGAGCCACTTCTGCTGCTGTACCCTTTTCGCCTGTCCCTGTCCCCACACACTTACCTGGTGGCAGTGAACAGTGGTGGAAGGGGAGCAGAAGTGGGTCCTGGGGAGCAACTGTGAACTTCTGTTACTCTTGATGCCACCTTTTAATGTTCCCCCAGAACTATCACTGCTCCTACTGCTGCTGCCTGCTATTCTCTGGAACCATGCAGTGGCTGCAGGATCAGTGGTACAGCTGACCATGAGGTATTGATGACACAGTTGCAGGACCTGCCAGGGGTTTGCGGGACAGTGCTAGAGTTCATTCCTGTCAGGGAGGTTTCAGCAGGTGGTCATGGGTGATTGTTCTTTTTCCCCCTGCCCCTGCTCTGCTGGAGTCCTGCAAGTCCATTCAAATTAGGGCTCAGGTGAGCCTCGAAGGGTAGGGTGTTCCAAAGCTGTGGGGCAGCTCCCAAGAATGCCTCTATGTGGACATGAATTGTATGAAACTGGGCCAATGATGGAACCAGCAAAAGGGCACCCTCATCAGATCTTAAGGGCTGCAAAGGGACATAAGACGAAGATGGTCCTTCAGATATGTAGGGCCCAATTGTTTAGGGCTTTAAAGGTAAACATCAGCACCTTGAATTATGCCTGGAATGCTATAGGTAGCCAGTGCAGATAAATGTTGAACAGGAGGGGAGACAACATGGAACCTTGCGGGACTCCAGAAGAGTGGACACAGGGGAAAAAGAACAATTACCCATGACCATCTGCTGAAACTTCCCTGACAGGAATGAACGGAACCACGCTAGTGCCGTCCCGCAAACCCTTACCAGATCCCGAAGCTGTGTCATCAATACCTCATGGTCAGCTGTATCAAAGGCCTGATGAAAGATCTAAAAGGATCAACAGGGTACAGTATCCCCTGTCAATCTCACGACGAAGATCATTGACCAACGCCACAAGCTCAGTGTCAGTGCTATACTCTGGGTGAAAGTCAGATTGACATGGGTTCAGGAATCTGATTGCATTCTGATGTCTCTGCAGCTGCCTGGCAGCCACCTGTTCAATAACCTTCCCTAAAAATAGAGGGTTATAGATGAGGGGCGATAGCTGCCCAAGGAGTCAGCATCGAGTGATGTCTTTTTAAGCAGGGGCCAAACAACTGCCATCTTGAGGGCTTCTGACACCCTGCTCTTCCAAAAGGAGGTACTGACAGTCTTGGACAGCAAAGACCCCAGTCTCTCACGGCTGGCTTTCATCAAACAAGATGGCAAGGATCTAATTTACAACTGGCTGACCGCATGGCCCCAAGGACATCCCCTACCTTGGTGGGTGACACCAACTGAAACTGATCCATATAAACAGGACAAGACTGAGCCTTTACAACCCCAAACTCTGACTGTCAATGAACTAACAGCCCCCAAGTCAAGGAGAATACAGTGATTTTTCTCTGCGAAGAAGGTATTTAATTCCTCACAGCGGGCAGAAGATGATTCAACTATTGGATGGAGACAGCCCAGATTCACCAGGCTGTTCACTGCCTGGAAGTGCTTCACTGGATGGGATTTTGCAGTGGTCGCTTTGCTATGGTAGTGGAGAGGAGAGCAGTCCTTGCCACCACCCGAGCCACGCCATAGTCCTTCAAAATCAACCTATGGTGCAATTGGTTGGCTTCAGTGTCAGTCGAACACCATTTGTGCTCCAACCGCCTTGCCTCCTACCTCATCCGCTGCAGGTCCCCCGTAAATCAGGGCAACCTGTGCTGACACCACAGAAGAAGTGAATACCTGGGTACTACCATGTCAATGGTCTTGGTCAACACGGTGTTGCACAACCAGGCCATCCACAGAGCATTCATCAAAATGAGTAGGTATATCCCCCAGAGAGTACTGGAATCCACTTGGTTCCATAAGTCTCTCGGGGGAAGACCAACCTAACTGGTCCACCACCCCTAAAGGGGCTAACGAGTGCAAGGACCCGGGTCCACAGAAGGCAACGATCCAGCCATGACAACAGTGTCCTAACAACAGCCGCAATAATCAGAGCCCCATTATCCAGGCCAGTGGAAAACATTAAGTTCACTGTGTGTTCTGCTTCATGCATCAGGACAGATATTTGGGATAGACCCATGGAGGCCATTAAATCCTGCTCTGGTACTAAAAGGTCAGCCCTTGGTGTGGATGCTGAAGTCACCTGGAACAATAAGTCTGTGCGTCCTCTGCACCACCTCCTAGACCAATTTGGCTTGCTCCACCCAACACTTATTGGAAATCACAACATTGATTTATGTTGTCAACAGTGATGGTTCACCAAATCAAAGTAGTAACTGAACTCCAATATCCTTTAGAGTTCAATTGTGTTAACATTGTCCTAGGATGAAATATTTCTCTACATTAAGACATACCAGTTATTACACAAAATAAACTATAAGAGGGCAATCCAGCTTCCATTTGAAGTTGATGGAACTTTAACCAATGAAGTTGGGTTGCATTCTAAGTCTGTAATTCTTTCTGTACAGTTTTATCTAATATTGTATTCCTTGATAACACTTCTATTAGTTCATTTTAAATTATTTTTTCTCGGATAATTATAGCAAAACAGTATGCCAAACAACTAAACGATGGTTCCTGTGTTATGCTGAAGACTAAAGTTTTCCAGAATCCTTGCAACATACATCATGGCCATGCTATGGATACAAAATACTGGAAATGTTTAAACACTAATTCAACAGTGCATCAATGAGGGAAAGAGTCCTTTTTGAATGATAGGGATTGTCTAGTTGTTTTCAGAAAAAAAAGTATTCTTTGTTTAACCACTAAATTATAGATTATTGTGGCATGAAAGAAAAGCTTCATTACACTGTTCATTTTTGTTCTTAGATGGGAAAAAAGAAAAGAAAAGAAAAATGCTGCTATGGGTGTTATATGTACGAGGAAGATTTATCAAAGAAGTAAACATCCACGCCCCTGTTTTTTTCAAAAGCCATGGTCACTAAATGATAGGCTTCCTTCCCTCCTTTGAATGTCAAAGATTTTCTAAGGAATATATTTATATATATACACACACAAGTTATTCTTAAAAAGAAAAACAACAGCGGGTCAGTGCAGGGTTTTAGAGGTCTTCCTGCAATGGGAGATTAGAAAGTCAGAAATATTGTTTAACCTTCTGTTCTAAACCATTCCCCTTCAGTACAGTTTTCCCACTGTCATTTAGGAAACAACCATTTGCAGGATTCTCCCCTCCCGCCCCCCAATACATATATAGAAAGAGTGGTTTGAAAGGAACATACAGAAATGCAGAGACAGGCAGATCCTTTCCATGAATGCAGTGAGGGTGTTTGTAAATGAGCAAGGTGATAGGGGGCGGGGGAAGCGTGGCAGCTGAGCGGCACTGGCGTAGAGCACCCACTCAGGTGGAGTGCACGAAACAGGTGGCTCCCAGCATGGCTACTCCAGCCATGGAGGCAAGCCACCACGCACAGACTATGGGGGAGGGGGAAGTGTGCAGGGCTGGCCTTTGCAACTGACATGTCCCCAACTCTCCTGACCAGTTCTTGTGACCTTCAAAGTCTGTGTCCCCCCATCCACAGTGCCTACGAACCAGTCTCTGGTGTGGCTGGCCGCTCCAGTTCATATGGGTAGGGGCTCCGTGGTCACCCATCAGCACAGAGCTATTTGGCTTGCCCCTCATGAAACACTCCGGATTTCCTGGCAGTGCTTTTTGCATTACAATAAGTCGGTGCTCCATGGTTCGCAGGAGCACGCATTCCCCTGCTCCATCTTCAGATGGGTGGTAGGCTTCATGACTCCTGGGTGCCCAACCCGGGTAGTATCTCATCTAAAAACATTCTGGGATTTGCAGGCTTGCATCTCACCCTTCTCACCAATCATTGGGTTAAATGGGATGTATAGTATGTCTTTCATGAGCCCTGTCATGGGAACAGACCAAAAGGGTAAAGAGCAACTTTGCAACTCTGATGAATTTTGTTTATTTTATTTTATTTAAAACATTTTCTACCCTGCCCCTCCTGCCACAGGCAGCTTGGAGCAGCTTACAAATATTAAAAACAATACTTTAAAAAACATTTAAAGGAGGACAAATCACATTCCACCTCACCACCACCCCCAATTACCCATCTCCCCTGCCAAATGCCTGGCATAACAGCCAGGTCTTACAACTTTTCTGAAAGGAGGGACGATCCGGGCCAGCCGGGCCTCCACCAGAAGGGAGTTCCACAGTTGTGGCATGGCCGCCGAGAATGCTGTCCCCTGCGTGGCCCTCCCAAAAACCTGGGGGACCTCGAGCAGGGCATCCCCGGATGACCGCAGGGGTTGATCTAGAACCCGGGGAGTGAGGCAATCTCGCAGATAGGCAGGGCCCAGGCCGTTTAGGGCTTTATAGGCCAAAACCAACACTTTGAATTGGGCCCGGAAAATCACCAGCAGCCAGTGCAGAGAACGGAGCACTGGTATAATGTGCTTCTGGCAGCCCGGTACTACTAAGAGACGGACTGCCGCATTCTGTACCAGCTGCAATTTCCAAGCTGTCACCATGGGTAGCCCCATGTAGAGCGCGTTACAGTAGTCTAATCTAGAGGTGATGAAAGCATGAATGACAGTGGCCAGGTCCGAATCTGAGACAAACGGCCAAAACCATCACACCAGATGTAATTGGCAAAAAGCGCTCCTCGTCACAGCCTCTGGAGATCCAGGTGGAACTGCACATCGAGGAGCACCCCCAGACTCCGTACCTGGGAGGCCAGTGGGGGGCAGACTTCATCAATAATGGGGGCCTCCAACTCCATCACCTTACTAGCATCACCTCCGTCTTGTCAGGATTCAGCCTCGGTTGATTAGTCCTCATCCAGTCCCCAACAACGGCCAAACCCCGAGTAAGCATCAAGACCACTGGGCCTGGGTTTATTGAAAAAGAGAGGTACAGCTGGGTGTCATCAGCATATTGATGACACCGAACCTCCTAATCACCTCGCCAAGTGGCTGCATATGCACGTTGAACAGGAGAGGGGACAGAACAGAACCCTGCGGGACTCCACACGAGAGGTCTCGGTATGATGAAAAACAGTCCCCAAGAACCATCCGCTGGGTTCTTCTGGTCAGGAAAGAGCGGAACCATTCAAGAACAGTCCCGCCCACCCCTGCACAATCCCGCAGGTGCGTCACCAACATCCCATGATCAACAGTCTCAAACGCAGCCAACAGATCTAATAGTATCAACAGGGTTGAATGACGCCGATCCAATTCCCGGCGTAGGTCATCTACCAAAGCCACAAGCAATGTCTCGGTGCCATGCCCTGGACAAAAGCCTGATTGAAAGGGATCAAGAAAACCGATGCGATTGAGGTGCTCCTGCAGCTGCTGGGCCACCACCTGTTCAGTAACCTTCCCTAAAAAGGGAAAGTTAGAGACAGGCCGATAGCTGGCAGGGGAGTCAACGTCAAGTGATGGTTTCTTGAGCAGAGGCCACACCACCGCCTCCTTGAGATGACCTGGCACTCTGCCCTCCCGCAGGGAAGCGTTGACCACCCCGGCCAGCAACGGCCCCATTGTCTCCTGGCAGGATTTAACCAGCCAGGATGGGCAAAGTTCTAATTTACAAGAAGTGGCCCTTACCGCCCCAAGAACATCCACCGCATTGGCGGGTGTCACCGACTGAAATTGATCCAACAAAACCGGACAAGACCTCTGTTTCCTGTAAAGTAATAAGTGTGATGTCCAAAATCGTGGTGAATATGAGCAATTATATCCACAAAATAATCCATAAACAGGATTTTGTGAATACTCTTTCTTTTAATCACTGCTGTATAGTATAGGACCAAATTTTCCAAAAGTACTCTGAGACAAATTTTCAGATGCTTGGTATCCAAACTAGGGTCAGGCTTTCCAAAAAGCTCAGCTCTTAGCAGCATAATTCTCAAAGTGAGCAAATACCCATTGCGGTTGGAGCACTCTGAAGATCAGGCAGGAAACAGAGACAGAGTTTCAGTAGTGCTATGCATTTGGAAACGTCCATTGTATCCCTATGGGCAGTTTTTGAAGAGTTCAGTAAGTGTAGTAGCTGAGCTCTTTTGAAAATATGGCCTTAGTGACTGGTGGTAAGCTTTTGGTTTTTTTGCTTTTTTTTTAATCCAAACATATATAAAGCACATATATTTGACCTAGTTTGTTTAGGAAAAAAACATGCTGATAGGGTGTAATTTGTTATCACTGTTATAGAATAGAGACATGCACTCTGCTATATAAATAGTTGGAGACCAAGGGAACATTCGGCCCATGAGTCAAATCTGTCCCATGGTTATTCTTTATTTGGCCCCTTTCTAGTTCCTGAATCTGGTTCAGAGATTCAGTCCCCACCCTCACACAATGAAAATGTGAGACCAGGGGAAAGGAGCATAAGGAAGGGCCCTTGTAGTTTTTCTAATTTTCAACGTAGTCTTCAAAGACCTTTACTATCAGTAAATATGCAGTTGACTTGTAGCTTTATTAATGTCAATTGATTGCAGTGAAAACTCTTCAGAGTTGGTGATTATTAATATATAAAATAGATTAAATGATTAGTTATCTTTTTCATGTAATTTTATCAAGTAAAGCTTATGTTGTCAATAGGAATATAATCATTTTTATGTTGGTAGGACATTATTTATTTAATTCAAATTTGTATCTCACCCTTCCCTAAAAGGCTCAGGGTGGCTACCAACACACATAAAAATATAATCCATAAAAACAATCAAATACAACCCTCCCAAACAACCCCCAACCACCCCACAAAGCCACTCAATGCCACCTCCCCCATCCCACCCAAACCCTTTATCCCCTATCCCTGTCGCTAAATGTCTTTACAAAGAGAAAGGTCTTACACTGCCTCCGGAAGATGCTTGGGCTCAAATAAACCTCTGGGGGAAAGGAGTTCCATAGCATCGGGACAACCAAGAATGCCCCCCTGTGAGCCCTCATAGTACGAACAAGACTAACCAATGGTACCCATAGGGAGGCCGCTCCCTTCTGATCTCAGGGTCTGCAGTGGGGTATGGAAAGACAGGTGGTCCCAAGCCACATGCACCACTACAAAGTTTGCGTGCGCACTGTAAGCCCTGTGCTGAGTGTGTGCACAGCTTGCACACACGCCATGTGTGTTTCACACACCAGTCCGCAGGGTTTGGGATCAGCCCATTGTCTCTGATCCCAATGCTAAGGTTATAATGCAGGGGGCATAACGTGCAGAGGGGAGGGAGATTTGGCAGCACATGGGAAGAATGATAAAGGATGATAAAGCACAACAGTATTTTCGTGCAGTTAATTAAAGAGTTAATTAAATTTAATTGGGCAACAAAGTGAACTAGGACCATTCCCTCATCCAAATTGTTGTTTGTAAATCAGGGGAAACAAGTGCTCATGGTTCATTTTGCCGCTCTCTTAAATTTGCCATCCTTGACTTTTGCCTCCTGCACCTACCCATTAAAACCGTGTGTGTGTGTGTGTGTGTGTGTGTAAGAGAGAGACATAATGCAAGTTTAATACATACTTTGCTGAGACTCATTTGTAAGTATGTTGCCTGGTTAAAATTACCCTCTAGCCTTAGATAAACATAGTTGCTCTTGATTTAATAGTCTTTCAAGTATTAGGGGAAATGATTTATTATTTTTCAGATAAGTGTATTTGTGGAATTTGAAAGGCTGTGAAATACTAATTAGTATTATTTATTGCTTTAATATTGTTCATTTAAAAATTGTACATGGAAGACCATACTGCATCAAAAAGCATCAGTTTGAAGAGTTCCTTTGTTGTTCTGAAGGATTATATGAATTCCTGGAGAAAAAAGAAACAATAGAAAAAGGAACCTTTTTAAAGGCTTTGTTAACGGTTCTATTTATAAAAAATAAAAATATGATCATCTTGTTTCATTGTTTACCTTGCGAGACAGAGCAAAACGTTGAACGTTACTGTGCAGCTGTGCTTTGGGGAATCTTTCCATTCTACTGAGCAAGATCGGGCTTGCTCCGTTACTCCTAGTGAAGCTATAGTGGTACCTCTCTAGAAATGTATATACTCCCCAAGGTCCAAGGGAGAACAATCTGTAAAACTGCATGTTTACATAGTTGCCAACTCTCATGATTTTATTATAAATCTCAATATTAACTGCGGAAATTGAGTCTCATTTTTTAAATGTAGGTTTCTATAATCATGAAAAAGCATAACTGTGGTGCTATTATAAAACTCAGAAGACATATAGAAAAAACCCCCACATCTGGACTAAGTCCCTGCTGCTGCTCTGATACATTTAAATCCTGGTGGGGGCCACCTGAGGCCTGCCTGCCTGCCTCGGGGGTTGGGTTAGGGTAAGGGAGGATTTGCTTAGGCTCAGTGGAAAATGGGGTTCAACTTGCAGATGAAGAGGATGTCGACTGAAAGTCCAAGGGCAAAGTGTGGGTGTCTGGTCTCGGAGTTGTGAGCATGGGCTGTTCAAGGTATATCTTGGTATATCTTGCTGTTCAAGGTCTGTGGTGCCACAGTGGTGTGCAAATTAAGGTATCAGCCTTAACGTGGAATTTCCTTGCTTTTGGGATCGTGGATGTACGTATATGAGTCTTAACTCCGTTGTTAAATCATATGGTTTTTTGTTACCGAATTTATTATTATTTATTTAGCACAAGCAATGTGCCTAGCACTGAATAGTTATTCTGACTGAATAGTCAGGTCCCTGACCCAAGGGGCTTACAGTCTAGGACAGGGGTGGGGAATTTCCTCCCCTCCTGGGGGCCAATTTGAAAATTTGTACAAGATCCAAGGGCCTCATAGAAATTGGGGACAGGGTTAATTATGGAGTGCACGTAGGAAGAGAAGGATCCAGATCTTGGATCTGTGCCATGGATCTGTGCACTGTCGTTCTGTGTGTGTCCACATCTCTTCTCCCTTACCCTGAGCTCAGTTTTGCAGTGCTTAGGGTTAAGAACTGGATCCATTCCAGCAGCCAGATCCAGGAAATAGAAAGGGACCACGTAAAAACTAGCTGCAGGCCACATTTGGCCCCCAGGCCTGAGGTTCCCACATCTGATCTAGGATGAATAAGGGAGAGAAACATAGGAAGAGAAAGAATACATTGGGTGTCCCTACACAAGCTGCAAGGGCACAATTCCTGTGTGGTCCTGTGGCGTGCAAGTGCAGCCACCACACTGCGGGGCAAGTGAGGGAGCTGGGCAGACAGTGACGGGGAAGCCAGGTTGGCCTACTGCTGTCGGAGCTGCTACCACAGCTAGGGGTCAGCCACGCAAGTGGGCGCCTGGCCCTGTCCAACCTTCTTTCCCTGGCCCAACCACAATCCTGTCCCAGACTGTGACATGGTAGCGCACAACGGGTCACAGCACCTGCTACTCAAAACCCTGTCACAGAGCTCACTGTGCAGTGGGGCAGAAGGGGCCCTGGCACATGGGCAGCCACTCCTTGGGGAACCTTACCTGATACATATTTTTAATATATTTTTTAATTTATTTACATTTATACCCTGCCCTTCCCTGAAGGCTCAGGGCGGCTTACAACACACAAATAATAACATTTAAAGACCTTAAAGTCCGAGTACAGTAAAAAAAACCTACTTAATCCAGCCCCACCTCCCACCCCCACACTCCCTATTCCCACTCCTTATTCCCACCCCAANACAGCACCTGCTACTCAAAACCCTGTCACAGAGCTCACTGTGCAGTGGGGCAGAAGGGGCCCTGGCACATGGGCAGCCACTCCTTGGGGAACCTTACCTGATACATATTTTACAGTTAAAAGACCTTAAAATAAAATACAGTAAAACCCCCTATCCAATCCAACTCCCCAACAGCCTCCCACCCACTCCCTATTCCCACTCCTTATTCCCACCCCAAAAGCTTTAATAAACAGAAAGGTCTTATACCACCTCTGAAAGATGCTCAGGCTCGGACTCAGACAAACCTCCAGGGGGAGCGAGTTCCACAATGTAGGGGCAGAAACCAAGAACATCCTTCTGCATGCCCCTGTGGTACAGATAACAGTGGCAGATAGAACTCACAGGAGGGCACTCCCATCCGACTGTAGTGGCTGCAGCAGGACATGGTGGGACAGGCGATCTTTCAGTTAAGTGGGGTCCAGGTCATTCAGGGTTTTAAAGATCAGAACCAGCACCTTAACTTGTGCCCGGAAAGCTATAGGCAGCCAGTGTAGACTTCGGAGCACTGATGTAATGTGCTCCCAGTGACCCGTGTCCGAAAGGAGCTAAGCTGCCATATTCTGCGCCAGCTATAGCCCCACAGAGAGCACATTGCAGTAGTGTAGCCTCAAGGTGATGAAAGCATGGATGACAGTGGTCAGGTATGAATCGAAGAGGAAAGGCCACAGTCTCCTCACCAGGTGGAGTTGGAGTTGGTGAAAGGCGCTCCTGGGCACAGTAAGGGATCCAAAAGCACTCCGAAGCTATGGACCTGAGTGACCAGACCCCATCAGTAAGAGGTGTCCCAATCCCTTCCAAGTCACAAGACTGGCCAGCTGTCATCAGTTCAGTCTTGTCAGGATTCAACTTTATTCGATTCGCCCTCATCCAGTTGCCGACAGCAGCCTAGCATCGGGTAATCATCAAAACTGTGGGACCTGGGTAAGATTAAAAAGAGAGGTAGAGCTGAGCTTCATCAGCATACTGATAACACCTCACCCCAAACCTTTGAATGACCTCACACAGCAGCCTCAGATACACATTGAACAAGAGGGAGGACAGAATAGAACCCTGGGGGACACCACAGTGAAGGTCCTGAGGAGATGACGAGCAATTACCCATCACCAGCTGCTGGGACCTCCCAAACAGGAAAGAGCGGAATAACTCAAGAGCAGTCCCACACACCCCGCTATGTCCTGCAATCATGCCAACACCACCTCATAATCAACTGTATCAAAGACTGCAGAAAGATCTAACAAGATCAGCAAGGTAGAATTCCCCTTGTCCATCTCTAGGTGCAGGTCATTGACCAAAGCCACAAGCACAGTCTTATGCCATAACCAGAACGAAAACCTAACTGAAAATGGGTCCAGGAATCTGACCGCATTGAGATGTGTCTCAAGCTGTTTGGGAAACGACCCATGCAATAACCTTCTGTAAAAAGGGAGGGTTTGAGACCGACTGATAGCTGGCTAGGGCGTCAGCGTCCAAAGATGTATTCTTAAGCAGGGGGTGGACCACTGTAGTTTTAAGGGTGTCTGACACCCTCCACTCCTAAAAGGAGTGTTGACAACCCCAACCAACAACACCCCCAACGTCTCCCGTCTGGCTTTCACCAGCCAGGACTAGCAAGGATCTAGTTCACAACTGGTTGCCCTTGTCGTCCCAAGCACCTCCCTTGCATCGGTGGGTGGTACCAATTGAAATTGATCCAAACAAACAGGATTAGATTGTGCTTCCCCAAACTCTGACTCTGCAGTTAAAATGGTAGCACCCAAGTCATGGTGAATATGAGTGATTTTGTTTACAAAGTACTTAATAAAAATGTCACAGCAGGTAACAGATTACTCCATTTCCTGGTAGAGACGGGCTGAATTTACCAGACGCTGCACAACCCGGAGCAGTTTCACTGGACGAGACTATGATAGTGGAGGAGAAAGTTTTCTTCACTGCCATCATAACCATGGCATAATCCTTCAAAAATTCTCTATGTCTCAATCGGTCGGCATCAGTGCTAGTTGAGCACCACCTGTGTTCTAACCGCCTACCCTCCCGCTTCAGCTGCGTCAGGGTCCTCAGTAAACCAAGGAGACTTGTGCTGACGAAGTGGTGGCTTTGGGGTTCCTCAGCTTTGGAACTACCTGCCCTTGGAGGTTCACCTAAGTCCTAGTTTGAATGTCTTCCAGGGGCAGTGTAAGACCTTTTTTTTATTCAGCCAGGCCTTTAATGGGCAGACATAGATTGGTGGAGGTGGAGGTTTTTAAAAAAATCAGTTTTAATTATGTATTTTATATTATTACATATGTATTTATTGTGAGTCACCTTGAGCCTCAGGGGATAGGGTGGGATATAAATATAAATATATAAATAATACTATGTGACACATCTTCAGAATTTTTCTGAGGGCACAGCATGTAGCAGCCACTTGCCCCCCCGCCCCTCAGGAGGGACAGACATCTGGTGAGTACTGGGCACACAATGCACTGCATTACATGGCCCATATGCCTAGAGTAGGTTAAGGCTACCCAAGGCATGGTAGCCTTCCCACGCTGTCTCATGTGACTTCAGCCATTATCATTCATGAAGCTGGGAAGTTGCAAATGCAAGTGCTTACCTTAGTTAGGAGAAAAGGAGGAATTAGATAGTTTGTCGAGAAGATAAATATCTGTTTTGTTTCAAGAACTTGGTTTGCTTGACAAGATTTAACAATACAAATAACAGAATCCAAAAAGATTTGAGCTGAAGCAATTGTCTACATGAAAGTCTACAATATTTTTGCTATACAGCTGTAAGATCAGCAGAGGGAGCAAAAGGTAAGTTATAACTCCCTTTTTGCCAGAGTTTTATTGGCAACACTGATGATATTATCTTTGATTTTTATAACAAAACAAGGTTAACTCAGAAAAAAATAATCAAAGTGAGATTTGATTGTGATTCAGATTCAAAATACTAGCATAATTTTAGCAACGAAGTAAGTTTTTAAAAAATACACTTCAAAACTGATTATAGTTTAAGGAACTGTGGAATTTTTCAAGTAGTCCCCAATTTGCCTTTCACTTTCTAACTACTGTAGAGAGTATATTTCTCCTGCTAACTTTGGAATTTTCTTCTGAACTCTGATATGAAAAACTTGGGCTTTCTTTAGCTCTATTACTACTGCTTATAATTTCTATAGCACTACTAGTCTTACATCACACTGTAGTCCTGTACCCCTGTGGAAATGATATTCCCACATCTTTCTCTGTATGTGGGGTGTGTGTAATGGCAGTAAAAAGTACACTGAACAACAGTAAAACGTACAGTGAGCACTGACATTGAGTCACATTTGTGACTCATCTTATATTATGCCCAAGGCCTGCAGTTTTTCTGTCTGTTTTTCATAGGATTAGCACTTCTGTGTACAGGGCCAGCTTTATTTCTGATGGTCCCTGAAGCAAAGACCCAAATGGGTCAGAGATGTATTTTTTGCAGGGGTTTTCACGAACAAAATTAAAGCTTTGGAATTTTAGATGAGAGAAAAAATGCCAATAGCACATCTTCTCTTTGTTGAATTCTTAGGCAGAAATCAAAGGTCATAAAACACACAGTTACATATCTAGAGGCGTACAACTCTGCTTCTCTGTTTGAAAAACATAAGCAGAGCCTCTGAGCAGTATATATATTTTTTAAGTTTAAGGAAATTGTACAAGTATAAACAATAAACTTCTAGTGTATTTGCACTTCTGAGTGCCCTCTCCTCACTGGAGCTCTGTACAGCTGCCTGTTTTAAGTGCTTTTAGGGCAACCAGCAAATGCATCCAAGACCAATATGTATGAGCTACTAAGAAAGAAAAGATTATCTGAGCAGCTCAGTCCTTTGCTATCCTGTAACACTTTTTAAAAATCTGTCATGTTGAATAAGACAGCCAAGATGCCCAAAGACCTGAAATTTCTCCAAAGCTTTAACATCACCAAAGACTTTTCCATTAAAACATTGTCGTAGTTTTCAAAGATTGTGAAGTTTTCTGTACTTCATTCTTTAGGGAAATCTTGTGAAATTGAGTATCCTTGGGAACACTTAAAAATCTGAGAGGATTTTGTGATTATATTCTCGAGTGTCTCGACTTCGTTATCTTGGTGGGATTAATTTTAGGGTCATCTTTATAAATCATTAAATCCTCGACAGTCTGATTGTTACTGTAGCATTTGGCATGCCTAATAAGAGAGTAGCTTCTTTAGTAATCAGCTGCGCAACTATTCCTCATACTGGGCCACAATCCTGCAGCCACATACTGTAGTAGTTCCACTGACTTCGGTGTGACTATGGGTAAAAATAGACATGACAGTAACATGCTGTGGCCCACTTTGTCCCGGATCTCACCTGGACGTATGTGCAGGTGCCGCTCAATGCGTTGGGAATAACAACATAAAAGAACTCCCAACCCTGTAACACAGACTCAGGAGTCCTGGCTCCCAGACCTCCCCCCGCTTACCCACTAGCCCCCACTGCCATCTCAGAATACCGTGGAATCCTGGCTCTCAGACCCCCCCAATTAACACACTAGCCTGCTGGGAGGGGGTAGAGGAGGAGGCTGCAGGGGCTGTGCTGGGGCTTGGCAGGGACTGGCGTCACTGAAGGGGATCCTGGGGGCTGTGCCGGGGGCTGTGCTGGGGCTGTGCCGGGGTAGCCGTAGGGAGGTCCTGGGGGCAGGGCGTGGGCTGTTTTGGGGGTTCCTGGGGGCTATACTGACACTGTGCTGGGGTTGCTTCAGGTGGTCCTGGAGGCTGGGATTGNGGTTCTGGGGCTGCCAGTGGCTGGGGGAGGGGTGTCTGTGTTGCTGCTGGGGAAGGGGTCTATATTGGGGTTACTGCTGAGGGTTCTGGGGGCTGGGGGCAGACTTTATTGATAGACTGGGGGGTTATTGTTTAAAACACCCCTTACCTTCTGGGGGGCAGAGAGGTTTGTGAACACATCCCAAGCTGTGTAGAGCTCCTCACAAAAACTTTGAATGACAATTTGTAGTCAGTGATGACCTCCATAAGCTTCATGGATAAAGACAGTGCAGCTGACAAATTTGTGATGCTTGGGATGAAACTGTGAGGGTGATTTTAGGTCTGGTAAGTTTAGGATTTTTGAAAAGGTTGGGTTGTGATTCTTGAAATAAAATTGTATGTGTTGTGCAGGGGGCAATCTTCTGAAATCAGACTTTTTTGATAGCCTCTGGGTGGGATGGGGGGACAGACTGTTTTTTGTTTATTGATTTAAAACACCCCTACCTCAGATTCCGAAAATTTCCCCTTGCCTGTTCCCCTTTCTTTTTGCTAGGAAGCTGGGTGTCTGCTTTCCAGACACTCAGCCTTTTATTTTAAATATCTGCTTCATTTTTGTTTTGTTTTTTTAATCTGCTTCATTTTAGGCCAATATAGTATACATGCGGGGTGGGTACAGGATCTTTTCCCAGCATTTTCAATGTTTTTCCTAGAAAAGGTGGCTTTGCACATGGTTTCTTTACTTGGGTTGCTTTAATTATTTAAGTGGTATGATGCCACCCTATTTTACGCTAGTGCACTTGGCTGGGTATCCCACCTCCACTTCCCAGTTTCTGCCTCTGTACAGGGCTGCTGTGAGGGTGAATTAGATAAGGGCCGTAAAACATTTTGCGAGCCAGGAAAATTTGGCCGTGGTGGGTAGATGGATGGTGGGCCCCCTTTTGGGAAATTATAAAAAGCAGTTCCTTTTTTAACCTTATCTGAACATCTTGGATAATCCGAAGTTGAGGCATGCATACGCCTTACTTCAATGGCACATGGTCGAAACGGCTATGGTTGAGGGCAGGTATTCCACGAGGGCAAAGGTTATGCTCTTGTTATATGGAGGAGCTAGAAGATACTGAGCACTTCTTATTAAGGTGCCCTTATTTCGATACTTTACGGGCAACTTGGATAGCCCCCTTATTCTTGGTGGGCTCTCCGTCTAACCATAGTGAGTGTTTGCTATCTGTTGTCCTTATCCCAGAAGAATGCTATATGGGCTCTTGCCTCCTATACCCATTTAGCAGCCAAGGAGAGACATTCAATTCTAGCTGAACTCTCCTTGGAATAGAGCCTTAGCTAGGGCTAACCACCATTCTGGAAGGCTCAAGAAGTTTTGTTTTGTTTTGCTTAATCACGGTCCACGGCGCAAATATATTCCTTTGACAAATTTCTCTATTCTGGATTCTGACTTGGACACCTTGCCTTACTGAAACCACCATTAGTGAGCTTTATAGGAACTGGGCTAGTCCCCGATTTCCTAGGGGTGTTCAGGGGATGAGGCGTCTGGACTCTATCAACTTGGCCCAGTTGGAATATGGTGGTCCCCTATTGTGAATTGAACCCCTTGTGGGGTTTTTATTTTTTTTATTTTTTTTGTGTGTGCAAGGCTATCCCAGATACCTAAACCATCTTGTATTATGAGATATCCATTTTCGTTTTGTAGCTGGATTCCCCTAGCAAGGAGCTGTTTCCCCATTAATCCCTTTGTCAATCCAGCTAAGGGCTATGGAAGTTAAAATACTTCCTATATCATATCTCGTGTAAAGGCCATGTTAGATATTTGAACATCCGGCTAATGAGATACCTACTTACTCTTGTTAATTTGTCCCCTTAGTAAGGACCTGCTGTTTCTGGGAGGAGTTGGTTCCTTGTCAGTCTAATCCAGAGTTATCCAAGCTAAAGTACCTTTTGATTTTTGAGATTTTAGATCTAAAGGTTTTACTATTTTACTATTGATTATTTATTGGTATTAGATTTGCCTTTTATATCTCATTATATTATCTTTTTTAATGGGTTTTATGTTTTGTTTTTTGATTGTACTCTTATAATTATATGGTCCTTTTGGTGCCTCCCTTATGTTATATGTTGGAATCCCCATCAACAATTCTAATTTTTTATTCTTAAGAAGGTAGAGGGTTGTGAACCTAGCATGTTCTTTTCTATGTGCTATGGTATTTTACTGTCGGGTCCGACAGAGAGGGGGCGGGGTGGAGAGGAGATGGGGGTTGTAGTGTCTGGGATGGTTGCATTTTATTTTATAGGGTATTATCCTTAGTATAACTCTTATTTTGACCCTGTCGATTGGACTTGTTGGTGGACAGATAATTATGTACTTACTTCTCCACATGGGGGAAGGTTTACAAGGATCTTATAAATGAGTTTGTTCTGTTTTTATTTTCTTATTATTTATTTGTTTTTATTTATTATGTTATTACATCCGTTTTCTTTATTGTATTATTATTTTATTGTATTGTATTGTGTTTAGGCTAAGGCAAGAGGCAGCGCCTTAAATAAATAATAATAATACAGTTTAAGAGAGAAGTTAATGCTCTTACAAATTCAATCATGCTCCAAAAAGCAAGGAAATTGTAAGTTAAAGTTCCCGCCTTAACCTCAGTGCCATGTAAGCAGTAAAGATGTTGTAAAGTCTTATGTTATTGTGCTTGGTTACAGCTTATTATTTATTTAATCAACTTTTATCCTGCCCTTCCGTCAGAGACTCAGGGTAGCTTAAAGAAATATTTAATAGAAACATAGCACATATAAAAAGAATTAGAAAGAAACCCTAAACCCCACCTTCCAACCCTCTCCCTAGCCCCTCCACCCCATCCTACCCAACCCTATTCCAGCCTGCTAAATGCCTAACCAAGCAAAAAGATTTCACACATCTTTTCTGAAAGGCAAGCAGGCTCAGGCTCCATGCACCCCCAATTTTGCCTTGGTCTTTCATCCCCAATCCTCTTCCTCTGAAGGTTGGAGGCAACACTAAAGCTGGGGACAGGAGGGGGTGAGCCCCTAACCCCCTCCTTTCCCTATATCCTTTCATTTGGGTTGGGGAGAATGGAACAGCTGAGTATGGGGAGGATTTATATGGTGGAAACAAGTTTGATGGATGTGGAATGTGTTCACACAGACAAGAGTGGCGGCAGCTGGGTAGTGGGAGAAGTATTTGTATCAGAAGAGGGAAACCAGGTGTTGGAGGAGTGCAGAGAAATGGCTGATGTATTTGTTAGGGATGTGCAATTGGTTAAATTTTTCATTTTATGGTGGCGTTTTTAAAAAATGTTTTCTGGCCAGCCTGGCACATAACTCAGGCTACAAACAACAGGTGCAAGGGGGAGGGGAGAGCCCAAAATTGCCACCTAAGTTTGACAGCCCCACTGGCCAATTGGCAGTGCAGACAGATCACAGATCCTCTGCAATAGACATAAGGGATTGGACTTTGCATGCATATGTTTGCAACTTGCTTGTACTAATCAGGAATTCTTGGCGGAGCGTATAGAAGCTGTGCACATGTGGTGGGCGGGTTGTATATTCAGGGAGAAATCAGAGATTTGGGAACAGTGAAGCGTGGAGGCAAAGCATATGTATCTATTTATTTTTTTGCTTTGAGTTGGGAATAAGAGATTGGCACACAGCAGGTGGACAGGGAAACAGACACTGGCAGGAAGCAGGCACTGGGGTACTGAAAAAGGAGAGGAGAAGACGTTTTCTCCCAACTAGCTAGCATGTCTTGGGGTATTTTCAGACATTATGAGATCACGCTCAACCACAAACAATCCCCTGTGGTGGGGAATGGTTCCGTAACGTCTGTTTGATCCCCGCCAGATGTTCACCACAGTGATAACCACGCTTTCAAGGATGGTCCGAGGATCATCTCCGGGTATTTTCCGACGTGACGAGATCACGCTCAACCACGGTGGATTCCCACCGGGCGAGAAAGGTCTCGTCACGTCTGAAGGGGGAATGGAAGTTCCCCCCCCAGGTGTTCACCCCCATCAATCACGGCGGGGAATCACATTCTCTACGCGATTGGCGGAACCGGCAGGGCCGGCCCCGATCGTGTGGTGAATGTGATTCCCCGCCGTGATGAAGGGGCCCATCCCCTCTGGACAGCTACCACGGCCTGAAATCCGTGGCGGGATTCTGGGCCGTGGTCAACTTGGGTGGGCGCTGCGGCTGTATTGGCTGCGGCACCCGCCCCTCTCCCCAGAGGGCGGGCAGAGAGGG